>BFEA01000468.1:1129756-1140949 GCA_003427395.1 Chara braunii | reverse complement strand
TGCGCCGCCCCATGACGCTTCCTGAATCCCCAACCCCACTCCCCACTGGCCACCACGTGACTTCAAGGCCGCGCGGCCACTCGGACACGTCCACGGGGTCGTGGACCTGGCCGCGACTGCGGACTTAGCCGCGCTTGGCCGCCGTCGGGGGGGATTCGTAGTCTCCATTATGTTTTGTTCCCAGGACCGCACCCAATACTAGTGTTGCACCTGTAAGGAAGGACTGTCGACGCCCCTTGAAGCCCCTGCCTGCAATTTTAACATCATTCCAATGACCAAATTGGGCCAAAGGGAACGGCCGGTAGAACCAAATTGTCTGGCGCATGGGTGCGGGGAACGCAGCCCTAAGGTAGCCAAAGCAATGAGACTAAGAGCGCGCACAAAAAGGAGAGAGAGAGAGAGAGAGAGAGAGAGAGAGAGAGAGAGAGAGAGAGAGAGATGCGTTCCATTTATTTATATGAGTGAGAGAGACAAAGAAAGAGAGATAGAGAAAGAGGGACGGGGGGGGGCTACCAGAGAGAGAGAGAGAGAGAGAGTTTTGTTTTGTTTATTGATATGATTGAGAGAGAGAGACAGAGAGTGAGAGAGAGGGGGAGGGGGAGGGCACTGCATAGAGAGAAAGAGAGAGAGAAAGAGAGAGAGAGAGAGAGAGAAAGAGAGAGAGAGAGAGAGGCTTAATGACAAAATTGAAAGATTGGTCAAATTGTGGTTGCGATCTATTTCACAGTTGAAATGTTTTTTTTTAATTTATTTAGCATTTTTTCTGAAAATATCACAACAAAATCTACGAGTATTCCAATTTTCAGGTTTTTTCACGCGTTTTTTTTACCGCGAAAACTCAGTGAATATGGAGTACATTTACACTTCACCCACACATGGTTGAGTGACAAATATAGAAAATGTGCCGAATTAGCGCGATAATTATTTTGACAGTCTAAAAAAAAATTGAAAAATATTCATATATTTTTATCTGGAAAGAACACGACCTCATTTATGGATTCTCAAAATTTCAGATTGTTTTGCGGATTCCTCTGAGCACAGAAAATCGTCAAAGTTGCCTATTGCAAAACGCATGTTTCCTTGCGTTTGACTCCCTGTTTTGAGAAGACGGGTTCGAGGGCCCTTTTGCAGTTCACATACCCTCACTTCTTTCTGGGGTCCACTTCCACTCGTGGACCGATCCTTCCTTTTTTGAAAAGTCCCGGTTCTGCAAGAGCTAGTTATAGGTAGTCCGCAACATCTTGAAGGACTAGTCCCTCAAATCCCCCCCCCCCTTCTTAGAACCCACTTGCATCGTGATCGACTACCACCATAAATGCAACACCTTGGTACAAACGCTGAAACCCACTATACCGTAGCCTTAGGGCTGCGAACATCAAAACTGATAAACTTACCATGAGGGCACAGGTGCACAGCCCGCAGTTTATTTACTAATGTGGTTGGAGAAGGGTGGGGTAGTGATTCCGCTATGTTTATGTTTTGTCATGTTCGCTATGTACAACCCCAAAAGTGTGTGTGTTGGGTCCCAATTGGTTCTTTATTCACGATGTTCATGGGATGCCGGACCCGGTTTCCAGCAGGTGCTGCTCCCCATGAATATACAGGAGCATGTGTGTGTATGTATGTGTATGTGTGTCTATGTACGTATGTACGTGTGTGCGTGTGTGTGTGTGTGTGAGCGAGGAAAAAAAAAAAGAGACTGAGAGATGTCAGATATTACACATAAACAATCTTTCCAATGCGATATAGTGTCAACAAGGTGCCATAATGGTTCTTCTTCCTCTCAGATTCCCAATCTTTCTGATGAATGCATCCTGATTATGACTATATCTGACGAGAAAGATAGTTTTTGTACATTCACGATCGAGGTGTGTTGTGAGGGTGGAGTCTGCAGTTTGGTCGTGTCATCCTATCTTCACTTCTCCTTTTCTCGGGCGGGTGGTTCATGCACCGGCTATGAAACCCAAATAGTATTATTTTTTATATTAAAAAATATATATATATTGTTGTCCAACGATCGTAATCTGGGTTTTCATCAAAATGTTGTCCAACACTAAGACTTTATTGAATGAATATGTGCAAGTGATAGTAGTTAGGTTCAGTCATAGACAACGAGGGAAAGTGTGTGTGTGTGTGTAAAATGTATGCGTGCGTGTCTGTGCATGTGTGTGCGTGTGTGTCTATGCATGTGTCTGCGTGTGTGTCTGTGCATGTGTGTGCGTGTATTACATTTATATTTATATATTAAAATTTTAATATTATAATTTTATTCATCAATTTTCTATCTATTAATTCATTGAATTTTACTAATAATCCATTCAATTAAATAAATAATATAAAGCCAACAGTTATAATAAAAAATAATTATCATAGCTAATAGTACAAAAATAATTTTTCACGACACGCGAGAGAGGAAGTCTGTGACAGATTAAGGCTGGAAGGGGGAAAAGAGAGAGAATGAGTGTTTGAGATAGATAGATAGATAGATATAAAGAGGGAAAAAAAAAAAAAAGAGGTACAACGATAAAATGGGGGGAGAGTTACAACGTGTTATTTTCTAGGCCACCACATTGGTCTAGGTTCAGTTGCTTTTCAGGTTTTTTTTTATTAAATAAATATTTTTTAATTTGTAAGCACGCGGCAAAACATTGAAGTTTACAAGTTTGGAGTCTTTGGACCAGTAGTTTAGACAAGTTTAAGTTGTTTTTGCAAGAAAAACGAGGCAGTTTTAGGAGTTGACCTTCATTTTAGCAAGGTTGTATGGATATTTGACAAACCTTAATTTTTAGTTGGCCTTGAGGTATGCGGCTCTTAACAGATCTTGTAGTTGAGTGTTTGAGTGTGATTGTTGTTTGTGTTTTACATATTTGTTGTTGATTGCTTATGTTTTATATATAATTAATGAATTGATTATGTTTGATAAAATACTTATGGTGGATAAGTGATGATAGTGTACGGGTGGGGTATAATTTCGTTGAGTATGTAAAGACAAAGTTCGTTATAAATGAATGTCGTATATAGAAGCATGCATTTTTCAAATAAATTATTGATACGTAAAAGTGGATTCAGTAACATTAGATTTCAAAACATAACGAGAACAAAAACTACAGAATCTTGTGAATTAGTCTACTGTGGTATTTGTAAGATTTATATGGGTATGCTTTGTAGTATGAATAAACAATTTGTTTGAGTAGATAGCCATCATTTGATGTTTTAGAAAAATGTTGTATCAGTAGTGGAAAGACTGTCATAGTAAAATATAGATCTTGTTTCGAGGTTTAAATATTGAAGTGTCAAATGAGTGTTGTTTATGTTTACTGGAATAAATAAAGGATTGAGTGTTGTAAATGGTCGAATACTATTTTTTTTTTCTCATTTGTCGATGAACGCAAGAGTAATTATTTTTTTATATTCCTTTGATGTATGCGAAGTTGTTTGCTATGAAGATAATCAATGGTTTTATCCATTATTAATATAAAATATTATCTATGGGTATATATATGAGACAATAATGATCATGTAGAATTCTTAATCGATTGGATTTTTGAATAATATTTTCATCATTATAATGTGTATCTATGTATTCGGTAAGTGATAAAAATAGGTTGTGAAAAACTGCTTTGACATGTGATTTTGTTGATTGAATAGAGTTTTAAAAAATATTTGTTAGAGAGGCAATCACGTATGGTATATTTTGATCATCTGACAAATAAATGATGTTTGACATGTTGAGTTTGTCTTTAATTATTTTTAAAATTATTACTCATTTTTATCTTTTATGATGTTGTGTTGGTGGTTTTTATAAGAATGTGGTGTATGATTGATTATTTTGTTGTTTACGTATGATGGAAAAGATGCATTTTGAAATATGCTTTTATGAATTGCGAATATAATATTTTTTCAATAATTTTTTGAATCTGTCACCTTCACGTAATACACTGTCATCAGGTTTGAAAATTTTTTTGATTGTTTTTTTTTAACGGTTTAAGAGTTATGATAGCATATCCATGTCGATATACTGAAATGTATCATTATTGTGAAACTTTTTTTCCCCTTATTTGTGGTGTTAATTATTGTGAAACTTTTTTTCCCCTTATTTGTGGTGTTGATAAAAATCTGCAGAAATCATTTACGTTACGGTTTCTCATTGGACTTCATATAGAGTGAAAGCGATTATAGAGGTAAATAAAAATAATTTTGAATATTATGTATAAATGCGTTGTAGTGAGAATGAAAAACGTGGCAATGATACAGTAACTGAACGTTTTGAACGTTCGAAAAAAACTTTATAAATGTTTTTAAATAATTTAACATTTAATTCATATACGAAAAACTCAATTTTTGTTCTATTTGGAATGCGAACCAATACAAGTTGAGGAGGTTGATTTGAAACAAACACATGAATTAATGTTGCGTTTAGATAAATAAATTGAAATTGTGTTATCGGATAAATTTGGTAAATGTCTTTATGTAATTAAAAATTTGACGCGCATGAAAATTTTGGTTATATATTTAGAATGTGAACCAATGAAAGTTGAGAAGATTGATATAAAAAAAAAAAAACACGCATAGATGTTGTATTATCATGAATATGTCGAAGTTGTTTCATTTGATCAAACTATATGGAATGCAAAAATTTAAATGTGTCTTTCATAATGCCTCTAATAGGGTCGACGTTTTAGATAATACAATTGGCATGGGCGGAGTAAGGTTTACAAATTGTGCATAGCGTCCTAAGACTCCTCACATGTTGTCAAGGAGATACATTATGAAGCAGAAATCGTCTGTGTTTTTGTTTTTTAAGTTTTTGTTAAAATCTACAACAACACATAATGGATAATAATTTTCGGACAGTTGTTTTATTAATGCTCGTACATATGAATAAATAATTTTGTAAGTGTGTCATTGTCTAGTGAGGCGTTGTCGGTGCGAATACCCTTACAAGGGTATCCGCCCTGGTTTTTGCAGGTGACAGAAAATAGTTTCAGTTTAAAGTTTAAGTATGTCGCGCTAGGCGCGGCGGTGTCTGTGATTACGTTGACAGGATGGTTGACTAGGATAAAAGAGTGTGTGGGCGCGCTGATTTTTTAGGCGCGCGTGATCCTTAATTATTGATGACTAAAGCGTCGGCGTGTTCGCTGGCCAGAATTTTTGTGTCCTCCTGTTTAAATAGGGATTAGAGAGATTATGCCTCATTGACTAAGGTGTTCACCTGCGACCCGTGCGTACGTACAAAGGATGGCGTCAGACACAACGAGATTTTGGAAACGTTTTACTAGTAGTAGATCTATGGGTCGCATAGTGCCTGTTTTTTGGGCCTAGCATTATTGATTATAGCATCGGACTTTTGTTGAAGAGATATAGGGATCGAGACCGAGCACCGACAACGCTGGGATCAGACTGGCGCGAGTGGCAGCCGTGGTACAGCTTGGAAAGTCGGCGCGGACGCTAGACGGCCGCGCGGACGGTTGTGGGTAGGGATGAGGCTTAGGCCAATTCCCCTGGCCCTGAGCGTAGCGCTGCACCGCCTTATATGGCAGTCCGCGGATGTGGGTCTCAAGCTTGGGCATATCCCTATAGGCTATGGCATTGGGTTGACACTATGGAGGTTTGGGGATCGAGGCCAGCAGGCGTCGGCGGGGCAACTGCAGTGGAGCGTCGCGGAAGGGACCGACAGGGTTGAGGGCCGTCAGGGCTATCCCCTTCGGTTTTGTTCACAGGGGCGGCGGCAGGCCTGACCCGCGGGACTGGCGTGGCGCCAGCAGCCCCGCTGACCTCACTTTTTTTTCCTGTTTTATTTATCAAGCCCCGGTCAAAGACGTGAGACCGCGATGGAATCATGTGGGGGTGTGTTGTATTCGCGGGATTGCCTTTAGTGCAATTAGAAACTGTTTTCGTGGCCGCACTGCGGCCGCACCCCATTTTGCATTAGGACATGGTGYCGTAGGYGGAACRCGGGGCAATGGTTGTCTTAAGGGCCTGCGGGGGCCGTAGCCCGTGGGGTCCGTGKTCGTGGCTTCCCTCGCTTCCCACTGTGAGAACGTCGATACGCCCCGAGCGGGCCGCCGGACGACGACAGGGAAAATTTGCTGCTACCACCAAGGTCCGTACTGGACCCAGTCCGCTAAGGCCCATGCTCGCGCCTTACGGCAGGTCGAGCCTTTAGTACCGTAGCCAGCAGTTTGAAGGGGAGTCTGGCCAGTGGAAGCCCGAAGGGGTGGTGGGCTTCAAACAACCCTGAGGGGGTTGGGGTGACGGCCTGCCGAGCAGTGACCAGCTGCGTATAAGGGGGAAAGACTAATCTAACCGCCTGGTACCTGGTCCTCTCCGAAGTTTCCCTCCGAATGGCTGAAGCCAGTAAGGGTGAGGCCAGAGGGAACTCTGGCGGAGGCTCGCAGTGATACTGAAGTGCAAATCGTTCGTCAGACTTGGGTATAGGGCGAAAGACTAATCGAACCGTCTAATAGCTGGTTCCCCTCAGAATCACACTGAGTACGTTGTGTGGGGCCAAGCGCTGCGACAAGGAGACTGCGAGGCGGAGCAGGCAAGGAAAAAAAAAAAAAGAGGGCGACAGTCGAGTCGGACCGCAATAGAAGGGAGGCGGGCGCTATGCGAACAACGGTAGTAGCGAGCGGGATGTTGGGTCGGCGAAGGAGCACGCGGTAGGACCTGCAGGGCGCTGCTGCGAGGAGAAGATGAACCCGGGCGCGAAGGTGCGCCGGGTGCATGCATGTCCAGAGAAAGGGGGGATGGCGGAAGAGGCGAGCTTGGCGCAGGCACCGCATCGGTAGCACGCAGCGAGGCAGCGGGCGCAGCGAGGAGAGGAGCAAGGTAGGCGGTGGCAGGTACAGAGCGGGGGAGGAGGCGGATCAAGTGGACCTGGCCCGGATGTGCGCCCGGGTACGTTCGCAAGAAGGCGAGGTAGGGAGCCATGGGGCGACGAGCGCTCGGGCAGCGAGGGGAGATAGCGCAGAGGGGAAAGTCTCGTGAGTGGTGTGGAGGGGAAGTCGCAGAGAACGGGGGAGTATAGAGGTAGCGAGGAAAAAGTCTGGGRGGAGGGGTGAATCAAGACGCGATACCGCGTAAGGTGCACGCGGGACGAGGACAAAGATGGAGGGAGGTAGGCGTGGCRGAAAGAAGATAACTCGGCCGTTTCCTAATGAAAACGGGCGAGGAAAGATCGTAACCGGGGGTTTTAAAGGGTGGAGAACGTGATTTTGGGGTTAGTTTCGGCCATAGGTTAGTGAGATTAGAGGTTAGTAGCAAAAGTGATGCGCGGAGTTATGGCGGGCTGCGGGGATGGCAAGTGAGAAAAACAAAGGGGCTCGCCGTCGCTCGATGGAAACGGGCGGGGAAGGGGTCAAATCGGAGGTTTTGAAGGGTTGTGAACCCGATCGTGGAGTCTGTTTGAATGTTAGATTAGTAGAAAAAGGAGTGTAAAGGAGAGGTGAATCCACCCGTGTTTTTGTGGAAGATCCATTCAGTTTTTGTTTCTTTTTCCTTTTTTTTTTTCTTTTCTTTTCTTTTTTTTTCTTTCTCGATGTAGCTGCCTCACCTGCCCGACTCCGAGAGCAGCAGCTGCATAGGAAGAGAAAGAGGCAGCGGGCGCTGTGTACCGTCGCCGCGACTGAGGACTGTGTGCAGGCGGCTGGACCTATTGACTGCTGCATACCAGTGAGTACCACTGCGGCCACGACTGACTGTTGCGGTCTGCTATACGGCGGCGGCTGGACTTGGGGGGGAGGAAGTGGCTGCTGATGCGACTTAGTGGAATAGCGGGGCTTGTTGACAGGGGATTATTACTCCGGATTGGGAGRCCATTTGGAGACCGGCGGTCGGCAGTTTGGATGTGAAGTAGTCAAYGGGCAGCAGTTCGACCCTGACTAGACCGACGGTTGCGTACTTGGCCATCATTGCGGGGCCCTCAGAAGTTGAAGGTTGCAAGACCCTCTCCCGCGAGTCTGAGTGCACCATTCTTGGATCTGAGAGTCTCAAAACCTTCTCCTGCTGCCTTTCTAACTCTCAGTCTGGTCCYTGGTTACGAGAGGAAGRCGGCAGGCGGGATTGCAACCCGTAGGTCCGCATCAAGAMTCTGTGGGGAGTCCACCCACCGATTGCGGGAGCTCTGCCGGAACCTAGGCGAGGTTCTGGAGGCAGGGAACCTTCAGGTAAAACATCTTTATCTATATAAACTCCACTACTACCCATGTTTGCCTATCTCCCTGCAGTATGATTGATGTATGCATGAGTTGTCCCTATGATTATTGTTTCTTTTTGGACCTAATCAGGTTGAATGGAAAGAATATGTGAGAGTGAAGCCTAAGTTTTTACTTTGTTGTGATTGAAAGCAGGCTAAGGATGAACTAGGGGAAGGTGGGAGGAAGGCAGTTTTGCATGCGTTTGACAAGGTCAACCAAAGCCTGAGCATTGTTTCTACTGTGAATGGCTCAGGGCTATGTTTATTTGGCTGTTTTCTGAAGGACCAGGCATTGTTTCTACTGTGAATGGCCTGGTCGCTGTGTTTATTTGATTGTTTTCTGGGGAACCAGGCATTGTTTCTACTGTGAATGGCCTGCCTACCTTAGTTAACTCTGAGGGTTTGCCTGATTAAAAAGGGGTTTAAATTCTTGTTTATTTTTAGGGGGGATTTTTGGTCTAAGGCTAAGCATTGTTTCCATGGTGAATGGTTTAGCCTGAAAACCACGCACATAATTTAAGCTAAGTATAAAGGAAAGTATTTTATATATATTTGCATGTGAACTGGCAGCTGGGCATTGTTTCTACTGTGAATGGTCCAGCGTTAAGCCATATCATTAAGAAGAGAAAAAAGGAAAATACAAAGTATAAATGGAAATAGTTGGGCAAGTTGAACATTGTTCCTACTGTGGATGGTTCAGTCCCCTGCCCGAATGTGCTTTTCCTTTTTTTTGAAAACAAAGTCAGAGAAGTACTAAATTTTTGGATATTAAACAGCTCAGGGCGACTAGGCATTGTTTCCATGACGAATGGCCTAGTCATCTGCCCAAAGGAAGAGAGAAGTAGTTGTGAAACCTGTTCGTGTATATCATAAAGACAAGCTGGGCATTGTTTCCATGGTGAATGGTCCAGCTCTATGTCTTATGTAAGATGGGTATAAGGATTCAAGAACTTGAAGATTCACGAACTATTTATATGGAATGAACTTGGGATGGTGAGAGTACTTACATTCGTGGTTTGGTTTACATGTGACTGGATGGGATCACTAGTTTGTTTGGGTTTCAGTTTTATAGGTAGTTGCTTTAGTTGCTCGCCACGTGCTAGAGCCATAGGAGTTAGTGTCAATTTCTGCATTTTCTGTAATAACTTTTTTTTTACTTAGGTCAATTCCTGCATTTTCTTAGATCTTTTCTTACACTTGGCTTTGTATAAATCTTGGCAAGCTACTTTTCCTACGGGAAGCGCTACCGAAGTTTCTACAGATCCAAGAAGTTAGCCAACTTTTGACTTGTCAGAGTTCAACTTGTCTTTTTCATAAATGGATTAGTATAAATCTGGAAAGTCTCCTTTTCTAGAGGGAGTGCTGCCCAAATTTTTACTAATTCAGGGGGTTAGACAAAATTGGACTTTGAGAAACCAAAGTTATTCTCAAAATTCTGAACTAGCCTTGTATAAATTTTGGAATAGCACTTTTCTAGAGGAGTGCTGCCGAAATTTCTGCAAAAAATTAAGGAGTTAGCTAAAATTTAGCCAAAAAAGTTGAGCTCGAGCTGTTGTTCGAGTTCATATCTGACTTAGTATAAATCTGGAAAGTCTCCTTTTCTAAAGGGAGTGCTGCCCAAATTTCTACTAATTCAGAGAGTTAGACATAATTTGACTTCCCAGGAGTTAGAGATTATCTCCTGCTTTGTATCTGGCTTAGTATAAATCTGGAAAGTCTCCTTTTCTAAAGGGAGTGCTGCCCAAATTTCTACTAATTCAGGGAGTTAGACAAATTTTGACTTTCCAGAGTTAGAAATTATTTATATTTTTCATATCTGGGCTTATATAAATTCTGAAAAGGCACTCTTCCTACGGGAAGCGCTGCCGAAATTTTTCTTAGTGTAGAGGAGATAGGTTATATTTTGACAGGTGAAAATTCAGGCGATCCACCCAGAATAGGGGGGGCTCTGCAGTTGGCCTACCTTTGACTTAAGCACCGACTTAAAAAGTAGACTGAGGCTTAATTTATAAGAAGACTTTAATTGAGGATGTACTATGGAGCTGTATTCTCCATACACTTATGATCTTAGCTTGGGGATTGGCCTGCCATGTGTTACAGGTCTTTTCGACCATTTGATCCAAGTTCAGGGTTAGATCCAGCTTGATCCCTTGAGGATCATCATCTGTTATCACTGATAACAGGTCGGTTGCCGATTCGTCGGTTTACGACTCAATTTCAACTCTCCTTCTAACTCAACCTAAAAGGCTTTAGCCCAGGTGATTTTCGTTGTTTTATTAAGGTTTCACCCGGACTTTTATTGAATGGTCATTTAACAAAGGTGTTGAGTATTTAATTAAGGTTGGTTGGACAGGAGGTTTGGGGCTTGCATGGCTAAAGCAAGGGGTATGAGCGTCGAAGGTGGTTGGGGTTGACTCCGTGTAGTGTGTGGGTTGTTGATTTGCTTCGTTGATATGATGGCAGGTATGTGCTGTGAATCAGATTCTGGATTTGGTTGCCTGCGATCACACATATACGTATCATTGTGAGAAAACCCCAGCGAAACCATGAGGAGCGATCGTCACATATTCGACCCTTATATATGTATAAATGGGCATGCTTGGGATAAATTTTTGCATCGGTTGAAGAATCCCCATATTAAAGCCCCATCCAGAAGTTGGGACTGAAGAACTTAGGGGAGACCCCTACTTCTATTTTTTTTTTATTCTTGCTTTTTGAGGATTTTCTTAGTCGGACGTTGGTCCTGGGCTGGGATTCGAGGTCCTTGTCCAGGACATCCCAAGCCCTAGGCTCTGCAGGGGAGGGGTTTTCCCTCGCGCAGAGTCTATTTGATTTGCCTACCGAGRCGCTCAGGTCAAGAGMCTAAGGCGTAGCGGCGRCYGCACGACTATTTCCTTCAGCCGTGCAATGTCGTGAAGGGTTAGGCCGTCACGACACTTCAAGTCTGACACTTGAGTGTCATAAGCGGTACTCGGATCCACGAGGGACTGCTTGAT
>BFEA01000468.1:1106227-1118727 GCA_003427395.1 Chara braunii | reverse complement strand
GGCGTTTGTCCGAACAGACTGAAAGTCTGTTTGAACGAACTGCAAGTCCAAAACGACGCCTAAACAGACAAAAATAGGATAGCAAAAATAAATAAATAAATAAATCCTGCAGCCCTAAGGCCGGTCATGGACCTCCAGGGCGCATGTCCGAAGGACATGCGGCCTGGGCGCCCCCTGCAACCGTCGGGCCCCCGAAACGGGACCCATGTGCAGGCTCAGCATGTAGCACCCAGCCTACAACCACTGGGCCTCTTAAAAATGCCAACTTTTGTCTTCTTCGGCTCGGCCTTCAATCCCCGACACATCCACCGCTACTTGAGTGGTACCCGCCTACCTTTCATTTTTTGCAAGTCGCCCGGGTTGCATGGGGCATGCTGCACAGCTAGGTCGCACGGGGTGTGCTGCACGGCCGGGCGAGCCAAGTAGCCTAGCAGACTATACCTTTCTGGGCCTTTTGGCTAGGTAAGATCCAGTGTAGCATCTGTTCTGACGAGTTCAATGTCTGATCCGTGGTCCACCACCACACAATTTTTTTATTTTTTTTTTGGGCCACGGAAGGGTCATGCGGGTAAGCTTGCTTACCCAACCTCTCCAGTGTTGCCTCTGTGTGGCACTGTAGCAGAGCGCGACGGAGCCCTCTTAAAAAACTATAATAAAAATAAAAATAAATAAATAAATAATCTACACTCTGCAGGTTCACACCCCATGATAAGCCAGCAAAAGACATATATATCGTCAAACAGAGCTGCCGGTAAACCATAGGCAAAGAGAGGGCGAAGAGGACAACAAACGAGGCGCTATGACAAACTGTTTCGTCGGGTTTCACCGACGAATCAGGAGGCTGAATATATATGCACATACACATATTTATATAACGTATACGTTACGACCCTGGCCACTTTCGAATTACACATTCATGAGAAAGTACAATGACGTCCAATTGCAAAAAGAAATGAATGAACTTGAGAGGAGCGAGAGGGAAAAAAGAAGATGATGATGGAAGAAAGAAAAAGAAGAAGAAGAAGACGTACACCAGCAAAGACCAATGATAATTCCCTTGTTCTCGCCAACCACTCTCCTCCTTTTCTCCTCCCCTCTTATTCAAACAATAGATACCAACAATAATGTTGAATGGCTGAGCCAGAATCAATGTCGGAATCCCGCTTCTACTGCAGGCACAACATGAGGTCCACCATAGCCATGGCCACCCTTCTTCTTCCTCTTCATGTAGGCCAAGGCTATGGCGGACTACTAGGGCCTCGCCCTGCTGTGCAAAGGACAACACAAAGCAGCTATGCTCGCTGCTGTTCAGGCTGCCATGCCCGACTCTGCCTTGAAACCCTCTCGGTGCGGCGCAACTCCGACTGGGGCCTTCCAGATGCAGCTCCTAACAAGGTGATGAAGCTGGTGCCCACCATAACCAGGTAGGTACCTCGCCACTCTCCTCCCTAGCCCCCTTCTTCCTCCTCCTCCTCCTCCTCCTACCGGCAGAGCTCCACCATAGCCAAGGTGGGAACTCCTCGTCTCCCTCCCACCGTCTTCACCCGAAAATAACTCCCGGGCATTATATTCAACTTTTTTTTTTTTTTAAACAAGTCCTTATCGCCCTGGCTCCATGTCCATTTTGGGGAGCATCAGTCCGGTTCCTATTCCACCGGCACGTCAGGAAAATTAGTTACATCATAAGACACTCTCACGCTTCCTTCCGTCTGCCCGAAGGAACCCTGATCAGCATTGATTGCTCCAACACCGTGGAGGATTGACTGTCAGCTTGCCCTGCTTCCACCTTTGCTCTCAGGACTACTATCACAAGCTGTCAAATACAACATGAAAAGCAAGAAAGGTCTGAGAAGCTACAACTGCTACCAATTCTGTCAAAACCCTAAACCCCGCATAACAGCCTCTTAAAATCCCTTGCCTTCTAACCCCTGCTTGTTTTATTTCTGTCCAAAGCCTCACCCCTAAACCCTAGACCCTAAACAAGCTTAAACCACCAGTACTTGGCCCAGCTATCGGCTGCCGAAAAAAATAGAGTAGAAATGTTTCTAGTCGGATGAACTTCGGCGCTCTTGTAGTAGCCCATACGTTTCCTAAAATCCTGGCGTGTTAACGGGCACGACTCTAGGAAGTACTGGTGGTTTAATCTTTCTCCCTCTGAAATGGCGCTTCTATGCCTGTATTCAGGGAAACTTCCCGTCCAGAAATAGCCTTAATGACTGGATGTTTTATTTGGGCTAAGACGGTAGCCATGCGGACTAGAACCTGTACGCGTGTGGAAAAGACGTTTCGCTTCCACAAGCCACACTCGAACCATTCCTGACCAGTTGCATAAGCTCGTGCTATGATACTTGTGTGGCCTGCGATGGAGCTTGCTGGATTCTCTGTCTTCTCAGGCCCACTTCTGAGTTGCGCCAGTCCTTCCAACATAGGCGGAAGTCCTTTATTTCTGCGACCTTGCCACCTGCCAGCCATATCTTTGTAAATTTCTTCACTGTTCTCTGCTGTTGGTCAGCCTCATCCGTCGTGGATTGTCTTGTCTTCTGCCACTTGCACAAAAACTCTGCCTGAATTAGTGTCCTTGTCTCCGCCCTACTTTCTCCCTTGGTGTAGATAGCCCTTCGATGGTTCTGCTGCACCTTTCCTTCCATATATATAGACTAGAGTATAACTTTTCTGATCATCCCAAACCATATCTTTTCGGCCTTGTGAAACTGAGCAGGAATGTTAGTCCGCCTTGTTCCAAAAAAAAAAAAAGAGGGAAAAAAAAGGAGGGATTAAAAAAAAAAAAAAAAAAAAAGAGCAGGAATGTTAGTCCAAAGGAGGAGTTGGATGGGGTGTTCGGGGAGGGGAATTGGGAAAAGGGATGTCCAGAGGTCTGATGCTCTGGCCCAATACTCCGTCGCTTCTCTGCACCTTATTAGACAGTGTATCATATCAAAGACTTCAGGTTCGTTTTCCGAGCATACTACGCATAGGTCAGACCGTCAGAGCTATTAGGGTCATTGTGTCTTCTTCTGACAAGCAGCCAATATTTAACTTATCCTTAAAAAATCAGATTTTTGTTTTTACTCACTTTATTTTGAACAGAACACCCCTTCAAATATAATGCCCGGGCATTATAATTGAATGTTCCATGGGCAGAGAGCCTTGTTAGAGGGAATATACATGGGTTCTAAAGGGGGGAAAGGGGGGGTATCCATGGGTTTTGAAGGGGGTGGGAAGGGGTTTTGACTTCCAAGGGGGGTATCTCTGAATTTGTAAGGGATTCTGAAGTGACCCGCGGCCAAAAGTTTGTTGCAGTGACGTTCTAGACGACATATTTTTTTTACAGAATTTTTTTATTTTACTTTTTGTTTTGATTTTTTGGGGCCCACAGAAGTTGCCACCAATTTACTGAATATAATGCCCGGGCGTTATACATATAGAATAATGCCCGGGCATTATTTTCGGGTGAAGACGGTAGCGCTGCTCTGCCCAGTGCTCCTCCCTGCTCCAGCGCTCTGAAGGCTGGTGCTCGCTCAAGCAGCACGGCGTCCAAACTTGCATACTGCAAACGAGGAGCACTTCACTCCTCCTACTTGCCTTTGGGCGGTGACTTCCTAGGCCGTGCAGCCTCCAAGCAACCCGTACCTCCTCCCTTTCGGAGGAAACATCATTGCAGACTCTGATATTGGCTGTACAGGCCCTAGACTCTGGTTGGACTGGTACCCGCCTCGACCTGCAGTCTTCCCCCGAATACAACATATGGTCATTATAGCTGAATTTGGGCAATATTTCAGTCTAAATTCAGCTATAATGCCGGACGTTGTATTCGGGGGAAGACTGTAGCCTACAACTACTGGGCCTTCTAATAATGCCAACTTTTGTCTTCTTCTGCTCTGCTTCGAGTATCCACCACATCTACTTCTACTTGGCGTGGGACCGGCCTACCTGCTACTTAATGTTTTTCAGCTGCTCTGAGTGCCGCGGGTCTCTTGCCCCGCCGCTTTGTTTTCCCCACTTTGTTTTCCCCCGCTGCAACCCTCAATGTCACGGCCACAGGTAAGTACCAGCCCTACAGGCCTCCCAAACAAGCAAGTACCCTTGCGGGTCACACACACACTCAGGCCGACCAGCACTCAGACTGGCACGCAAACCATCAAGCACGCGCGCGCGCACACACACACACACACACACACACACACACACACACACATAGAAAACTCAGCAGAATGCGGGAATCTCAGCAAGGCATCCATTCCAGCGGCACAACTCAGAAATCAGCAGTGTTCTCAGTCTGTGTTTTGGCAGGTCATTACATATATATAAAGTCAAACAGACCTGCCCAGTGCCCGGTAAACCGTAGGCAGAGAGGGAGGTGGAGAGAAGAGGCCAACAAACGAGGGGCTGTGACAAACTGTTTTGTCGGAGTTTCACCGACTCACGAGGAGGCTGAACCCTAAATCGTCACGACCATGTATATACACTGACATACCATAAGCGGTTAACAGGGACCCCCACTTTTCAGCCCCAGTTAACCCCCTCAACCCTGAAAAGTGCATTGGAGATCTTCTTTTTTTTTTTTTTGCCTTGTTTTATTTCTGGTCAAGGTCTGTGTGTGCCAAGTTTGCCCTGAAAAGAGTCAATTTTGCATGAGAACACACTTTTGCCTTGCTGTTTTATAGGTTTTTTTAAGTTTTTTTTTCAATTTGTTTTTTTTGTAAGTAGTTAGTACGATCTCCACTCTATGGATTGGCAGCAAGTTTGGTTAAAATGACCCTTGGGTTTTGTTATAAATGGGCTGACAACTTGTCTAAAAATTGAGGCCTCCATTCTCTGACATACATATATCATATATGAAATTCGTCTCTATTTGAAATACAATAATGATTATGAGAGCAAGATGGCATATACACAGTTAGGAGTTGTGGAAGCAGGCTCCTGTAATGGGTAGAGTTTTGTAGGGTTTTTTTTTTTTTTTTTTTTTTTACAAAGAGTTTTGTAGTTGGAGCATCCCCCACGGAAGCCTTAAAAAAAAAAAAAAGGAGTTCTATAGTTCGTTCGATTTTTTGTTTTCTTTTTCGGTCCAATTGCGTCTCTGAAAACGTTTTTTGTTTTCAAAAATAAGCATATCTGAAACTTTTTTTTTTTTTTTTTTCCCTTCTACTTCTTCTTCTCTTCTTCTTCTTTTTTAAAAGGGGGTCGACCTTGGGATACCTTTTTTTTAAAAGGGGACGGGCCCTAAGGTAATTAAGAATGATTTATTCCATTCATCAAGGTCATGCAGGATTTGAATTCAGGTCTGAAATTTCAATGGTTCATGAGCTACCGTCTTCTCACCCGAATAGAACGCCCGGTCATTAAGGCTGCATCGGGACTGAAAATCGCCCCAAATACAGCTGTAATGACAGGGCGTTCTATTCGGGTGAAGACGGTAGGCTCGTTGGTTATCTGAAACTTTTGAAGCAAGGGAGGACATAGTTATACTGCTTCAAAAGGGAAACATATACATTAAAAAAAAAAAAAAATTGAGGCACAAAATTATCACGGCCATTTCTTTTCCCCCCTCCTTGTCACAATCATAAAAGGAAGGAAAACAAACATTTGATACCTTTCTCGGCCTTTTGGCTAAGTAACGGCATACTCACACTAGCACTTTTTTACTTACTTTTTCTGGACGTAATTACGGCCAGATGCATACACGTTCGGCCGAAAATGCGGTCAGATGCATTTAAGATAGTGCTAGTGTGAGTGAGCATGCCCTAAGATCAAGCGTTAGTATCGGTTCTGATCAGTTCAATATCCGATCCATGGTCCATCGGGCCACAAACAAAAGAAAGGAAAACACACACAAAAAAAAAAAAAAAAGAAGAAGAAACGCACACGCTCTAGTCGTCATCAATAAGCAATATATAGAGATGACCGCGATATGCCATTCGAAAAATATACAGAAGTTACAGATATGCCCTTAGTACAAAACTGGGMCCCCTTTCAGGAAYCCCCCCCCCCCCCCCCTCCTTCCATATTCGTACACCTACATACGTAGCTATATTGCCCCGTTGCTCATCTGGTTCCAGGAGGATTCGAACTCGCATTCTGCTTACTAACGGTTACATGTGTCTAACATGCAGCCACATGGGCTACATGTACAGCTCCTCTTTCTCCTGCAGGTACCCCTCGTTTGTTGTCCTCTTCTCCCTTTCTGCCTACGATTTACCTTGGCAGCTCTGTTTGACAATATATACATATATGCACACACATATATGACGATACATATATGTGAAACTCCGACGAAACAGTTTGTCACAGCCCCTCGTTTGTTGTCCTCTTCTCCCTCTCTGCCTACGGTTTACCGGGCAGTCCTATTTGACGATATATATAGATATGTCAATGATAATAAACATTTGACGGTAACGTTACGCAAGTGCAGATAACATAACAAAAAACGGAAACTTGATATTATACGTAATGAAGAAATAAAACGTACATAAATTAGATAGCACAAAAACAAAAACAAACGCAGAAAACTATTATCTCACTAATTCTCCTTCGAGGGCAACAGATTACTCTTCTACTTGAAGACTCTTCTAGATGTTGGTTGTTGTCTCTCTTCTTCTCCCAATTCCTCCTCTTCCTCCTCCCTACTTGCTGCTCCGTAGTCGCCGCCATCGCTGATTCTCCTTCGTGGGCAACCGATTTCTCTTCTTCTTGGAGACTTCTAGATGTCCGCGGGAGTCTCTCTTCTTCTCCCAATTCCTCCTCCTCCTCTGCCTCCCTACTGGCTCCTCCCTAGTCGCCGCCATCGCTAATTCTCCTTCGTGGGCAGCCGGTACTCTTCTTGAAGATGCGTAGATAACGTTCCCTGGTGTCTCTCTTCTTCTCCCACTACGCCCCATTCCTCCTCCCCCCTACTGGCCGCCAGCTTGGCAGTCGTTTCTAGTTGCTTTCGAAGCGTCGCTCTCAACTGTCTGAACTCTGCTCTCAATTGCTCTACCTCCGTATTTAACGAGTTGCGTAGATCTCCTAGTTCCTGCCTGTAAGTGCGCACCTGTGAGTCCAGCTTACCCCTCCATTCTTGCAGATCTGTTTTCAGGTTTTGAACCCTCGCCAGAAGCTTCGACCTTGCGTCTTGAAGATCTCCAAGATCCTGTCGTTGATCTCCTCCCGCCGGCTTGCTAGCAGCCATCTGCTGATCGCCAATCTGAGGCGCCCGATCCCGATCCCATTCGTCGGTGGCGGGTTGATTAGTGATCCTGTCGATACCCACAGCGTGCTTCGCGCCTTTGATTGGGTGGTCGAATCCGCCGCCGGAGCCACGTGGCGGCTGCTGCTGCTGATTGCCAGCAGCTGGTTGCTGCTGAGCTGTCCGTTGCAAGCCGGATGATGAGGTGGCATTGAGGGGCGCAAAGGCTGGAAGCTGTGAGGGTGAGAGCGACGAGGACAAACGCAAAGCAGAGGAGCCTTGCCACGTGTCATTACCAGCTTGTCCTCCTCCTCCGACGCGCCCTAGCGACTTCTGCATTCCCACCCCACCCCCCTGTGTCTCTCTCATCGTACCCCCACCACCACCTCCTCCCATTCCCCTCACCCCCCCTCCATCGTGGGGTGATACCTGCGGCTCTTCCATTTCCCGCGCTAGACGTCGGGCGACGGTTGCTCCTACGTGTCGTTTGCCGCCGTTCGCAGAGCGCTGCCGCCGATTTTCTTTTTTTTATTATTGGCGACGGTCTTGAGAATTCACGTCGGCGGTGGATTTAAAATTGGCAGTTTCAGCGTGTTACCGCCCGCCTGCCCGCCCGCCCGCTCACCTCCACACGCTCAGCCGGTCACTAGCTAATTAGTTAGTTGACTAATTAGTTGGTTCTTCTTTCCGCCGAAACTACCGGTAGAAGCCCAACAACACAACTCAAATAAGACAAGGGCTGGTAATCTTCCCGACCGTGGATTTCCATGATCAACGATCAGCATCAACGGGATCCAACCGTTTGGAGAGAGGTTACTTCCTCCTCAGCGCGTCAATGATGCGACGGAGTTGCGGCGCGGCACAGGTGTTCCCCAGTGCAATCGAGAAGAATGATATGGCAAGTGAGCGGAGATCTGGCGTGGCAACGCCGCCTGCTGCGGCTCTCTCTCCCTAAGAGAGCATGGACAAACGGAGAGAGAAAGCAGCCCGCTGCTGAGTCAGCAGCTGAGTACCGTAGACGAAGTGTTGCGCGCGTTAGATCACACGGAATACCCACGTGTCAGATCAGTTGTGTACTGGAGGATGGGATTCGAGAAACTCTCAGGCGCCGGCGGCAGGCGGAGCTCTGGTACAGCCACGTCAGCACTCTGTCCGAGCCGTAACACACCTCGCGACCGGTAGCTTGCTACGGTCGCAGAAACAGACAACCGTCACAACCGTCACGTACCAGGGCGATGCCAACAACCTCCCTCCGCGCGCCCGTCCTCAGGTGAACTTCTTTTTCGGGGATGTTGTCCTCAGGTAGCTTGCCTCGGGTGAACTTCGACCCCGGGGAAAAACAAACGGAGAAGTATCGACTTACCGTGAGGGCACGGGTGCGCAGCCCGTAGTTTGTTTCGTTTTGGCTGTGGCGAGGCCCTGTGTGTGTATGCGTGTGTGTGTGTGTGTGTGTGTGTGTGAGAGAGAGAGAGAGAGAGAGAGAGAGAGAGAGAGAACATCTCTGTTTCTGAATCTGGGTCAGAACTGCTTCCAGATTCAGACAAAATCATCCAGGCCGATTGGGCCCAAGTGGGTGGGCTGGACATGAGGCTGTACGCCTGGGTCCACGCCGTTTCATATTTGAATTTGAAGGACCTGCGGCCCCCATGCCGTTTCAAAATATTTTAGACCACGGCCACCTACCGGTTCCCAGGAAAATGCCACGGGCAAATACCGGTCCTGCATTTGCTTGAACTGCGCCCCCCCCCCTAAATGCCAGTGCCTTTCATTTTACCAGCCTTTGAACGACCAATGAGCCCGAATGAACGACCGGTATAACGAACGACGACGAAAATGTCTCAGGGGGGGAAAACGCAACCCTGACGGGCTGCGAACAAAAAAACATAAGGCGAAACGGTTTCAATACCCCTAAAAGTTGGGTATTCGTCCGATATCTCCAGAACACAGGCGTATCCGATCTTCTGCTTTTGCCCCTGTCCGAGCCAATGAAAATTTTGACATATGCCCTTGGCCGTGGACTGCAGAGCCTGATGCACAACTTTTGGCATCTGTCTCTCTACCAAACAGGCATCTTCTCTGCATGTGCCGCATCCAACCTGGCGCTTGGACGTGGACTGCAGAGCTCGATGCACTACTTTTGTCATATGCCCCTTTACATACCAGGAATGAATCTTTTCTGCATGCGCCACATCCAACTTGGCGCTATGCCAATTCGAATTTTGAAAGTGTTGCCCTCGCCTCTTTTTCCTGTTGGGATGTTGGGTAGCAATCGCCAACCAAATGGCTTGAGTGAACTCCACTCTGCAGGAGGATATAGAAGTAGAGGGTGGAAAGAAGGCTTATGGCCCCCGATCCATCCTTGGGGCGAGGTTAAAATAAATACTCACATAGGGTCTTGCCATATCACTCCTAAATCCAAACCATTCTTTGAGAGTACTTTCGAACTCCACAGTGGTGTTATAATGTTGAATGACAGTAACAGGAAGAAGAAAAAAAAACACAAAATATATTACAAATATGTATTTGTATGTCGTACATCATTATCAAAATAAATTAAGAATTGAAGCAGTTTATTTTTATAACAAACGATGATGTGTAATAAAGTGTAGTAAATCCTTCAAATTCCAACCACGAGACATTTTGGTATATATTATATACAACATGAAACATAACAAGTACTCCTTATAAAAAAATTCATGTATATGTCTTTCTTCGGATGCCAACTTTGGCTTCTTTTGAGAATTTTTATTCTTCTTTCATTTCCTTTTGTACCGGAACGGCCCCGCAGAGAGCGATTTAACATTGTTCATTTTCATTTAGATTCTCAATTCATATTTTGTTCATTTATCACTAATAAACGATTATGAGAATTAGGGTTGTCAATAGTCATTATTGAAACAAAGTACTGTCGAATGGAAGAAGAAGATAATTAGTGTTTGGGTTGCAACCATTGTATATAGTAAATGGTTGTTTTTACAAGCTACAAAGAATCGGTTTTGAGGTGAATTGTAAAACTATAATTTATCTATTTGAATTTATTGCATCGACGAACACATAAAAAAAAATATATTATATAGGGGTAACTTCACTAGAGTCGCAAAAACGAGTTATAATTGCACTATGGGGTAAAATACAGTTTGCAATTGCACTTCGGACACCCTACTTGCCCATAAAGTTGGGTTGTATATATTGTCCGAACTGCAATTCGAAACTGTATCTTGACCCACAGTGCAATTATAATTCATTTTTGTGACACCCACATAGTTTCCCCTTATATATATAATGTGGTTTTCATATGGTACAAACATAGGCATGGTGACCGCAATTGATATATCAAGATTTTGTATACCAGTGTAATATTTGAATGTTATCGTATACATGAAAACAAAAACTTGTTTGGGCACAACTTTAAAATCTTAACGACAAAGAGCATTGGAGTCCACTCGGATCTCAGTTGACCCGTCACAAAACGTTATTGAGAAGGTCTATCAGGGTTTTAGAACGAATATGTTATGGTTATGGGCATATTATGATAGGATGTGATCCTAGGTGGTAATAGTCTCCTAGCATAACGCTTGTGGGTGTATCATTCAAATTTGTCATTTCAATATTAATCGTTATTTATACATGATTTTATTTTATTTTATTTTTTATGTTGAACTGATCTGACACACAAGAGTTGAAATAATAGGCAAGGTTATCTGCCTGATAACCGTGCTGACACCAATCATGTTGGTACACTAATGATGATAGCATGAACTTGAAAAATCAACGTTCAACTTGAGAATAGCCACTTGGTTAGTCATCAATATATTCACAACCTCACAACACTTACCGAACTGAGCGCCATCAACATTTTCAAGACCTCACGACGATCACCAAGCAAAGCGTGCATGATATGTATATCACCAAATCACCAGCGGCTATGTTAAACCTAAAACGATAGCTCTTGCACTGCACTTGTCTTCTCTAGGAACACGAGAAATATTGTTAAAGAAATTATCAATACAATGACGGGAATGACCTTTGAGATACTAGTACAACCGATAAGGCTGAAAAATATAGTAGTAAAAATCCACTTATCTTCGAATTATGTTACATGGACATGAAGAAAGAGGAATAAGAGACGAAGTTAAACGAAGAGACAAAAAATGAGAAAAAAAAGATAGAGTCAACGAAGCGAAAAAACGAAAAAAAAATAAAAGAACGGTAAAGGTGATGAACATGGTGAAAATAAAAATGTGAGAAAGAAAAACAACTATGATCGACATGGAGAAGAAGAAGAGACATAGGAAAAAAAAAGATATGAAGAAGGACAAGCAAAAAAATGGAGTAAAAGGAAAGCAAAAAATCATCGGTCTACCTTTTAACGGCTTCACGGTGCATGTGTCACAGATCCATGACTCCTTCTCGTCTCCCTTCTCTCTCACGTACACCCATATTCGATCTAGGACCTCTTCTTGTCTCCTTTTCTCTCTCATGACCTTTCTCTTTCACTTCCTTCGACGACAATCGCTAACTCAAGACGATTGCTCTGAAATCCAGTAATTGTCATACATCTCCACTCTTCCCCTCTCCCCCGTGACCATTAAAACTCGCTCTCTCTCTTACATGTTCCTCACGATGAACATGACAAAAACAATATAGCGAGCCGCAAAGCTTTCCTCTAGTCTTGCACTGTCGAATGCCTATTTGATGAACCCTTGAGTCTTTTGCCAGTTGATCCCTTCACCAACAACAACCATAGCAAAAGGGCACAAAATTGACCTCATCATATCTCAAAACCATGTAAACACGAATTTAACAAGCATCAACATCAATGTGAGTTTTCATCACTCTGGTCGAGTGCGCCAACCATACCTCTCGTGAACTCCTACGAGACGATAGGGTTATGCGAGAGGTATAGCTGGTGCACTCGGGCAGAGCGGCGAAAACTCCCCTGCGAATAAAAGTCCTGCAAAATCCTGCGTGACGCGGTCGGGAGGGTCCCCTTGTGGGACCGATGCGCTCGAAAGGTGGCACCTTTGTCGAGGATCCCAGTTGCCTACAAGGATTCTTAGTGAACGAACCCAAGTCGGAGGCAGGCTGATGATCCTCGTGAAAACGAGAATTTTTATTATTGATTAGAGTGATGTATTAAAGATAGAGCGATTAGTTGATACTTGTATTGGATTGATTAATGAGCAAAATCGTGAATACATAATAGGTGCACAATAGTGCTTTGAATATTAGTAACAACAAATAAACGCGCCGCGACAGGGGGGAACATACGTGATTGAAGAAGTGAGTGACACTCTCTCTCTCTCTCTCTCTCTCTCTCTCTCTCTCTCTCTCTCTC
>BFEA01000468.1:1088352-1104581 GCA_003427395.1 Chara braunii | reverse complement strand
TGTGTGTGTGTGTGTGTGTGTGTGCGTGTGAGAGAGAGAGAGAGAGAGAGAGAGAGAGAGAGAGAGAGAGAGAGAGAGAGAGAGAGAGAGAGAGACGATAAGTCTCCAACCTCGCGGCTTGCGTCATGTTACTTCCATCGATAGGATGAGCAACATCCAATGAATCTTCGACTAGAACATGGAAATATACACTACCTGGTTGAATATGGCCGACCGCGTCATGCTACTTCCAGCGATAGGATGAGCAAAATCGAATGAATATTCCCCTATAACATGAAAATATTCACTACCTGGTTGAACATGGCCGACAACTTCTACGGCGCGGCGCGAAAAAAAACCGTAGCGAAAAAAAAGCCCGTTCATAAACTCGCGCCGACACCAACCCCCCCCCCCAAAAAAAATGGCAGTAAACAGAAAACCCCGTCGGGCCCACGAAGCCGCGCTAACACCAACCAAGAAAAAAAAACGGCCCTTAACAAAAAACCGCGCCGGGCCCAAGGTGCATCGGGCCCACGCGGGAAAGGTCTTAGCGGGACGCGTCACGCGAGACCCTCGTTTTGCTTTAGAGTATTAGGGATAATAGTTATAGCTCAAGCCAGGAATTTGGGTATTTCAATTGAAGGCATACTTGTTTGATATGGTTAAGGTAGGGTGAGGGGGTATTGGCAATGTTATGTCCATCTAATAAGAGAAAATGAGTTGTGTAGGTGCCTTCTCTGTGATAAAAAAATGATGGATAAGTGATGTGATGAGAGAAGTTCCATCAGGAAAAATCAAGTTGAGATTAGTCTTAGAAAGGGAAGTTAGTATGAAGGAAGATCAGTGTGTTGAGTATGTTTTGTTATTCTTAACAGGGAGGAGCGAATTGAAGCAGGGAAAAAATTCGGATTTTAATGCTGCAGTTGACGGTATAGAAGGAAGCATTACGGTCGACGACTTGGTCGAAGCCCTGGATCGGAGAGAGGTGACTCGGGGATAAATTCCCAAGGTTGACTCCTTTTTTTTCAAAGGGGAAAGAGTCTTTGATTGGCCAAAGATGTTGGATCAGGCGATGATGGGTGAGTCTGAGGCTAACAAATTCAATCACATTCTGAAGTATGTGTGGTATGAGCTTCACTCGGAGGTGATAAAGGTTATAGTTGGCGCCCATGAAAGTTGGAACAAATTTACAGATCAAATGCAGAGAAGGTTTAAGTTAGCAGACGATATGCTAACTACATCAGACCTAGAGGCCATAAATCGAAATGACTATACGACAGTAAGAGCTTTCGCATCTGCATTTAAAAAAGAAGGCCAAGAAAGTTATAGGCATAGCAGAGGATGAGAAGTGTGCTATCTTCCTAGGGTTCTTCTAAGTTATAGAGGCAAGTTGTACCTCGCATGACCCTATTATGTCGTAGGGGTTTGTGAGAAGTATGGTTGGCATACTCGGTCGGAGGTGTGAAAGTTCCACTACGATAAAAAGTCCTGCAAAATCCTGCGTGACGCGACTGGGAGGGTTCCCTTGCGGGACCGATGTGGTCGACACGGAGATCGATACCCTCTTAGGCTCCCTCACACCAGTCGCTATTTCGTTTCGCATTGCAACCATTACAACCGTCGAAAAAAAAGGATATTGACTCTACACCCTTGACGCACATGCCACATATTAAAACTCTCCACTACCATGATAACAGTTGTTCCACGACATACATGGTGCAGGTTCAACCCTCACTGCCGCCAAACCATAATGACGAATATAACTCCCCAAATGGACACAAGGTAAATGGTGCTTCGACATTCACCACTGCAAAATCATCATGTAGGATCAACCATTCCATATGAGTGTTTGAAACACACGTAACACATATAGCACAAACTCAACTCCACGCACACTTCCGTCAAACGATGGCGAGCTACGACAAAAAAACTTTCGGTATCACCTCGGGCGTCGCGTCATCACACACAGACATACATATCGACTTGGATCAATTAATCAAATCAAGGAGGGGTTGAAGGCAGTAAGAAGCAAACGTTTCATGACACAAACGATTATGAGCGATATGAACATTGGTTGTCCACAATCCCCTTTCTTTTTTTATACCCGTTTGTACATCGTTTTTTTTAATTTTTTGTGTACCCATTCGTCTTTTTTTTTTCCAAGTCTCTTCAGGACAAAGCTTAGTCCAATCGCATATTTGGGATACCATCCACTCCAGTCGTAATGACCGTCGATCGACCGCCCTCTGTAATGTTCGGTTGCTGCTCCCGTGACCGGTCCCCGCCCTGATGACGACTACACCCTACCATTGCACCTCTTGACCCCCCGTTACCCCCTTTACTACATATCAAGGGCCTAGAATGAGCCCGCAATTTTGCTTGGGGGCTGAAGTAACACCGAACATTCCTCGAACCTTTATTAATAGAGACAATTGTCCAACAGCTGCCACATAAGTTGTGATATTGCCTCGAGTGTCACACACTCTTATAAAGGAGCATCATGCTAATGGAGAGTTTGTTGGAGGAGCGGCTGGAGATCTGCAAGAGGCTGAAAGAGGAGTCATGGAAGTCATAGCCATAGCAAGGAACACTTAACACCAGCCTGGCTGATGCTGCACCTATGGGACAAGACTTTGTCCGAGGCTTTAGAAGGGGCTATTATAGGCGTGTTTTTTTACCCAGATTCAACATTTTATTAAATGGCAGCAACCACTTTTTGCAGGGAGATGGTGCCGCTTTTACCCTGTGGCGACGTCATTATTTTTTTTCATGAAGGTGCTGTCCTTTTAGAAGAGCGGGGGAGACAATATTTCCTGTGGAGAAATGTTGCTCGTTTGACAGAAGGATTGGACCGATATTTTTGCAAGGTGGTACAACTATTTTGGTTGTGCGACAAACGTCCGTTACTACTTTATTTTTTGTGAATGTGTCGTCGGACAGCCATCGGATCAGGCTATTGTACATGGACGCTGATTTGATTAGTTTGAACTTGGGTTTTGGTGTGTGGCTCATAACGACGACAACATTTTTTTTTTTTCTTCAAGCGGCGTGAGCATGAGAGACTTCATTCAATATGTCGTCATGTGTCAAAGTGAGAATGATATCGATGCAGATCATTGGGAGTGGTTCCGGATGATGCGGTCTGCGACAACATCATCGTTATTCTTTTTGGGAGCAGTACTTATACGTTGGCCGCGATTTGATCGGACCGTTGTGGTCAGGGGGTGGTGCGGGTGTTGAAGGACACTTGGGACTCGGTTCAAAGTGTGGTTTTGGTCTTCGACACATGGCATTATTATTTTTTCTGCAAGTACGATATTCACCCGCTAACATATGAGACCGGTGGAGCTACTGGGACCGCCCGGTGGAACACCAAGCACCACTTGGGATCACGGCGTCAAGTGGGGCTGAGGGGTCTCACAGTTGTAGTTGTGGGACGCATTTTCGATGATATGGCGTTAACCTTTTGTCTTTTTTACGTTGTGAGCACAATTTGAAGGGTGCCAACTTGAAGGTGTTGTTGGACTTGTCGTCAAGTGTCCCAACACTATTCCCAACCAGTGGGACCTAATAGGACTACTCGAGACTGTCCATTATTATTTTTTGAGGTATGTGGCGAACGCGTTATCGACAAAGTGACATCAACCAGCGTTAGATGTCGTGGCACCAACGGTATGCGTTATCGACACGGTGGCACTAACCACCATTATCTAACGTTGGTTAGTGGTACTACTGTGGCGATTTAGGAGATGATAGTCGACTGCAACGTATACAGTGCACTTATTCTTTTTTTTCGGACGCGCAGTAGCAACGATTTTGCTATTTGGGACCGCCGCCAGCACATAGACCAATAGTACTGTTTGGGACTACTTAGAACGCGAGTGGGCAACATGATGATCCTCGGGATTTGCGACATTTATGGTTTCACCATGCAAGACTACCATTATTTTTTTTTAGGTGTATGGCAGGAGCGATCTTCACGTTAGGATCATGCGTATTTGAGACTATAGTATGATAGTCTGGGATCATGGGACCGACTAGAACTACCATTTCATCAAAATGAACATTTTTTTATTCTTTAAACGAAATTGAAACCGAGTTTTTCTGTTGAAAACCGGTCCAAATTTGTTACTCTTGAGGGTCCGCATTCTTAGAATGTCAGACCCATTGGATGTATCTGCTCTCAAGCTAAGTCCATATACATCCAGGAGGTACAACATTTTAAGAACGCTGGACCGTCAGGAGTCAAAAGTTTGGACTTGTTTTCGGCCAAAAAACTCGATTTCAATTTCATTAAAAAAATAAAAAATCTCCATTTTGACGAAATGGTAGTTGTAGCGAGATGACTTGGTACTTTGTGGGACCTCCATACTTATTTTTACACCTTATACTTCGGTCTTTAGGTTGTCCTAGTTTTTTTAGGTGTTTGGGACTCACTCCATTACTCTTTTAAGACTTGGGGGCTGACACAAAATTGATAGGGACCACTTGGGACTCATTTTGGGGCCGCCCTCTCCGAGGTTGTTTGGTCTTGCTCAATTTTTCTCTGATGTTTTTATCATTATTGGTTTATCATCAGTCTCATAATAGTCATATTCTCAAACTTAATAGTGTTTTCGGGGTTATCAGTTCAGTCCACTTTATTTCTTTCATGTGGCTCATGTAGTCTAAGTCTTGAGATTGTGTGGGTGGTCAGGATGAAATTGAAAAATATATATCCAAAATATTTGTTTTTATTTTATGTTCACCTAATCGACTTAGTTTTATTTTGTAGTTGTTATCAAACCGCGGAGGGTGATACGAACCATCTTGAGGAGTTCAAACTATAGTCAGACGGGTCTTGAAGTCGGAGAATTGAAGTTTTTTCAATGATATCTGCTTTCTAACTATCTAAAATGAGGCATTACCTCGGAGGACAACTTGTTTTTTTCCTAAGTGAGGTTGTTCATTAGCTCATCAGAACTTCACATGAGGTCAACTAATGACTTTTTTCTTCACTCTTGTGTGAATCTTTAATTTTCTCGGCCTCTTTCGTTCTTGAATGTTCACTACAAATAAAACGTTTGATCTATAGTTGTTTAAAGGATTGTAAATGAAATAAATGATTGATGTGAAATGCATGTTTCTTCAAATTTTCTTTTGATTTCATTGCCTTTTGGTAAAATACGAGTGAAGTGAAAAAGATGATGCACTTATTTTTGCAATGGAACAATATTTTTCGCTTTACTTTTTACTCTTACCTTATGCATATTGAATCCGTCTTTTATGAAAATAATTGAAAAAAATCTTCAAATTATGAGGACTTAGTAATCACCAAGTATGATACTGTCTCATTCTATTACTTGGGTGTTACTTAAAATGTTTGTTATCGCGATCGAAATGGTTAGAAAACTCCGCTATGCATAAGTTGCTTAAACCCACTCTCATACATTAAATTGGGGCAAATGACATTAAGTGTTTTCAGTCTGAGTAGGAAATAAAATAAAACAGACTTATCAAACGTATTGTTGACTCGATTCATAACAACTAGTCTTATTTTTATCTAGATTGTGTTCAGTTGAATTTTGTGTTAATCAGTTTCGACCTTGTCAATTCTATATTATATTTTAAATTATGTTTGAGTTATTTTTGATTTGTTCTATTATGGTTGTATGAATGTTTAATTGTTCACAAGGTTGTTTTTCTACGTGTTTATATTTTTTTATCAATTCTGGTCGATCCGATCTGAGGTGGTTATGCTTAACGATAGGAAAAATATATTTTTTTTAAGTTTTGTGTAAAAGACTATGATCATTTGGGGTTTCACACTTGGTTGAAATAGTCATAGTTGAATGGCATTAACTTTGTACTTAGAAGATCAGTGTCCTTGAGAATAAATGATATTCGGGTTCGATGAACGTTTTTTGTACATACATTGCAGCGAACGAGCAAATACCCTAGGCTTATCTACCTTTGTCGTTGCACGTAAAAAAATTCATACATTGGTCGGTGAATCGGTACGGATATATTCCTAAGGGTGGTGAAAACTCCTTAGAGAAGGAAATGTTGTACCTAAAAAAAACATGCCCTTTCACAGAAGACGGCGATAGGTACGACTAGCGCACGCAACCAAAACAAGAAAAACTGCATTTATCTTTCCTCTTCGAATGGATAATACACGAGGTTTTGCATTGTCTTTAAGTCCTTTCCTTTTTCGAACTTCTCTGTGACGCAACCTAAACGAATCTCTTTCAAAAGGTAGAGAACCGATGTGCTCGACAGCAAGGGAGCGGGGTTGGGATAGAGGGGCATTGCCCCCCCTCCCCCATAACTAAACATATAAGACAAATTCATAAATCCTCCCCTTCTTATTTCTTCATCTTGATTGTTCCCTTCTTATTCTTTCTCTCTCTGAGTCCTTTCCTTCTTCTTCTTCCTCAACTGTCCGTCATTTCGGACTTCATGCCGACTTTCTTCCCCCCCCCTCTCATATTCCTTTTCTGGTTTCCCCGTAAGCACCTTTCGATCATCGTCGTTTCCTTCTGCTTTATATTTTTGATCGCATGTCTTTTATCCCTTGACTATTTTGAAGGTAGCAAAAATCATAAGCAAGTAACGTGGAGTAAAATGAGATGTAACAGTCTGGTTGATGTGGATTGGCTTGCTTTTTTTTTCCCTTCTTCTTTCTGTTATGTCGTCTTGTGCGTTACATTTGACACATAACAATCAAAATGTTGCTACGTGGTAGTCACGCATGGTCCGCATACATACATATGACATATGCACATATATATGATACACATATAGCCTTGACAATGGTTTGGCTATACCACTATTGAACTAAAAATGTATGCCTGTGTCTTCTAAAGGAAGAGAGAAGGCGTATCCATTACTATGCGTAGTGAGAAATGCATCTTATCACTCTTTGCAGGAACTTACACATGTACGTTTTTCATTTCAGAGTGGTGTGGGGAGACCCTATATATATGATATTGAATCCGATCTCCCGTCAACAACTGATGGATGAAGGATGAAGGTCCACAACCTGCCACATAAGTTGAGGCTACATGTTTAAACTTGAACTTTTATGTCATTCTTTTCGGCCTTATTGCTACGAACCTAAACTTTGGATACATAGGTAGCTAGTTAGTTGGGAATGGGAGAGTGAAGGGGGTGGGGGCTGCAAAAGTGAACTTAGCTGATGAACTGAAACTCTAGGTGTATTTAGAAAAAGTTTACGGGGCGCGGCTTGATGATCCTTATCATGTAGAAATTGGCAAAAAGTATCATGGAAGGGAGTATGACCTCGCCTTCAGCATGACTCGCATGGGGGGAGAGGGTCTTGGGATTTCAACAGTTCGTGGGTATACCCACACAGTGATTTTCAGTTTCCGTCGGACTGGGTTTGGGAGTGAGTATGCCCTCTCCTTCATCACAACTGACTTGGGGGGGGTAGGGTGTAGCCCCCCCCACCCTTACCCCCCACACTTACCCCCCACACTTACCCTCCACACTTACCCCCCACAACTTAACATATAACATGGCTTGGAACTCAGGTCTGTGTTTCAACAGTTTTTGGGTATACTGACACAGTAACATTTTTTAAATATTTGATCGCAGTTATGACCGGGCTCGGCTTGAGAGTGAGTATGCCCTCATCTTCAGCACAACTGACATGGGGGGAGGTGGTGGAGGGGGTTAGACCCCCCTTTCCCACCATTGAACATCTAACACGGATTCAAAAACTCAGGTCTGTATTTCAATAGTTCTTAGGTGTACTCCTACACTACTATTTTCGTAACATGGGTTCAAACTCAGGTCTGAATTTCAGCAGTTCATGGGTATACTCGCGCACTATGACTTTCCTTAATGTACCTAACCGCGATTATTGTTGCGCTGGATGAATCTGACTGTAACCGCCTGCAAAAATCAGCAGAAAAAGTCCCGGAGTGTGTGTGGTTTCATACAGACTAAGTTCATAGGTATATGTATCCAAAAGCGACCAAATCGAGTCCTCCTTTGAGAATGGCTCGATCAGGCGGATGATTGTTTTTGCGATTCCACGACTTTGTGTGGCCAGTGTGACTATACCCGGAGAGTAACTGTCGGATGTCTAGCTTCCCACCTCTACACACACACAAAATATGCCCCCATGAAAGGGCAACGCACTAGCGCCAAGCGTCTGCACTGTGGACCGGTCGGCGAGGCTCGACCACACTCTGTAGACTGAGGCAGTGGCAGGGCTACCATAGCTGGCCCTGGTGATCCTGGTGCCCGCCTGGTCATCTCGTCGATGTCATGGTAGATTTGTCGCCTGTTATATTAGGAGACGAGACGTGGGTGTGAGGCATATACGTTTTGGTGATCTGACAGTGCGTTCTTAGAGTACTTGACATGTCCGCTTCAATTGGTGATTTGCAACAAGGCGTGACTGGATGGTTGTTGACCATTCAGGAAGGGAGTCGCTGTTTGCTAAATATCGTTGATGCTTTGTCTTAAGGCGAGGGAATTGGCTTGAGGCTGATGGTGGGGCAGCCGCGCTGATCCCTTGCCAGGGGGAGATGATGCAAAGCATGTTGGACGTCATTTGGGAGTTGAAGGAGGGGCCAACTCCTCTGCTGGATGCGTTTATTGATTGGTGACAAGCGGATACCCCGACGTGGCGTTGCTATAATATTTCAACGAAGGGCGTGATCTGTGCGCAACTTTGGAGGCGAGGTTGCACGTACAATTTGAAGGGGGCAATCAGACGCTCAACACAGGACAAGGCCAACCGCCGCTTGAGGAGGGTTATAAGTAGGGAGGGACTGAAGAACGACAACTTCTTTCAGCCTCTCCACAGATGGCGACGACTTATGATGGGTGAGTGATTGGTTGGCCGCTAGTGATAACAGTGGAAACACCACAAACAACAACAATAACACTGAAGACTGGATCAAAGACAACAACAACGACAATAAGGACATCAACGACGACGATGGCTACACCAACCATAACAACAACAGGAGAAACGATAATACCTACAACACTTGCAAGATCGGCATCAGCAACAACGACATCATGAGCAAGGGTGGCTGCTTCGAAGACACTTGAGGTGCTGGCGGATTTGTGTCGCCATGGCACACGAGTTTTACCGCGGGTGGGGGTGGGGTAGGGCGGGACTGGATTCCGTCTGTCAAGGGTTAGCAGGTTCCCTAACCCTAATCGCTTGCTCGATCACATGAGTGATTCTTTTTTATAATTGTGTTCTATTGATTGAGCAAGAGTACCTAGTTTGGTGTTGATTAGGGTTTTTGGTGTTGCTGCTTGTTGATTGGGGATGCAGGAGGCCAATCCTTCCCTGCGTGTTGGGAAGTAATCAATGCCTCCTGCTGCATTATATTAGGGAATAATGCACACAAATGACATAGGCAGTGTTTGCACTACACACAAATGCGACAAGCCATCGTAATCATATAGAATTGAATGCATACAAATAACATTGCCACGTTCCAATGAATAGGGATGCTAACACTCATCATATCAATGGTAGATAGGGTGGATAGGGTTCTTCATGCGACGTATATCGATTGACGAGCATATATAGACAATACTGAATGCACAGTATGGCAAATCACACATCACTGTATAGGGACGCTGGACCCGATTTCTTGTTGATACACATCACATCATTGTACAGGACCCTGGACCCGATTTCCAACTTATGCAGCTCCCCACCAATAGATGGAGCCTTCAATGATGTGGTCGTACAAAGTTAAAAAAGAAGAAAAGAAAAAGAAGAAGAAAAAAAAAAAGGGCAGCTCAGAAGCATCATGCTGCTTTTCAACCTGTAAAAGAAAAAGGGGATGCACTGGACTGAAAAGCCCTGTAGCCTCCAACATTACCAAATGGACTTGGCGCGCACTGCCCTGCCCTGCCTGCATGGCTCGGGCTTGCCTTCACGCCACGTCCCCCAGGCTGCGCCATCACACATGGCGCGGTATATCAGTAATGCAGGGTCCGGAGATGATGGGTTGGCAAAAGTGGGGCTTCCCCTTCCCCTTTAATTTTCGAAAGCCCTGAAAGGCCGTCTTTGTCTGTCGAGTGAGAGGAGGGGGGTGGGTGGGTCCGTTACGAATCTCAGAAATATATATATATATATATAATTCTATTGCAAAATCCTGTCTGGGTCTTGTCGAGATAAATTGTGAAATTTGCAGAACCTTGATGATGCCAGATTGCTCAGAAGTGAGTCAAAGAGTTGGGGCTGCAGACCCACATACGGAGGGAATATCAAGGGTGGACGGGTCCGCTTCACCAAAATCTAGCGAGGAAAACAACTCGGCCTCTTAGCGAAATCTGGTGCTCGTGGTGTGCCTGCAGGTTCGCCTACGCGATGGGTGCGGCAGCCGGCGGACGAGATCCCGAAGTCGCTTCGCGCGAAACGAACCAACCTGCTGCGACTGGTCCTATGCCTGTTACGTATACTCTTGCAGCGCCCGGATCCAGTGGTGGTCGATCCTCCAAGGGACTCCTTCCTGCAGGGTGAGTTCCTCTATTCTTTCCTTGATCTTGGTTCCGCAAACTCCCAACCGTGGATTGCCGAAAATAGAAAATCGCGTCTTTAGGAAAATAGGCCCGTTCTTGAAAACTGAATATATGTGGCTTAGATCTCTTAAAGTAGTTGAAGCTAAAATGACCGGTAGGACCCCGTGCATGTGACAGTTTGTTGGATCTGAACCCACCGAGTAGGTACCAACTGAAAGAGGTGGAGCAGGACAGTTGTTGCCTGGGTCTCGTCGAGATAAATTGTGAAATTTGCAGAAACTTGATGATGCCAGATTGCTCATAAGTGAGTCAAAAAGTTGGGGCCGCAGGCCCACACACCTCCTAGACCGCCCTAAAATCCCTTCATCATCCCACAAGTGACATGTCATCTTGCAGGGAGTGGTGGAACGAGTGGATGAGTGATGGAGGCTGGCGGCAGAAGCGAGCGACGCCGGAGATAACAGGGAGTTATCAAGGTGGACTAGAGTGGAGTAGTAAGTTAATAGAGGAGTTCGAGACGGGGAAGCGATGACGAAGTGGAATGAAGAAACTATTACTTGGATTGAATGAGTGGTTAGAGCGGAATGGAGTGGGGAGGAGCTGTATGACATGCAATGATTTGGATATTCTATCCTTCCTAAGTAGTCAGTGGTTAGTGGAGATTGAAAGCAGATGCCGAACTACTAATAGCGATGGTGAACCAATGGTATCTCCATCCACGGTAGATGCTGTAGTGAATTGCTTGAGTGGCGCCTTTAGATTGCTTGGTAGGGAAGAAGGAGATGATCCTTGCCAGAGTAGTCGTGTAAAAGCATTCCGGAAAGCGTACCGGGAGTATGAATTGGCTCGGGGGGTCGTAGAGGAGTCTGCTCAACCATTGGTTTGGGATGAATTGAAGATTGTAATAGAATATATAAGGAACAAGATAAAAATAATGAAGAGGATGCGAGAGGCGGAAGCTTATCGGGATGCAGCTATGTTTCTGTATCTATGGGAGAGTTGGCAACGGTGCGGGGAGGGTTTGCGATTGCAGCATAAAGAGATTGATGTTGGTAATTGTCTTGTTCGTCCTGGATATACGAAGACGAACCGATACGGAGGTCGATTTCTGATACGGTTGAAAAAAACTGATGATAGTGAAGAGACCTTTATGCGAACTTTACCGAAGTTAATAGTTGTATATGAGTGACTCGGGTTGGATTTGCGATTAGGTTTTCTGTTCCGAGCTGGTCGGGGAGTTAATGCACTTGGTGGCGGAGCTTTTAATAAGCGAGTTGAAAAATGGTTTGGAGAAGCGGGGGTTTATGAAGGAGAAAGTGGTCATAGTTTCCAGATTGGGGGTTTGCAGGCAGGAATAGAAGATGGATGGAGTTTAAGAGAGATGATGCGGCAAGGGACATGGATCAGTATCGGAACATTTATGCGATATGGATATGGAGTAAAGAGGGGGTGGAAGCGTAGTGGTGATGCTACCGAGGAGAATATCGGAAGTGCCGAAAAGGACTAAGTGGTAAAGAGAATGCAGGAAAGGTCAATGGTGGCCGGATTCTGGCAGGAGTGGTGAACGCGCGGGCTTGGAATACATGAGTAAGCTGATTTAGGAATGATAAATTTATGGGAAACTTTGAGGGAGAGGATGCGAGGCAGCCAGTTAGCTCTGCGCGTGTCGGGGGATATAAAGAGATAAGAAGCGAGAGCAAAAGAAGCAAGTGTTAAGGTTTCGTGAATCAAAGAAGTTGGCGGGAAGAGCCATCTGTACGGTGACTTCGGTAAGGAATTCCAATCTAAAGACAGGGCATCTACGAAAGATGCTGATGAAGACGAAGTTCTGGAAATAAATATAGGGCAAGCATAATAGTAGTCTGATGTGAAGAGATCAATTGCGGGTGATCGTAACGAGTTGAAGATGATTTTCTTGAGGTGAGACGAGATGCCCCAGTCAGTATTGTCCTGGGTTTTGGATAAATCATCAGCGATTTGATTGAGATTCCTAGTAATCCATACTGGGAAAAGACAGGTATCATGAGAAATGAGAAGTGATGAGATTAAGCGGAGCCAATGGTTGAAAAGAGGATCAGTTGATCGAAGATTGCTAAGTAATGCAAATGAAGATTGACTGTCTGAAAGGAGTCTGATAGCGGAGGAAAGAAGAAGGTGAGGATGAGATTTTTGCAGAAGGAGGAGAGTTTGAAGAACTGCGAATAGTTCACGGTGAGTGGACGAGGTGGAGAGAAGGTCGCTTGGAAGACATTGATTGAAGTGAAGCGACGGGCCTGAGGATGAAACGATAATTGCTCCAATCTGCGTAGCAGAAGCGTCTGTTGAAATGGTAGAGGATATTGGTCTTTTTATCCAAAGACGGTCGGGAATGCAAGGTAGGTGTTCTACCCACCAAATAAGATCTTGGATCAAGGAGTCTGTCATGACTACAGGAGAATCCCAATTGGAGGGGGAGATAGCTTCGTAGATGGAGGAGGTAAAAAGTAGGGCAGGCAAAAATGTTTGTGAAAGTGAAGCAAGTTTTCCTGCGAGTTTGGCTAAAGTTCTACTTGAAGAGGTGGTAGTGGTAGTTAAAGAAATGAGTGTTAGAATCTTTTCAGCCTTGTCGTCTGGGACTCTGATTCTTTTAGAGGGAGAGTCGATCGTAAAACCCAAAAACCTGATGGATTGCGAGGGTAAAAAGGAACATTTGCTAAGGCTTAGAAAAAATCCTAAGTTATGAAGCAATGCGACATAATTGAAGGATTGCCAAATAAGTAGGGGAAGGTTTGAGTTTGCAAGGGCAGAGTTGTCTATATAAGAGGTAATCCAAATATGACGGAGGCGGAGTTCTGCCATAATTTCCTGCATTACGGTAGTGAAGATACGGCATGCGGCATAGATTCCGAAGCAAAGAGTTCTAAATTGGTAAGTTGATCCTTTCCAGGAGAAGGCGAGATAAGGTCTGTGATCGGGATGAACTGGGATATGATAGCATCCATTTTTAATGTCAAAACAAGTCAAAAAATCTTGAGTTTGAGAGTCGGAGAGAGGTGCAACCAAGTTATTGATAGATTCATAGTGGAAATCTGGAAAAGAAAGAAAGAGGTTGACAAACCTGACATCAAGGATGAATCTGGTTTTCGATAGCGAAGACTAGGTTGATGACTATAGGATTTTGAGAATACTCAATGACACCAAAGGAGAGTAGCTGAGAAATTGAAGAAGAGATGAAGTCCTCGTGATGGGGAAGTAGGGTATGATTTGGAATCGAGGTTGGAGGAGGGTTTTCACATAGGAGAGCTTTTTTGAAGGCGGAGGCTGAGTACAGCTTCTTGACCGTATGCCTGACTTCAATAATCTTCTTAACAGGAATATGCTTAGTTCCGACAAAGTTGAATTTGACTCAATGGCGAATCCATTGGAGAACCGAATGTGAATATCTTCTTGAGGATGAAGAGAGAAGGAGTGACCAATTACTAAAAAATTGTGAAGTGGAGGCGGTGAAGAAACGATCTGGGTTACGAAGCCAGGCAGAAGGTTCCTAAAGTGCGAATGTAGCGAGTCGAAGTTGCAAAACTGTGGGGGAAGAATAAATATTTGATAGAATTGAAGGGGCGGAAGGGATATGCAGAGGAGGCGTATCAGTCACTGTGCTTGGAAGGATCCGCCGACGAAGACGAAGGGAAACTCTTGGAATCCGAGTCGTGGTGAGGACGCTTTGAGGAGCTATTGAAGTCATAGCCCCTTTTTGATTTGCCATCATAATGCCGTTTTGAAGTCGATTTCCTGTAGTCATCCGATCTGCTGAAGTCATCCTTCTTCCGGCTGGAGGATGAGTCTGATTCCGACTTGCCATAGCTGCAAAATTATGATAGAAAGAGATAGATAAGCTCATAAACGCGAATGGCGTGGACCTATTTGACGATCCAAGGCGATAATTTTTTGGTGTCGGGCGACTGCCCTAAACTTACCTAGAGTAGTCCCTTCTTGCGACGCCGAGGCAGTGGTAGTATTCAGACTCGATGATGGGGAGGGTCTTTTCCATGCCTTCTCGGATGACTTTGTTAAGAGCAGTCCTTGCTTCCTTGGGAATCTTGTGATCAATGCAGTCCCTGGCTACTGACGCGACTCGAGTTGTGAAATCACTGGCCATAGCTCTTCCAAATTGATAGTAGTAGTAGTTGAGATTGATAGTGAAAAAACGGATTACTGCAGCAACTTGGTGGTGCCATGGGAGGGAGCAGAATATTTTTCCCCATGCCTGGAGTTCGTCATAAGAAGTTGGGGACTTGTCAGAGATTCTGACTTTGATGGCTTCCGTGTCTGAGAGTAACTTCTGGTAAAGTTCGTTGGCAGCCTGGTTGGTTTCCTCCTTCTTAGCGATTTCCTTCATAAAAGCCTCTGCAACCAACTTGGTCTCATACTCTTGCTTGAGGAGTTGAGTCTTGAGCTGCTCAAAAAGTTCAAGGGAGACTGATTGTGAAGTGTTTGGGTTTTGGGAAGGTTGAGGTGTAGGGGCTGAGAAGGTTGCCAATGGAGGGGGAAGGTTAGAGGGTAGGTTATGTAACGCTGGGGAGGGGGCGATTGGAGGATGGGAAGGAGGTGACCTTGGGAAAGGTGGTGGTGGAAGGGAAGTGGGGGTGAGAGGTGCAACGGGTTTGATCTTAATTGCTAGTGCGCTAACTTTATATTGTCTTTGGGAACTGGCTGGTAAGACAAGAAAGAGTAGTTTATGAGGTTCGGAAACAGCTGGGTTTAGATATTGGATAATCTTAACGGGGGGATAACTGGCTGGGAAGACAGGTAGGACAGCAAGGACCTCCGCCCTGGTGAGGAAAAGTGGACCGGATGCATTGAGATATGCTAAGAGCATAGGATCCATCTGAGACACAAACGAATCTATGAGTTAGAAGAGGAAATTGCTTAACTTGCTTGGTTTATTTATTGCTTCTTTCTTGCCTCTCTTAGATATATATAAATCTATTTAATATGTATTTTAAATGTTTCATTTAAACCTGAGCAATAGACAACACTTTTTTTTTTTTTTTTTTACTCAGTCCTCAGTGGTACTCAACCGTCTGAAATGTGTACTATTGTTGTGCCTCTCTTCTTCCCCCCCCCCCCCCCGTTTTTTTTTTTTTTTTTTTTTTTGATGACTGATCCGAAGAATGGTCATTCTTTGGTAGTTGTGTTATCAGACTAAGGTCAACAACTGATTTTCAACGGCATTTTAAACCAGAAATGCCAAGGAGTGAGAGAGATAGACAAGTGAGACATCTTGCCATGCTAGCTGAGATTAAGAGGGTAGATAGGTGCGCTCAGATATAGCAGACAAAGTCTTTTTCCGAGAGTCCTGACCAATAGTCATGAATGACAATGTTATCTTAATGAACTCTTCCATATCTGAATTCACAGAAGGTGAGAGGGATAAATCCTTGCCATTGCCAGCTATATACGGAAAAAAGAATCGGATGTGTATAAGTGAGGATTTCTGATACCAAGAGGATGGAAGGGTTCAGAGAAATTGCCTACGTACGATCTTAAGAGCGGGGCTGCATGCTGCAGGAGTGGCCTGAGATGAGACAATTTGACCAAAACCCAGTTTTTATGAGAAGGCAGGATAATCTGATGATTTTTATTCCTCAGAAAGTGTTTTTCTCGCTTTTATTCCTCCTCATTCTCTTCTTCTTGCCACACCCCCTCCTCCCTCCTCCTCCCCCCTTCCGCTTTTTTTTTTTTTTTTTTTTTTTTTATTAGGGTGT
>BFEA01000468.1:1072408-1083949 GCA_003427395.1 Chara braunii | reverse complement strand
TTTTTTTTTTTTTTTTTTTAGAGGAATCATGACTGACTAACACTTGTCTTACTTCTTCCTCCTTCGAGTTAACTGAAAATGCAAGGTTTAATTGTATACTTGTATTCTATTTTGTAACACTTTTGCTGCATGATTGGTCACCACGAACTCAATGAAAACCTTTGATTGAACCACATCATTACACAAGGGTTGAATATTAGTATTACTCGGTCCTGATTGCATATGCGAAAAAACATGAATGTGAACGATGCACAAAAATGCAAATCACAAAAATCGTAGTGAAGTCCGAGTAGATAGCACAATGCGACCAAGTAACCATCCATTTGAGAACGGTACAGTAGAATCAAGAGTCAATGCCCAAGTCCAATCGGGCAATACTCACAGTAAATCCTAATGAAGCTTTCATTCTTGAAAGGCGTCAGGCGCGTTTCTTCCCCCCCTCTTTTTTTTTTTTTTTTTTTTTGACATCGGTATTTCGTACTACGATGATCATTAAGCGGGATAAATATAGTTTCGTATTTATCTTTTCTTACCCACAGGGGTAAATAGTACACAAGGTCATGATTGTCTGCTACCTTCATCTTCTTTATTCTTTCTTGGAGTTTTTAACTAATAGTTGCATGTGACTTATTCATATTAGATATATCCTACCCTTTTTTTTTTTGCCCTACTCCCTTTTCGCCGTTATCTTGTCCTCCTCTTTTTTTTTTTTTTTTTTTTTTTTTTTTTTTGCAAAATGTCGACTGGCAACAACTCTATGCGTGATTAATGGGTAGATAAGTTGAGTTTTTTTGTGGTTCTTCCATCCGATCTGGTACTGCCTCGATTTGCAGATTTAATCAATTATTATTAGTTCCTTAAACAAGCACATGCAAATGATAACGAAAAAAACGATCTGTACGAGAAAACAAGCTTATTAATACTCAAATAGTCAATCAAAAAAAGGAACTCGATGATAGCAAAACCAAACAGAGGAGGCAAAATCACTCTTATTACATCATTTGCAAATGAGTCGGAATTCAGGGGGGGAGACAAAAAGATTGAGAAGCTCTGTGGAGAAGGAGAAAGAAAGTGAAAAGATGGAGAAGGAAGAGGATAAAAAGGAAGAAGAAGATAAGAAAGTCCAGATTTCTGCAAGTTCTGGGCTTGCGTCGTTGCCTTGGGTTTTTTGGGGTGAGTGCAGGGGAAGGTTGGGTAACTGTAGGGGGTTGAGAGGGGGGGTTTGTGACGAGGAAGAGAGGTTGAAGCGGGAGGTGAGATGGTGATGGGGGATCTGAGGAAGATGCGTCGTCAATCTCTGATTTTCCAGACTTCTTCTTCCTGGAATGCTGCTGAGGGACCTGCCTCCCCTTCCTCTTCATTACTAACTATCCTATGCCTAAAACTAAAGCACCTCTAATATCCCTTCCTGGAAAAGACAATTAGCCTAGGATAGTCGGGAATGAATGGCGGAGATGGTTCAATCGGCAAGGTCGGATGCAACACATAGTTAGGAAGCTTGCCACATGCTTGCTTCCTCAGGTAGCGGAACTAGGGACCTGGTCCCCACTCTGAAAGATTATGGAGATTGAGATCTGGTACCGCGTCGTCGCCCAAGTAGCAGAGAAAGTCTTTGAAGAAGGATGACACAGAAAAGGCGAGGAATGGTGAGGATGGCAGCCCATGAAGGTTCTGCACTAGTGTTAGAAAACCTTCTCCAACCCAAGATTCGGCCGACGGTGAGCCGATTTTTGCGATGCACATAGCAAAACAAAAGAAAAAGGCCGAGATGTCTTGAGCGCTCCTGATTTGGAAGTCGGCCAGGTCCAGTTGAGCTCGCAAGAGTTCCCTTGAAGATAGTGAAGAGAGAGGGCGCGAATCAACAGTGAGATGATTGAAGATGGTTGGTGAAAAGATCGAATGAGAGAGCAACTCGGCAGCCCGTTTCCTCTTTATTGTTAAGAGGTTCTTCTAATCATGCTGGAATCTGAAAGTGGCCGCAGAGGAGACGAAGTCGACGGCGTCTTCCACGTTGAGCAGCTCACCATACGTTCTCAGAGTGGTAATGTTCTGAATCCTTCTCAATGATGAGGGAAGGATCCGAGGTAGGAGGAAGAGATGAAGGGGAAGGATGGATGCCGTCGGAGGGTCTATGACGAAGATGCGCTGCAGCGCAGGATCCGTGGCGATGGGGGGAGAGAGGATGTGCGGTGCAATGGTTGAGAGAGAATGAGGGAGGAGGTGCGCGGGATAGTGATGTTTCAAGAAGGGGTCATAGAGTGGGGATTCGTCACGCGGTGGTGAATGATAGGATGAGGTGGGGGAGGAATGGTGGGGAGATGAGGGGGGCGAATTGCGCGGAGTTGAATTGGGACGTTCTCTGCGGTTGGGGGGGGAACTGGAGGCAGCGGAAATGACTGGACCTTGGGGGGGGTAAGCGGGGTTCATGACTGCAGGGGGAGGGTATATGGACTTACCGGGTTGAGTGAGCAGGGTAATTCCAGAATAACTTGACTAACCGACAGACGAATGAACCGACTGACAAAAGTGGACTAGGGGGAGACAGTGACTGAAGACAGGTAGGCGGGCGGAGGCGGGGCAATGCGTAGGAAGGGCGGCAGAGTGGTGTGAGGAAAACAACTCGGCCTCTGAGCGAAACCTGGTGCTCCTGGTGTGCCTGCAGGTTCGCCTACGCGATGGGTGAGGCAGCCGGCGGACGAAATCCCGAAGTCGCTCCGCGCGAGACGAACCAACCTGCTGCGACCGGTCCTATGCCTGTTACATATACTCTTGCAGCGCCCGGATCCAGTGGTGGTCGGTCCTCCAAGGGACTCCTTTCCTGCAGGGTGAGTTCCTCTATTCTTTCCTTGATCTTGGTTCCGCAAACTCCCAACCGTGGATTGCCGAAAATAGAGAATCGCATCTTTAGGAAAATAGGCCCGTTCTTGAAAACTGAATATCTGTGGCTTAGAATCTCTTGAAGTAGTTGAAGCTGAAATGACCTGTAGGACCCCGTGCGTGTGACAGTTTGTTGGATCTGAACCCACCGAGTAGGTACCAACTGAAAGAGGTGGAGTAGGACAGTTGCATTGGGACGAGCTTTAAATTTTATTACAAAATCCATTGGACCTCACAATTCAACCCGGCGTCCCCCCCCCAAAAAAAAAAAAAAAAACAATTCAACCTGGAGAAATATTTTTAGGTAACAAGTACTGTGGCAAGAAAGCCTCAGCCTCCTTCTCGTTTCTGAAGTGTTGGGAACACCCACCCACCAACCAATGGCGTCACGAAGTTGTGGCCTGTTTGCGTGCCATCGAAGTGTCCAACCAATACATCGAGGAGGTCTGAACTGGCAGACGTCATCTTGTTGACCCGCACGTTTTTTTATATTTTTATTTTTTTTAACTAATCTTATATTCTTCACTCAGTCTTCTTTGTATACATTTTCCTCATCTATCTCACCCTCTCGCCACTCTTATGCATAGTACGGGGGCCAAGTCCCACTTACGCTGATCGTTCATTCCTGGCCGTTGATCTTCCTAATCTATGGTCGGAAATTGAGAATTCGGATAGGTGGGACTTGGTCCCGGGGGAACACCAACCACCCCTGGAACTCTCCACAGCCCACTGGGAGGTCCTCAATGGGCCGCAGGTTCTCACCTCCGTGGGCCTTTCTGCACCATTCACCAACTCCAACATTAGGAATGAATCTGAACATGTTTACGTCCTGATACGTTCAGAATGTTGGCATTAGGCTCCACGACTTGACTAAAGTAACGCATGCTCTCAAAAAAAACAAAAACAAAAAAAGAGTAACGCATGCATCTTGCCATTCTCCGCTGGTAGATGCACTTGCACTTTTTTTTTTTGTGGAGAATTTGAAAACCTCTGTATAAAGGACCTCACAAAGAAAAAAAAAAAAAAAAAAAAGAGAAAGAGAAAGGACCTTACAATTTCTACCCGGAATATACGGGCCCCTTCACCCAGCGTCCCTCATCACCTCGAAAACAGGCTCTCCAAAACACCACATTACCCAGCCCAGCTTGTACTTCTTTTTAAAAAAAAAAAAAAAAAAAGAGAAAGAGAAAGGACCTTACAATTTCTACCCGGAATATACGGGCCCCTTCACCCAGCGTCCCTCATCACCTCGAAAACAGGCTCTCCAAAACACCACATTACCCAGCCCAGCTTGTACTTCTTTTTATTATTTTATTTTTTTTAATTTATTATTATTATTTTTTTCAACCACTAGTACCTCCGAGCCTATTTTCGACAAGTTTTGGTCTACCCAGCCCAGGGGCCAAGTCCCACTAACAGCGTTGAGCTACCTTAACGCATGAATGTGGACGCTTTTGCGGAGACGTGCAGAATTGGTGTCGAGTTTCCTGAACTGCACGTCTCCACAAACACGTCCAGATTCAGGCGTTGAGGTAGCTCAACGCTGCTAGTGGGACTTGGCCCCAGCTTGTACTTCTATTCGTTCCGACGGTGGAGTGGCGAGGCCCTCAGAAAGGGCAAAAAAAGCTGGAAAGAGAGCGAAAAGGAAAAAAGAGGCTATATATCGATAATATATAATATGTATATATATATGTATATGTATATATACATATATAAAAAAAAGAGGCCTGTGCTTGGGCATCCTCACACTAGAATCCTCACACTAGAATAGAGCTGGATACTACCCGTAGTTGTCACGACGCGGATGCGTTGAAAGGGAAGGACATCATCGTTGGTGGTACTTTGCATGCATATATCATTCAAACAGGGGCACGGTTCGCTGTGCTGTAGTCGAAAGTGCCAAGGCTCTTCGTTTTCGCTTGTCGACTTGGCGCGCTGTGGTGTTGTGTGTGTGTGTCTGTTATCGAAGGGTGGGCTGAAGCTTGGCGCGCGGCGCTGCTATTTTCGCGCTGGAATCGCAGGTAAGCAAGAACGGTTGCAGTCTGTCGTATCTGTCTAGATTGTCGTATCTGCCTTCTCGCTTGCTGCGCGCCGATTGATGAGGGAGAGCATGAAGTGGGTCGTCGGGGCGATTAGAACGTCGTTGTTTTCTCGAGAAAAGATGATCTGGACTTAAGAAAACGAGAAACGATGATGACGATGACAAAAAAAAAAAAAAAAAGACCACGAGGAGGGTGATGGTGAGGAGGAGGGGGATGAAGACGACGACGATCATGATGGTGATGATGATGATGGTGATGTTCTCATCGTCATCCTCATCCTCATCCACCTCCTCCTTACTCTCCTTCTCCGCAGCATCATCATCCTCATCCTCATCCTCATCCACCTCCTCCTTACTCTCCTTCTCCGGAGAAGGAGAATAAGGAGGAGGTGGATGATGATGATGATGATGATGATGATGATGATGAGGAGGAGGAGGAGGAGGAAAAGGAAGGCGAGGAGGAGGAGGAGGAGGGAGAGGAGGAGGAGGAGGAGGGAGGAGAGGAGGAGGGAGAGGAGGGGGGGCAGGAGAAGCATGATAAGGGCGTGTTTGTGGAGAGGTGCGGGAAATCGGGATCTACCTGCTTTTCTGCACCTTTGCTTGAAATCCGTCCATATTCAGGCGCTTTATCCCATCCTCTTTGCTAGTGGTTCGGATTTATTTCCGGATTGTCTAATTGAGAAACGTTATGAAAAAAAAAGAAGGAAAAAAAGGAAGGGAAAAAAAAGAAAAAAAAGGAAAAAAAAAGGAAATATAAAAAAAAAGAAGGAAAAAAAAGAAGGAAATAAAAGAAGAGAAAAAAAGAAGGGTAATTGATTCCCCAGGGGAAAATGGATCGGAACTGGAGATCTTATGTGGGTATGATTTTTTGGGGGGAAAGCGAAAAGCAGAAACGCGTCAAAACTTCAAAATGATTTTTTGTTTGGATTTTTTGTATGCTTGTACGAAATTTCCTTTTTGAGGCGTTTTTTTATTTCCTCCCCCCCTCCTCTTACTTCTGCTTGTAACAATGAAAAATGATAAAAAAATCAGATCGACAATTTTTACTTTGCAATTTCGAACGCTGTTTTTGATTTTTTTTATCCCCTTATTTGTTCTTGTAACAATAATAATAAAATTATAATAAAACTGTTAAAACATCAGACCGGAAAAATAATTTGCACCATTCTGAACAACGGCTCGGCTACCATCTTCACCCGATTAGAACGCCCGGGCCTTGTAGCTGAAACAGGTGCAATTTCCAGTCCAGATGCAGCGATAATGACCGGGCCTTGTAGCTGAAATTGGTGCAATTTCCAGTCCAGATGCAGCGATAATGACCGGGCGTTCTATTCGGGTGAAAGACGGTAGTCTTTAACCCCCCCCCCCCCCAAAAAAAAAAAAAAAAAAAACACGAACGCAACGCACCCTCTTCATGCCTGTATCGGACCGGAAAGATTGTTTCTCTGCATTTATGCTCGGGGGTTGCGTTGTGTTCGGGGGGGGGAAGACGATAAGAATCGGATAGAAGACGATAGACGACTTGGAGCAATACGACTGCTGGCGCCATAGTTGAGAAAATCACCATGCAATGGAAAATTCAGATGAAAATTCAGGGGAAAGTTCGAATTGCAAGTCGGTCGCCGACATGCAATCGAAGACGTAAAAAAAAAAAAAAAAAAAAAAAAAGAAAGTTACGAACTTGTCAAATTTTTGGAAAAAAAAATAAAAAATAAAATCGATCGTCAAATTCAACAGTGAAGTAGATAGTTTCAGCTATGGCGTTCCCACCCAGGAACTGAGTTTAAAAAAAAAAAAAAAAAGGGAAAATTTCACTTCATGAAATTTTGGACACTGCAACTGAAAGTTGAGAGGAAATTTCGAATTCCGAGTCAGCTATGGCGCACTGCCATTTTTTCCCTCCCTTCGTTTTTCTTCGATTTTTTTTTTTTTTTTTTTTTTTTTCACAGGATGATTTTTTCTCGAGTTGCTTCGGGCTCTGATTTTCTTTTTCAGGAAAACGAACGTAACCCCCACGTGTGCTCTGTCTGTGCTGTCGCTGGAAGTTGCCGTGAAGTTGGGGGGAACTTTCATGGGAAGTTTCTGAACTTTCTGGACCTGGAACTTAGTCGTTACATTGAGGAATCGTGATAATGCGGATTATTGTTGTCCGGCATAGCACTCCTTTTTTTTTTTTTTTTTTTTAATTTACCCTACTATTTCCAAACAATGCAGTTTCTCTTCCTGGCCTCGGTCCATTCATCATCACTTCAGCTTTTTTTTTTTTTTTTTTTTTTTCTTGTTTGGTAATTTGATCTGTCCATTTTTTTGTTGCATTTTTTTTTAAACAATTTTAGTATTACTCCTTTGACCAGGTGAGAGGACATCTCGGGAACCGAAATGGGCAGGCCCTACCGGGTTCTCGCCAAAAACAATACCGTATTGGATTTTCTTTTTATCAAATTAGGTGAACGCGCCTAAGTTAGAGAAACGGCGAACCGATTTTGAATTCGGTGGAAGCTGCTTGGATCGACCGGTAGATTGGAATCGGGCGTGTAGTCGTCCAAACGTTTTATATTAGTTTTTTGTAGAAGTGTTTTGGAACCGTAGAATTGGAATCGGACACCTTGTAAAAAAAAAAAAAAAAAAAAAAAAAAAAGTCGGACACCTTGTGAATCGATATGGACAGGAGGTATTCTAGAAGAAACTTGGACAGACCCACTGTGCCTTTCGTCAAAGGACCGAACGATTTTTTTTTTATTTTTTTTTTTTTTAGTGCGGAGTTTTTCATCCCCTAATTACAAATTTCTAGACATTTATCTCTCTCTCAGATGTACGTAGGACCGAACGATTTAGAGTGACGAGCGCATGAATTGGTGGCCCCCACAGAAAATCGTGCGTCACTCACGTGTGTGCTGCGCACGTCCACCTCGGTCGATAGTTTACGGGAGCAGCAGGCCCGTGATTCAGACGCATGTGACTAACATGCAAAATCGATTCCACTAATTTTTAAAATTGATATCTTTGTTGGTCCTGATGGTGTGCGCAGAATCTCAAATCGGTTGATTGTTGAACTAAATGTGGTATTGGCAATTATACTAATTTGTTAAATCAATCTGCCAAACTCCGTAACGAATCCAAACTGTTAAATCATTTTGTCCAAAAGGGTAATCATCAAAAAAAAAAAAAAAAAAAAAGGTTGGTAATCATTTATCTCAACCCATGTCCAGTATGTCTAAAATGCTCATCGTTTCTCCCAACCTAAATCTGATATGTCCAAAATGCTCAATACGTATCCGAACCTATATCGGCTGTCCAAATCGGTTCCGATAATGTACTAAATAGGAAAATCGAACTGACCAATTCGGTTTGATGATTGTCCAATTGAATTTTCGTATGTCCAAATCGTTTCATGGTCAAAGGAGTATTATATTTTTGTTTTGATTGTATTTTCAGTAGCAATTTGAACAGCATAAGCAGTGCTTTTTTTTTTCTCCTTTAAATCCACAGGTCCCCGAAGAAGAGCATGAAATTACTTGCCCTCGTATCTAAGTCCGTTTTTTTTTGTTTTTTTTTTTTTTTTTCTACTAAGTCTGTTATATCTACAGTAGGGTTATTGAAGCTAGCCTCTATATGAATTAATCTTTTTTGGGGGGTCTTTTGTTTTTTGGTAATTTGGCAATAGCATCTGCAGTACCGCGGCGGATCATAACAGGTTCAAGTGGATTGATTGATTGGTTTGCTAGTTGATTGACTGATTGGCTGGTTGAGTGATTGATTGATTGGTTGATTGATTGATTGATTGATTGATTGATTGATTGACTATTCGATGTATCGTAGAGGAGTGAAAAAACGAGCCTTAACATCCTTTTTCTTTTTTCTTTTTTTCTTTTTTTTTTTCGGTTTGCTTGTTGACCTTCGGATGCGTTTGTTTAAATGTTTCCCTTTTCTTTAATGTCCTCGGACATACGCACGCCGAAAGGATTCGACGTCACGCGCCGTGTTTTTTTTTTGATGTTGAATCATAAACTTAAATGCCTGTGCGAGGTAAGTGGGGTGCCCTTAGCCGTTCTGGTAGAGAAGATGAATGCGAGTTAGTGTCGAACTTGATTTCATCAGCGCCCTGCCGGATCCTATGAGCGCAAAATTGATTGGTTGATTGATGGATGGATGGATGGATGGATGGATGGATGGATCGATCGATCGTTTGGTTGATTGGTGGATTGATGGGTTGGTTGATTGATTGATTGATTGATTGATTGATTGATTGATAGATCGATCGATTGATTGATTGATTGATTGATTGATTGATTGATTGCCTATATATACATCCATCTTCGGATAGATTCAATCGATGCTTGCTTGCTTGATTAATTGATTAATGGATTGATCGATTGACCATTTGATTGACCGACCTATTGATTGTTTGACAAAGTTATTTTTCCATTAATGATTAGATGATTTCATTGATTGCTTTTTCGATTCTTGATTGATTGCTTTTATTGCTTCATTTCTTGCTTGTTTGCTTGATTGATTGCATGGATCAACTCTGTGCTTATCGGCTAAGAAAAATAATGAGTCGATGAGTCGATGACAGCTTCTCTTCAGATGCTTACATATTATATTTCCATTCCCATGCGCTTCGCAAATGCATCTGAGCGCCTTTAAGTGGTTTTGAATAGTGACCGGACTGTTTGTTGTTGAATGCGTACACAGCATGAATTGGACTTTTCCAAATTCTTAATTATGTAACTCTGATTAAAATTCCAATTCATGCGCAAATGCATATGAGCACCTTTAAGTGGTCATCAATTGGAATGTTAATCAGAGTTGGGCATAATTCAGGATTTGCAGAGTGGGATGTATGCTGCAGAAAGAAGGGGGGGAGGGGGGGAGGGTATGAGGTTACAGAGAGATTGTCTACTGTAATTGTGGCTGTTGGCAGGAAGAGCCGACCTGCATGTGGTTGTGGATAATATATGGACAGGCCTGCTTCATTCACTAACGAATGTTCAGGGGGAGGGTGTCGATGAATAAGAAAAGGGCAGAAAGATTTCTTTTCTTTTTTTCTTTTCTTTTTTTTTCCTTCTTCAAAAGCCCAGGTTGTTGTAGAGGCTGGATTACAGACATATGAGAGTCACCTTGGGCACTCGGCCATGTGGTAGAGGCTCCATAATCCTCCTATGGGACTCCCTCCCAACCTACCTCTTTCGTAATTTCTCCCGGCACACTCCTACTCCCGAAATCCTACCTCAGTGTCTACCACTCAGGATTGCCACCCTCCAGCCTTGGGGGTGACCTGACTGAACCGCGGTTGTAGGTACCAGGGCTAAGCTGAGTCCCACAGACCCCAGCCTTGTCGCCCAGGTACTTCAGGCTCTAGGTACAGACGTTTCACTACAAGTCCCATAGGTGGACCTATTTTGCGTTCCTATCGTTGTGTACACAGCTGATGGTACTGTTGTTTTGCTGTTTGTTGTTAGGTTGTTCTCTGTGCACACTTTTTTTTTTTTTTTTTTTTTTTTCTCTGTGCACACTGTTGTCATTACTACATGTTTTTTTTTTTGTTTTTTTTTTTTTTTGTTGATAGTGAACTTAACACAGGAGGCAGGCAACCCAACCAATCCTGTAGAGAGCCCCACCCACACAAGGGCCCTACCGGCACCGGCCATAGACTGTATGGAGTCTCACTCTCATCGACTGTTCCTCGTTCCATGGGCGGTCTGTAGGGTCCTAGTTCAGACAGACATCGACGGTGGATTGTAGTAAGTCTCACTCTCATCAACCGTTCCTGTTCCTGTTCCAGTTCCACGGGCGAGCTGTCCTAAGGGGAGCCCTCATCCTAACCCCTCCCGTACCTAGTGGCTGACCCCCCCAGATCTCCAGCTAGCAACGGGTCCCCCCCTACTCTAATCTTGCCCCAAGAAACCTACCAACACTGACTACAGTCTGTACTAAGTCTCACTGTCGTCAACCGTTCCTGAGGCTATGGGCGGTGTCTAGGTCTCGTGGTTCTGCCTCCCACTAGGTGAGCTTGTTTTGAACACACCACCTCATCCATGCAATCTTCTATCGAACCTACTGAGCTACTGTGGAAACTGAACGATTTGTACGCAACATCGGACTGGAAGGCAAATGAAAAATCATCCTCAAGTATGCAAGCCCGCAAAGAACCACTAGAGCCGAGAGCATCAGGCAAACATCCCACACCCCAAACCCAACATACAACAACCATGGACTTGCCCCTGGGTGGTGCGCAAGCAGTGTCTGTAATAGCTTACCTGCGTCAGCCCAGGGGAGTGTGTCCAGCCGTGCGTCATTCTAACGCCCTGCCCGTGTCCATGCACAAGGCTGCGAAGTTTTGAACCCGCAACCTGGTACCACAATGCGCATTTTCAACCGGTGCTCTAACCACTGAGCTACACCAACCGGACTAGGCAGGCAGAAAGGTTTCAATCTGCCAGAGCTACCTTCTTCAACCGAATAGAATGCCTGGTCATTATAGCTGTGTTTGGCCAACTTTCAGTCTAGGTACAGCGATAATTGCCGGGCGTTGATTTAATTTTGGTTTTTAGTCTAGGCTACCAGAGTGGCGAGGGACAACTTGCCCTTTAAAAAAAAAAAAAAAAAGGGGGGGGGGTTAA
>BFEA01000468.1:1046198-1072223 GCA_003427395.1 Chara braunii | reverse complement strand
TTTTTGCTGGGCCAATCTTTGGCCCTTGCACGGGCGGGCCGCCCAGTCAGACAAGGTGATCCGGGCGGCCCCACTGGTAGCCTAGTTTTTTGCGTAATTGAGGACAGAGATATGTCCACTGGTGGAATCATCATGTCTGGAATGACCTGCAGAACCACAGACTGAGAACACTCCTGATGTCTCAGTTTTGCCGCCGGAATGTGTGCTTTGCTGAGATTCCCGCTTTTTGCTCAGTTTTCTAAGTCTGTGTGTGAGGGTGCTTGCTGGTTCACGTGTCTGTCTGAGTGCCTGCCTGCTTGACTGTGGGTGTGGCCCGCTTGGGCACTCGTTTGTTCGGGAGACCCACGAGGCCGGTACTTATGTGGCCGTGACGTTGAGGGTTGGAGCGGGGAAACACTCAAGTGGCTGAAGGAGTAGCTTAGGTTAGGGGCACACTGAACTAGCGGGAGGCTAGGCCCGTAGGCACTTGAGTAGTGGTAGGCCAAGCAGAAGAAGGCAAAAAGTTAGGACCTTGAGAGGTTGTGTGAATTTTAGAGAGTTCCGTAGGCCCAGGTCTAGGTATCAGTCCTGAAGTCTGAGTCTAGGGCATGTAGCGGACGATATCAGACCTGCAATGATATTTCCCTCTGAAAGGGAGGAGGTACTGGTTGCTTGGAGGCTGCACGGCCAGGAAGTCACCGGCCATGAGGCTGGTTGGCCGGTATGTCTCCAGGAGGAGGAGGAGCGAGTTGCTCCTCCTCATTTGCTGCATGCAAGTTTGGGTGTCACACTGCTGGAGCGCCTGGTGGCAGAGCGCTTGTGTGCAGCGCTGGGGAGAGGAGCAACAGGGCTTCCCCCTCGGCTCTGGTGGACAGCGCCTGGCAGGAGGAGGAAGAAGGGGACTAGGGAGGAGAGAGGCCAGGGGTACTTACCTGGCTATGGTGGAGGCCATCTTCATCTCCTTGGTAGGTGCTGTATCTGGAAGGCCCCAAGTGGGGTAGCGCTGCATCAAGAAGGCTTTAGGGCAGAGCCAGGCATGGCGGCGTGCGGTGTCGAGGACATAGCTGCTTTTGCATTGTCTTTTGAATATCAGGGCAGGGCCCCTAGTAGTGCGCCATACCCATTACCTGCGGAGGTGGAGGAAGATGGAGGTCATGGCTATGGTGGACCTCTTGTTGTGCTGGCAGTAAGAGAGGGATTCAGACATTGGTTCTGTTCAGCCGTTCATTGTTATTATTATTATTATTATTATTATTAGTATTATTATTTTTATTATTCATTGTTGAATAAGAGAGGAGGAGATTGGTTGGCGAGTGAACGTGGATTTGTCATTGGTCTATTGCTGGTGTACATCTTCTTCTTCTTTCTTCTTCTTCTCCTTCCTTTGTCTCTTTCTCCTCTCAAGTTCTTTCATTTTCCTTGCAATTGGACGGCATTGTATTTCCTTGTGAATTTGCACTTCGGAATTGGCCAAGGATTGTAACATGTCTGAATTATCTCGAGTGAAAATCGTGCTTGCACCTGTATAGCTATCGGTAGGTATCAGATGGCTGGATTGCCATCTGGGCAGTTTGGTATCCCCAGTATTTGGACACACTGGGAGACCAGATGCCTGCCTAGGATTCCAGTTATTCGAACATGGAAAGAACTGGGGGAAGATCAATATATGTATCTATAATGGCGGGGCGTTCTGTTCGGGTGAAGACGGTACGGATGGAGTATGATTCGCCATTAATGATGTATGGGTGGGACTCTATGGTCCCGAAGTCCCAAATGATCAGATCAGCTGGAGTGTCCAGAGATGGTGCCAAAGCAGAAAGCTTAGACCGATTTTCCTGCAGTCCTTTGGGACATCCGTTACAATTGGAACGATTCAGAGAAAGAAGATTAGCATGGCCCCTGCACAGAGAAGATTAGCATGGATGGCACGCATAAATCGACAAATGGTCCAACTTAACATAAAAAACAAAAGATTTTCCTGCAGCTCTTTTCCACATTTGAAAAGCAGGAATTCCAAACGTACATCAATATTTTCCCAGTTCGTTTCATGTTTGAATAACCGGAATTCCCAAGGTACATTCCTCAGGTGTTCCTGACAGGAATCTGGCCGGCCATTGTGTCCAAATACTCGCCATAGCGGACTGCCCAGATGGCGACCCAGACGTCCAAAACCTGGAAGACGGTAGTACAAAGAGTTCTTTTTGGCAATGTGGCAAAGTACCACTAGGTCCCGAGGGACCAGTGGTAGTGGCAGTCCAATTTTCTTGAGCACTATGGCTCTTTGCGATGCGCGCCTATCATCCGTTTAGTCTCTACTACGCTCCTGCTAATGTTCCCATGCCGAGAGTCTGAGACATCCTGAACCCTCCAATGTACAACCCAATTAACAGCCCATCGCCCCCGCCCTCGCCCCCGCCCCCGCGCCCCCTTCACATCCAATGGAGGCGAACTTAAGGGAATTGAACCCCCATCGACCTGATATGGGTTGGATTTCTGTGCGGTGGTTAATAGCCAACAACAAATGGGGGGAATTAGTGGCTGCAAGAAGCTGCAATGTGCTAACTGCATTTGGCAATGGGTATCCCAGGTGGTCTGGCACAGAGCATGCACGAGGGGGTGTGTATCGGTAAGGCCATCAGTGAGGCCGAGGGCGTGGCCGCCGTTTTCCTTTTTTTGACACAGTTCAGCCGTGGGGAGCACCACGTGCTGGGAACCGGATCGATGGGCTCTTGAATGCAACTTTGGTACCCTCTCTGAACGAGCTGGGCCCATCAGCCCTAACTGATTTTCTGGGGTAACATCTGGATGCCTAACTAGATTCTTTGTACAGTCTCATAATCATGTATGTTCATGCATGAGTAAATTGGTTCTTTGCGTGTCATCATGTGCATGCAATGCCACAAAAAAAGAAGTGATTGTGACCACCCGTTTCCTTGGGACTTCAACCAACCCGTTGGAAGGTTGAACCTCAATTGTCTGTCAAGGGTGCATTTGATTGGCGCCTTGTTCTGGAAGCTTATGTTAAAACACAAAAGTATCTTCGAGCCTGTTATTGCCGATGCAGATTCCTGTCGCTTGGCATTTAGCAATAAAAAGCAAACCGACACAGGTGCATTTTGTTTCGGCTGGCCCTGCCAGCCATTTCGGTCCGGTAGGCTTAGCCCGGAAAGATGCAGCGAACGAAAGACCGGGGAGAGGTGCTGGTGGTTTAAAGAACGTATTGGTTTTCCCGTTCGGGGAGCGCTGAAACTAGAAGTATGTGCACGGTTTTTGCTGCTACCTTCTTAAGACCGGGGATAGGTACTGGTGGTTTAAAGAACATATTGGTTTTCCCGTTCGGGGAGCGCTGAAACTAAAAGTATGTGCACAGTTTTTGCTGCTATCTTCTTCGCCGGAATACAAGGAATGGTAAGTATAGTTGTATCTGGGGTATCTTTCCGTCTAAATACAGAAATAATGACCGTAAAATGTATTCAGGTGAAGAAGGTAGGATTCATCTGCCATCCTTTTTTATTTGTCTGATTTTTGTGTGAGGCCCTGGGTCTGGATCACGCAGCTGCAGGCCTAGTCACGTCCTGACAGGGACCCAGTAGAGCTGCCTAGGACCTGGTACTAGGCCCCTTGCGGACTCGGAAGAATTCAGAAAGCAGAGCCTACAGACTGAATAAAGACATGGCCACAATTTTTGAAGTCAAGGCCGGGATCTTTAGTTATTAAGGAGCCGTATGAGGTAAAAGTTTAATGTACGGTTCTGTAGTAGAGATAAAAATTACATGATTTGTTTTTATAAACTACGATAATTATGCAAAACTTTTACTTTTGAGATTGTTGAACAACAGTGTCAATATGGTAGACATGCGTATACTCCTTTCATTCAACTAACTTCATTATACATATTCCAGAAAGAAACGGCTATGGCGAAATTGGCTTAGGCACCATACTTAGGATGTGGCGGCGCTTCGTGCCTTGTGGGTTCGAGTCCCGCTAGCCGTACACTAGAAACGAAGAGCGATATGTATGGTCAAGGCACTGAATGTAGAAAAAAATGAGAGTGTAGGAATTGTGGTTTCTGGTAGTTATACTGCCATTGAAGAAGGAAGGAGATATTGTCAAACATAGTGGATCTATTGTGTAGATGTTCCGGTAGGAAGACTTTATGTTGGGTCATGTGGGCAGGACTGCTTGGATCAGGATCACTGGCTTGGGAAGGACATCAAATACATGTTTCTATGCCTATTAATCAATTGTTAAATGTTGGAGTTTATCCTAAAGAAATTCTATTACCTCATGAATTTATATTAAATAATAAATAGAGATTTTGTAGCCCAATTATATCCAAGCTTTAAGGGTGGCTTGAGACCTTTTTTTTACTTTGAATTGGTGAGCATACTCAGATTTGCTGACTTTTGGGGGAGGTCTTAATCCAGTAACAGCAGGACTTTGGTTGAGTGATACTGCACACCATCATCTAGCTATTGCTGTTTCATTTTGAGAGATTATGACTTTTCTTCTTGAAATTGTGAATTTCAGTAGGATATAAGGGCCTAAATCTTTTTCGTATGATCTAGAAAAACCTGCCAATCTGTAGCAGTAACTCAATTCTCTGACTAGGTACAGGGTTGGAGAGGGTGACGGTGACCATCTTGCTTCCACTTTCACACCTGCTCAGTCAATCCTCTGGTTTCCAGAGCAATCAATGTTGGCAGGTTCCCTCCAGACACCATCCAGTTCTCCTTCCAGGCTGAATCTACTATGTAAGGGACGTTGGACCCGTTTTCCAGCAGGTGACGCTCCCCACCAATAGATGGAGCCTGCCCCCAGGTGCTAGGTGATCCAGCCGCACATTTGCTTACTTGAATGCAAGCTACTACTAAGTGGGCCAGAGACTGACAACCAGTGAAGGAGGATTAGAGGTCGGCGATACTGGGGATAAGGTGTCGGCAGAGAAAGACGGACCCATCAATATGTCTGAAGGGCCGAGGTTGGTGATTTTGGGGATAAGGTGATGGCAGTGAAAGACGGACCCATCAATATGTCTCAAGGGCCGAGGTTGATGATTTTGGGGATAAGGTGTTGGCAACGAAAGGCGGACCCGTCAATATGTCTAAAGGGCCCTGCGCAAGAATGTGCTTGGCCTGCATGAGATGGTCAACCTCCATACTCTGGTGTTAACGGGACGCAATGTAGAGGACAACTCTGAAACTCTAATACACGTGGTGGAATGACTGTGTGATTAGGGGAGTGGCCAAATTGAGTTAGTTGATTTTCAGGGCATGATGTGACGAACCACTTTCCGGGCCGTGGGACTTTCTGCGCGATGACAATGAGGGGTCCTGAGATAGGAAGGTTGGACAAATTGCGGGAGGAGGGGTCGGTGGGTAAATTGCGCCAGTGTCCTCGCTTCCTTCTTTTCCTTCACTTCGCTCCTCCCCCTTCGGCAGTGATGGGACAGGGCCGGGACAGACGGTTGAGTGTGCGCGCCCAGATCAATAACGGTGGGCGATGGTTCTTTCTTTCCTTTCAACTAAGGACGAGCCCCCGAGGGCTCTCGGAATTTTGATTTCTTTTTGCTTTTCTTCCATCTCGTTGGAATTTTTCTGTTGCAATCTCGAGTTCAGATGGGAATTTAGGACTTTTTGAAATTCTTGTCGAGCGGCGCCTTTTTCTTGCGCACATCTTTCTGCGGCGGGAACGAAGTTCTGACGAAGCGGCGCCCTTAATCTTGCATGCAAATGAATCGTTGGGCGGGCGTCATTGTTACTGTATCTCTCTTCTTGTTCCCTCGCCTTCTTCCCACCCTTTTTCCTTCTTTTCGCTGCGTTTAATTGGCCTGAGCGCTGCATGCCTAGATCGATGCATGGAGAGTGGCTACGTCCCCCACGCCGCGATCTGGCCATGCCAAGCTTAGGCACTTCCTTCTCTGCTCCTCTTTCTTGCAATCCCGCATCTTTGCGCACGCATGCATACTATAAATTTTGTCAGCGCGATTAGATAGCTCTCTAAAAATTCTGGAAGCTCGAGGTTAGCGCGATCAGTGAGGGTCGGCTAACGAGCGAAGTAAGAGGTGAGTTGACGTGGGAGTTGGGCGACCCGACGAGCTGGTGCCAAGTGCGCGGGGTTGACGTGTAGGCCACGACGAACTGTGGTGCACAGGCGAACCTGACGGGCGCATGCGGACTAAGCGGGCTGACAACTTCGTTGGTGGGTGCGAGACGACGGACTGTCCGCATCGGAAAGAGAGAGAGATAGGGGAAATAGGCGGATGTGGGATTGCAATCTTCTTTGTCTTTTCCCAGTCCTTGTGTATGAAATTTTGACTCTGGGCGAGGCGCCTTTGTTTTGCATTTTTGACATTTCTTTTGGCTTTGTGTGATGCGCGGCTCAATCTCTGTCCTCCCTATTTCGTTTTTGCATCCGCTTGATGAGATGGGTCAGATGATCTTGTAATGCTTGAATACCCGATGCCTTGCGTGCAATCCTGAATCATCCAACACTTGCAACACCGATCTATTATCACCCGGATGGTTGGTAGGTGAAAGGAGTTTGATACTGTCACGGTGCTTCGATGTATGTCTGGATGGTGATGAGATATTCCCCTGATGGCCACATAACTGCTTTCTGCTCGAACAAAATTGGCTGAAGGATTGTTGCATGAACCTTCTTCTGCACAGGTGATTGGCTAATGGATCAACCCACAGCGGACCAACCCTGCGAGTCCCCGTGTAAGTGCGATCTGACGAGCACGACTTACACGCGCCCCCGCGAGGACGGCCCGCAACCCCGAATGGATTTAGCACGATAGATCTCGACGTGAATGATGGAGTCCCTATCTACGGTACGGGTCAGAACGAATTAAGGTCCCGACGCCCTCAGACATACGGGGATCGCTGAGTGTATAGGCTTTGTGCAAGATCGAAACGGAACGAGATTGATAGCCTGAGGGAATTAGCTGCATAACTGAGCCGGTATGCTGACGGATCGCTTCCCTAGTTATTTGTGCAGATCAGGATCTGGTCCGCTGGCCCTTGCGCACGCACATATAAGACAGCGGCCGCCCCGCGGACGTGCCATCTACACGTGCGCCCGCGAAAGCCAGCCACGATCTCGCCCCGTAGGAAGATGTGTATGTAGGAATTCGGTTGAACGAGACATAGCGATAGATTCTCGTTTTTGGATCACCGATCGCGAAGCTTGAGTATCTGGGAAAGGGACCCAGAATACCGAGCATATTGGGAAAGGGAACAGATCCGCCGGCAGGGAATCCGACAACGTCTCCACCTACGGAACCCTGGGTATCTTGAGTACCCTTGCCGGACTGAAAACGAGTGACTGTGCGAGGGCGACTTCCAGTTTGCAATCACCGGAGACTCACGGATTCCCGATTATCCCGACAACCGAAATCAGCAATATCTTCTAACCCCAGGCTTCGTTGCCATCACCACCGACTTCCCTCCCTACTATACCGTCCTCCCCTACCACCGGTTACTCGCGGTCCCCTGGGATTCCATAGCCCGGTTCTGGACCCGTCCGCCGTGCTCAGAGTGTTGGCAGCCCGACGAGCATCGGCAGGTGAGGGTCGCAAATCGAGCTCATCCCAGGGCCGAGCGACGAGAACCCAGCTCGTCTTCGTCGGATCCCGAAACGTGCGTCGGCAGCGGTACGAGCACTCCCACAGAGACACCCATAGCACCCCACCCCGGCCTAGGCAGCACAATCTGTCATCGCCCCAACTCTGAGCCAGAAGACACTTGCACTCCTACCCCTGAAACTTGCCACAGGACATCTCAGTTCCGACGTGGGACTCCAACCCAAATCCCCAAAAATCTTTGGCACACCCCTTTTTCGCACTTCGGGGCCCCCATCCCACTGCGATCAGGAAGTCGCGCTGGGCGTGAGGTTGGGCGTCACAATGATGATTTAATCATCTATGTTTGTGAGAGTTAGTCAGTGCATCGATGTTAGTGGCATTGCTCCTGCCATGTGGTCCTCATATGACCATAACCACTCCTATGACTTAATTTGTCCTGGTCTCAGTACCCGTCTCGTCTGTTCCTGCTTCGGCCATAGCACGCCTGTTTGTTCGCAGCAAAGCAGCCAAGACTAAGATCAGAGAGTCCTCTCATCTTCACATCACACAGAGTGAGAGGACTTGCACAGTTGGTTGGCAGGGAAGTGGCCGGATTGCGTTAATTATTTGATAGCGGCGTCTTACTTGTGCGGTGACGCACAAATGCGGCTGAATGGAAAGATGGCGAAGGAGGGCCTTGGGCTCCGGGCGAACTTTTGCAACTAGTTAACAACTGATTCAAGGATTTAACTACTGTGCAAAGCAGCCAAGTAAGACGCTGCTACCGACTAACGCAATCGGGCCACGTCCTTGACAGCCAACTACACAAGTTCTCGTTCTTTGATGTGAAGATGAGAGGGTTGTCTTGTCTAAGTTTTGGCTGCTTTGCTGGGAACTGAAGAGCGTAGAAACCGGTAAGTACAGGTTTGTAGCAGCTCTCACAAAGCGAGCTGAAGAGCTAATCGAGCTCCCTCGCAAATGCTCTTGGCTTGTATATGTTAAAGCTCTACCTTAGAACACCCCGAAATAGCTAGCACGATGTGCCATAAAAGACAAGGGAACGTGCAAGGAGCAATGAATGAAATGGATGAACTAAAGACTAAAGAAACTCGTAAGCGAAGGTTTCTAGCATCTCTTAGAGTGAGAGAGAGTTGAAGAACTAAATCAGGTCCGTTGGAGCCGCTTTTGACTAGTCATCTCAATGCTTTTTTTTTTTTGTTTGTTTGTTTTTTGGGGGAAAACTCAATGCTTAACCTGGGAGAATCCAGAATCAGCTTGAGGCAAAGAGTTATCCGCACTGCCATACCTTCGCTTCTTTCTCAAAGAAGCCCTCAGGCTTGGAAGCTATGTTGCGGATACCGAATGTACGTAACACTAACACTAAGTAGGGGAAAAGACTGCAAAGGGAACTGCAGTAGGAAAAAGGAAGAGACTGCTCTCCACTGAAAGGAGACGAGGCCATTTGTTGCATGTCTATATAGTGAGAATATGCCGGAAGAATGACTTTTCAAGGAAAGCGTGGAGCTAGTAGAGGAGTTTGCAGGCAACGGTATCGACGAGGGAAAAAGGTAGTGACATGGTAGTCACCACCGCACGGGCGAGGGAAAAAGCCTGAATCAACCATCTTCATCAGCCCTGACGAAGAAGCCAGGGAGGTTTAGGGGCTATCGAAAAAGAGATCTGGCAGGACAAAATCGGTAGGGGAGTATGTATGAGGTTCTGCGAAGACGGTCATATCAAGTTATTTTTGTAGGGAAACAAGTACAGCTGGTAGAAGGTACACTCCTCTCTACGGCGGTCTGATGATGCAGAGAAGTAGAACCGGTTGGTCCAACTGTCTCCCCCTCCCCCCCCGCGCCCAGAACTGCCTTCTTCTGACCATGGTGGTTATATGGCTGCTGATCCTGAAGCTACCTGTAGTCACCGTCCTCAGGGGTAAGATTTTGAGGAGAAGGATCTATAGGGGATGTCTTCGGTGGAGCTTGACGAACTTCTCCAACAACTTAAGGAACGCAATAACGAGTGCTGACTCCCAAAGAGAGAGGAATTTGTTGCTGAGTTTGCAGACCTTCAGGGGGAGATACAACATGCCATCATTTTTTCTTTTCTTTTCTTTTTTTCGAGAACTTCGTAAATGGGAAACCTACTTAACGAGGTGATAGGAGCATCCCCGGTAAGTAGGCCCGTGCGTCGAAGGCTCCATCTATTGGTGGGGAGCTACACCTGCTGGAAATCGGGTCCAGTGTCCCTATACAAATATGAAAATATATCTGCTGGAAATCAGGTCCAGCGTTCGTATGCCATGGTGTGGATGTATGTGCTGGAAAACGGGTCCAGCGTCCCTGTCCATCTGATCTAGAGAACCTCGCCAACAGACTGAGACATCAATCCTATCAGGCGAAACCCTAATCATGATGTAATGTGTATTACACTAATGTGATTTGTATCTTCTGGAAATCGGGCCCAACGTCCCTATACCATGTTGTGTACTATGTCCAACAGTCAGGAGCTGGCAATGTATGTCTTTATTCTATATATATCAAATTGTAAAACCGAAACCAAAGCACAATATGATGTATATGATCTTTGTCAAACTTCCTTGAAAAACAGAGCTCTATCAATAGTGAGAGACGTATGATGTGAACGTCAAGTCCCGCAACCAATATGCATGATTATGTGAAACGAATAGGGGGCATTGATTACTTCCTTGCGCAGGGAAGGATTGACCTCCTCCCAACTATCTGCTAATCAGCCCGCTGCCAACCAACGGGACAAACAGCATGATTGAGAGATGAGGGCATGAGGGTTGAGAGCCAATCATCCTAATGGGCGAGGGGGAGATCGTCTATCCTACGCCCACATGGTGCCAAAAAATGAAAGACGAATCAACATGATGAAACACCGGGTAGGACTGGGAAGGATCGATAATTCTCACCTTCAACCACAACTCCCACCTCGCCAGCCCAACCAAGCTGCTAGCTGCCCCCCACTTCCCTGGTGATGTAATTATTATTAGCTTGAGTTCTTCTGCTATCATTGTGGCGACGCCGACCGTCGCCATTGTTGTTGTTGTCACCACCGCCGTTGCCATTAGCCCCAATTCCACCCCGCACTCATCTGCCTCATCAGGGGCATCTTCCCTCTCGCCATGGTCGCTGATGCCGTGATGAGGATATACACCACCGTCGACATCAATCATTGTTGTTGTTGCTTGTGTTGTTGTTGGTGGTGTTTTCGCTGTTGCCATCTCCGCCGCTTCGACGTCGATCGTTGTTGTTGTTACTGTTGTTGTTATTGTTGTTGATGTCGTTGCTGTATTAGTTTCTGTATTTGCCGTTGCCGTCACCGTCGTTGCTGCCGTCATTGCCAGTAGCCCCAACGCCATTTCCCCCCCTCTCCTGCCTCATGAAAGGCATGTTCCCTCTCATCTCCGACAACACCCCCTTTGCCATGACCTGATAAGAAAGTGACATCAGGTCAACCCACCACTCACCATCTCCCCCCTTATACTCGTCACTATCAATCGTGGCATCACCACAGTTCGTCACCCATTCTTCTCTCAATTCCACCTTCATGTTGCTGTTGTTGTTGTTGTTGTTGGCGTGGTCGTCGTTGTTGTTCTCGCCGTTGTTGATGTTATTGTCAACCTTCACATCCCCTTCGCCCATTTCGCCCAATCCCACTCCCTGCGCACCATCGTTTTTTTTTTGTTGTTGTAGTTGATATTGTTGTTGTTGTTGTTGTTGTTGTTGTTGACGTCTCCATTATCTTCCGCATCCACCTGTTGTATCTCTCCCATCGTGCTGCAGCCGTGGATGTCTCCCCCTCCATCATTGTCATTGTTGACACCATCCCTATCGTTGATGTCGTTGTAACTGATGTTTTCGCTGCAATCATCTTCATCTGCCAGCAATCCATACCGATAAACTGATTGCGAAGATCTCGCCCCAATGTGAAGAGGGTTCTACAAGCAACCAACTTGTCATCCGCCCGCCTCCAGCCGATGTAGACACCAAGTCGGGGATCCGACCCATCCTCCAGCTCCCACAAGATATCTAACAACTCCTGAACCCTATCTTCCAACCACTGTTCCATCGAAATTGCTCCCCCATCGATCTCCCCCCCTTCGTGCTGCCGCTGCATATATCGTCTGCATCTGCTTGCATCCCTCCTCCAGTGTGGTAATCCATTTTTTTGCTTGTTGTAGCTTCCCCACCCAATCCATCTCTCCCTCCATTAGCTCCGCCACTCACTCAGTTCTACTCCTTGTAATCCCACGACTGGCGCTACCCTTGCTGACGTGTCACGGGACGTCAATGTCACCAAACTCGCACCTATTCGGCACGTGCGCAGGCCCAGCAGCCGGGGAGCTGTTCTCCCCAGGCAAAAATTGAAATCACCATATCCACGCGCAAAGTAGACGCGGGAAAAGTCCTACGTCTATCCATATTCCTTCAAAATTCCCAGAGTTTTTCATGTCGAGGCCGGGAACATTCATGCGTGAAAGGACACGTCGAGTTCCGTTAACTCTAGAATTCCTAACTGTCGAGCCAAATTCTGAGCAAGCTCGCTAAGGCGCGCGTAATTCCCATGCATTTCCAAATTACAGGAAAAAAAAATGAAATTTCAAAAATCCCTAGTGCTGTAAAAAATACAGGTTTCAGCGAGGCACCTTTAATCGAAAAAACAGAGAGGGGCTTTCTGGGGCCGAACAAGACACATCTTGATTCGAAAGAGACAAGGGGAGGGAAGGGGTCCGGAAGATGGCGCAGGCCCGAAAGCTGGTACGTCACATACCTCCCTTCTTGGGCAGAACCAACACAACTCATGAAGATCCGCCGGAGACAACCTATAGATCCTTCTCCTGTAAATTTTGCTCTCATGGTGACAGCATTGTGTTGATCAATCGCTTCGGTTCACCTTTAATCATCCTCCTTGATGAGATCTTACAATACTTCCATGGTCGGCGGCTCAGGCCATGTGGAACCCCACATTTAACACTTGATGGTGCAAGAAATGGAACTTGAGCTCATGGTGATGGTTGGCGTTGGGTTATTAGGGCGCCGTGCACTTCACAAACAACAACCGTTGTGCAGGTGTGCTGACAGAGTGCTTCCCTGTCCTCATTCCCCCACTTTCGTCATTCAATGACAAGTCACCAGAGTAATTGACCCCGGGGGGAGTCCATTGGGAGAATGTCGGAGGTGGAGCTGCACTTCGGTGCCCATTTTTCTTTTGTTGTTCGGCGCCATGCATATGAAGCTCCCTCCTCCTTCCTTCTCGCGCTCCTCTCAGCGACCTCCCTTGCGCGCACATGCTTTCTCGCTCCCTCCCCCTGTAACTGTTTTTCTTTCTCCTTCCCCACACGCGCCCTTTTTCTCTTTCTTGATCATCTGAATCTTGGATCCGTTTCACGCTATCCTTCGCACCCTTCTCCTTCCTGCTCTAACCTGCGCTCGAAAACCCGGCCGATCATCTCCTTTCCCCATCTAGCCAAGGAGAAGCGCCGTGTAAGAGGAGATCCCTACTACGCGACGATTCTGATTCGCTGAGATCGGACTTTGAGGGATCAATATGGGCCTCCGACGGGCGATTACTCTCAAGCCCTCCCTCGCCCTCTTCTGCCCCATTCTTCATCTTTCCCCGCATCTATCTCCCTTCTCGCAACTAGTAATTTTGAAGGCGCGTCCGCAAATCTCTCTCTCAACTCGTGAGCCAGCTTCCTGGAAGCAGTGGCTAGATGGTGTGTGTGTGGTGCGAATCGAAAAATCCCGACGGGCTGACTGTAGACTGGTTGGCTGTGCGCCTGATCGCCACGACGGACTGTGGGATCGGGGCAAGCCCGTGCAAAGACTAAGTCGGCGGGGTGACAATCGCGATGGTGGAAAGTGGCACGCGGCGACCGGGATCATCGGTACATGTATGAGGATAGTGACCAGGGTTGGATGGATGAATGGCCCAGGGCCATGATGGATCTTTACGGCGGATGCGCCTCCTTGTCCCGAATCTATTCTTTGGTGTGAGTGTAGCTCTACGGCAGTTAAGCCGAAAATTCTTTTCATCTTCGGATTTATGTATGTTTGTCATCTATTGTATACATTTCGCACTTCTTCTCCCCACCCACCTTATGATATGAATGACTATGTATGCATGGCATGAAATGATTGATTGATGGGCCAATATTTTGATTATCCATGGGATGGCAGGGCAGGGGTGCAGAGCACACAGAGAATTGAATGATGTATGGCTGCCATTTTCGCACCTTCCGCGATGAGTAACCACGAATGTAGATTGTCGTTGATGGATTGGCCTTTGATTACGCTGAATAGTTGTTGTGAACGGAGTGCATGAGAATGGTTGAGTTAGGGGCAAGGGCAATGATGTTGGGATTTTGTTCGAGAATGCAAGAGTGTTTAGATTTGTCGATGATGTGATCGCAGAAGAATACCCTGGGACCTTCAATTCAGAATACACTACGCATACCATCTGCAGCTTGCCCTCGATACGCAAAACCCGAAAGGCGATCTATCTTCGCAAAAAGAAGGAGGACGCCACGTGCGACCTACACGCGTGGATCACTTACTGTACCCCACCTGATGTGAGTACTGGAAATTTCTTGACGAGACCATCAGATCATTACGAATGCTCTCTCTCTCTCTCTCTCTCTCTCTCTCTCTCTCTCTCTCTCTCTCTCTCTCTCTCTCTCTCTCTCTCTCTCTCTTTGAGCTACCTTTGAGGAAATAAAGGAGTGCTCTCGCTTCGCTTCGCACGCCTAGGGCGAGTAATGGCGACGACCGGAAAAACCCAATCGATAGGTTGTGCATTTTCGATCATTACGATTGTCGGATTAACGATGAATGATTGAAACCGACTCTTGCGATTGATTAGATTGCCATGTGGACTGAAGGCCTCAACTCGACTGGGTGTCGGCCTCCCATATCCCCTCCACGTCCCTTCCCGTACATCGAGAAAAGGACACGTGTATGCGAGTGGGACGTACGAGAAGTCGTCGCCAAGATCGGCGGCCGATACTATTTCCCTCCCGAAACTCGGTGCTCAGGGTTTGTTGGTGCTGGCTTTGTCATTGTTGATACACATTTTCCGCCTTATTCGTTGCTATTGCCGTTTAATGAGTTGATCGTCATTCCGTAGACGGCAGTGGCGCCCCGTTGGCCTATCACTCTGTGCAGCGATTGTTGCCGCTTCGAGTGTTACCAATCAAAAGGCTTCCACTACCGAGTACGGAGTGAAGACGAACATAAGGAACGAGCTACGCGGTTGAGACCCTGCACGTCAGATTCTGGTTTATGCAATGAGCGGCGTCGGGACTTGATCCGAAAGCGAGACACTAAGTGCATCCCCGCTCCCTTCCACGCGAATTCAACGATACTTTTTGGATTGAACTTCCCCGCGCCGAGCGTCCCGTGCGCGCCTTTTTCACCCTCCCTTCTTTCTAAGTCGGACCGGCACCGGGGATTTCGGTTCTGCCTGTGTCCCCACACTCAAATTTCCCAAAAATCCTTGGCACACCCCATCTCGCTGTCCTTCGGGGGCCCCCTTCCACGATATAAAACACTCCGAACGGACGACAACGCAGGGCGTGAGGTTGCGCGTCACAGGTATGTGCGTTGACATAAAGGCCTCGATGCCATTATACTTCATAATGTCGAGCCCCTACTATACACGTTGAGGACCTCATTCATCGGCTGTAGGGATCTCACTAGAGTGTCCCAACTTCGGAAAAATTTCCCGCTCGTAATGTCGAGCCCCTTCCACACCAATTTTTGGGGCCTTCCACACCAATTTTTGGGGCCTCGCTCCACTGCTCACCAATTGCCCAAAATGAGAATGAATCTTCCACTAAAAAAAAAAAAAAAAAAAAAAAAAAAAGAAGAGGCCCTTCCACACATTGTCCACAGCCTCAATGCCATTACAGTTTGTGATGTCGGCCGCCCTACCACACATCGGTGACCTGAGTAAGGATTTTTCTGTCAAAAATTATTGGCCCTTACTACACATCGGGGACCTCAGTAAGGATTTTTCTGTCAAGAATTATGACCGGGGAAACTTGCCAAAGTCAGGACACTCAAAATCTTGGGCACTGCTGCCTCCCTCCCCCCCCCCCCCCCCCCTAATCCCCGTTTTCCCCTTGTCCGATGTGGTGGTTGTCTTAGGCCTGTCCTCCCCCCCCCCGGGCTGGTGGTGGGGGGTGTCCTCATGGCATATGCCAGTCAGAAGCTGAGTGGTATTTGTGTTGGGAACAAACTGGGCCTGGGCCAAGGCCAAGACTACCCCCCCCCGCCCCCGCCCCCCCCCCAAGGCTGGTGAGGGAGACTAAGTAGGTCGGTAAGGCTTGTATATTCCGGGCCACTGTGTTTTTGACCTCATATTGGATTGGGAGGTAACGGGTTCTTCTGGATGTTAAGCCCAAAGCACTCGTCACGAGTCAAATGCAGGACGCGGTTATGGTGCAGAGCTGCAGGGTCAGCCACCAAATAGTAAATAAACCTCCATGATAGGTCAAGGAGATAACGAGTAGAAACACAGAAGACACATGAAAGTGGTATGTGCTTGATTGAGGTTGCATCGGGCACTACATTCACACGTCCCCATACACATGCGCAATGACAAGCAGACGTGGAGAGAGAAAATCCACTCCAAACCAAACCAATGATGATGAGATGCACACAGCAGAAGCACACAATCCAAAAGTAGAATTGAAATGGATTCAATTCTGCAGAAATCGTTTCTTCCCAACTCAATCAACAGCAACCCTAATAAAGGGGATCTCAACTGTGTTCAACAACCCCAAAAGAATTAACACCAGAGTTTCAAAGAATTATCGGGAGTCTTTTTCTTCCTCGGAGTCCTTCCTCTGCCTGTCAAATGTTGGCTATGGCGCTCAGAATCTTCAGCGCCCAACCCCATGATGCCCGCAGATCACCAACCAACACACCAACCCCACCGAACACCAAATCAGCAGACCCACCTAAATCCCACCTACTAACAAAGTGCCCATCGAGGAGGGAAGCGCCAGCTTCCTGGATGAAGACGAAGGCTCAAATTCGATGGAGAAGATAATCTGCTGCCACGAAGAAGACAAGTGACAGCACCCTAAACCCGAAAAGCACAAGTATGGTGGAAGTGCGATCAGTGCTCGGATCCTTGTGTCCAGCGCTGCTTCACCGTAGCTCGATCGACCCCAGCTATGGCCACCAAGCTGATTGACCCCAGCTATGGCAACCAAGCTTCCCTCAAGAAGAGATGCTGCTGCGTCAAACACATATAGCGCAGCTGCGCTCGCCAGGCCGCTCCACCAATTCACCACCACCCAAATCGAGACTAAAAGAACCCGTCTGAAATTGCCGTCCAGCCCTCCAGCGATTAACAGACACGGACCGTAAACTACTGCAGTGACGGGCCTTGGACACCAACCAACCGGGCCTACCGGACGGGCAGTAGTACCAGCCCAGGCAGTAGTGGAACTGAGGGCCTGGGACTCTTGAGTTTTTCCACAAATGTCTCACGGAGGGACTACCCCCGCCTGTGGGGGTTACGGCCAAGTGCCCAAGTCTGAAAACAAAATTTTAAGAGTAGCCCTAATAGTGTTACGGCTCGCTGGGAATCTTCAAGTTCATCGTTGGGAGTTTTATGTTCCGGAAAAAAAAAAAAGGAAAAGAAAAAACGAAAAAGCTCCAGGGTCGGGAAAACCAATGGGTCCGACAACATGGGTTCAGGTCCCAGTGGGAGTTCCACAAAAGAAGAAGAAAAATAAGATGAGAAGTGAAATGAACAGTTAGAGGAGGAGGAGGAGGAGGAGGAGAATGTCCTTCAGGGGGCATTGGTTAAAATTGGAATGATACAGAGAGGGGTAATTAGCCTGGCCACTGCGCAAGGAGGACAGCACAAATCAAGAAATGATCCAAAATTTTAAAAATGAACAAAAAATAAAAAATCAAAAGAAGAGAAGAAGAAGAACTTCCCAGTCATCATTATTTTTCTCTGAGTCTCTGACACTTCTCTTCTTTTTCCTTTTCTTTTTCTTAAAAGGGAGTAGCCCCTGACATTACTGTATCCACTTTGGGATTTGAGCTCATGATCTGTTCATCAACAGTTAGTTAGATGTGCATAGTAGCATATACCATTCAGCCACACAGGCTTGGTTCTCTGGCACCATTTTCCAATCCTTCCCCCTAACAAATTCTGCTTTCATTGTCTCAAATTAGGGCTTCAGACACCTGCCATCTGGTTGCAAATGATTCGAGGGGGCTGGGTGCCACGGATTTTTGTCAAAGGATTTTTGCAAGCTTACGGTACTGTCCCTTACTAGTCACGTTGCGTAGGCTGAAGGCCTGTCCTAGCCGGATGCTCCCATTACTGCCTCCCATTACTGCGACTGCACTGATGCCATCCGATCTGCTACGGCCCCTCAGATGCCAGTGTCGGGGCTGGACAAGTTTCCAAAGAGCGACCAAATCTGTGGGCAGTGGAGCCTCACAGATCATTACGAATTCAGCGCCGTACTTGAACCAAACCACCAGTACTTGGCCCAGCTATCGATGCCGAGCCTGAAAACGGGCTGCGCGTCGTTTGGCCGCCCACCCGCCAGAGCAACAAATAAAACTTGTTTTGGCTGGCGGCGCCAGCCTTTGAGGCTCGGTACCCCGAGCCTCCGGAAGTTGTGGGGCGCCAGGGCAACAAATAAAACTTGTTTTGGCTGGCGGCGCCAGCCTTTGAGGCTCGGTACCCCGAGCCTCCGGAAGGTGTGGGTCGTTAACCGCAACGCCCCGCGGCCGATGTATGGGCCAAGTAAGTACTGGAGGTTTAATTTAAAACCGCCAGTACCTTTCCCAGCCAGTACCTTTCCCAGCTATGGGCCGCAGGCTCGGCGGGGACATCTGGTCGCCTCCGGAGGCAGAGTGGGGCCCTTTTGGCTGGGAAAGGTACTGGTGGTTTAAGGGGAAGGGGAAACTCTCCGAAGAACGCCTGTGGAGCACGAGCCTTAGGCCCTTTTCCTCATTTTAGTCCTCTCAAACCTACAGAGCTTACGTGAACCATCAGGGCTGGAGGCCACCTCCGCCCCCACCCTGTGCTGCCACTGGGATGGCAAAGGGTGCAGGGCCTCCTTAGTACCCAGTCGCGATTTCACCCAAGAAGAACAGAACACGCCATTTTTGTTTTGATGGGAGGATGGACGCAAAGACTATGTAACGGCCACATGGCTGCATCTGCTCTCTTCGCTGAAACCTACTGGAGCCGACTGTCGCTGTTCTAGACCACGCCCCATCCACGACCTGCAAATGACCCCGAGAGCATGACGGCCTTTTATTGATTGAGAGTTAGGCGGCAATCATCACACAACCGGATAAGAGCGAGGGTGACGAAAACAAGCCATTTCTTGACCTGAACGACTTTCTTTTTTTTTTCGGAAGGCAATTTTTTCTTTTTTTCTTTTTTTTTCGGAAGGCAATTTTGAAGTCTCCCATCGAAGAATACGTATAGAACAGGGGTCAGGTCCCACTAGCAGCGTTGATTTTCCTCAACGCCGTAATCTGGTCGCGTTTGTGGAGATGTGCAGAAACGGCGTTGAGTTTTCTCAACCGCACATCTCCACAAAGACGTCCAGATTGAGGAAACTCAACGCTGCTACAGTAGTGGGACTTGGCCCCAGGGAGCAGGCAGGCCGGTACGTTGAACGTACGTTGAAATAGTAACAGTGACCAGGGCCGAGGTCCCACTAGCAAAAAGGATTGGAATAGCTCCTGTGACCAGGGCCGAGGTCCCACTAGCAAAAACGATTGGATCAAGCTCCTGAATCTGGATGTGTTTCAAGCAGAGATGCAGAAAAGCAGTTCAATCTCGATTTCCTGCACATCTCCATAACCTCGTCCAGATTCAGGTATTCTATCCGATCCTCTTTGCTAGTGGGATCATGCCGCAGGTACATGGGCGAAGAAGACGTACGCAGGCCGCCACCACTTGGGGAGGGTGGCTGCGGCACGGGCGGGCCAGTACATCCAAGGCCCTACCGCCTTCCCCCGAACATAACCCACCCTAAAAATGAATGCATACAAGCTGTATTTCCGGCCAGATACAGCCAAAATAAGGGTGCGTTGTGTTCGGGGGTGCACACAGCCACCGGGACCTTGAATGCAGCTACTACTATTTTTGGCTGGCTGGGTCCTTTCCCGCTGGCTTAGGGCGAGATGCCGTTGGCATTGCAAAAAACGATTGGAAATAAGTGTCTGAATGTGGTCGTGTTTGTGGATGGGTGCAAGAAACTGTAATTGCTCTGCTTTTCTGCATCTCTGCGTGGAGCATGTCCTAGTTCAGACACACTCACTTATTCCAATCCTCTTTGCCAGAGGGGTCTGGCCCTTAGTTTATTCACTTTTTATTCTACGGCCTTTTCAGCCATCGAGGGTGGGTCATGTTTGTCTACCGTTGCGCGTGCCTGCTCGTTTCGCCATTTTCCGCTGCCCTGTTGCTGTGTGTCGCATCTCTCTCTCTCTCTCTCTCTCTCTCCTCTCTCTCTCTCTCTCTGTGTGCTGCGGTCGCTGCTCTGGCCGTAGAACTTCTCGCTGGCTACCATAGCTCAACCCAGCGCCATCACGATGGATGGCATGATGTTGCCGACCGTCCGTCCGCCGTTGTTCGCCGTAGATCCACGGCGGAAGCCGCTCCACGATCTCATCATCAAGATCGCAGTGTTGGTGATGGCGCTCGGTGGCGCCCTTTTGTTATTATCCTTTATACAAGAAAGGAAGACCGAGGGTATCCGTAAGAGCCACGAAAAAATGGGCGATATGAAGGACGCGTCATTGCCTTACGCCGGGGCGGGATACCCAATCTCTCATCAGGGTCAGGGCGCGGAAGAAGGCGACGGTCTCGACGGTGGGGATAGCGGCCCGTATCCCGACCCTACCCTCGTTGTACTCGAGGAGGTCAAGTACGCGGGATCCGGATGCGGACCTGGCGCTGTGAAAGGGGTCTTGTCGAAAGACGCAAAATCTCTCTCTCCCATCCCGGACGATAGCGATGTGAAGATCATTGCCAAGTCGGGACCCGGCGCTTCTCTCTCCGACTCACGGAAGAACTGTCATTACAGCGTAGTCATGACTTACCCTGCTGGATGGAGCTATGCCCTCGCCTCTGCGGAGTTGGAGGGGTCGATCGACCTAGATGGTGGGGCGACCGGGATTGAGGACGTGTACTACTACTTTCAGGGTGTAGGGAAGAACTGTGCCGTTCCGGAGATCTCAATCGACGGTCCTAAGAAGGAGAGGTTCCAGACGGGCAATAGGACTTTCGAGGAGCCGCTTTGTTGGTCTCCGTGCAGCAACGAGAGGAGCCTTCAGATCAACGTGGCCGCACGTGTGCGAGGGCGTGGGGTTCGGGGCGTGCTGTCCATCGAGAAGCAGAAGTTCTTCTTGAAGTGGAGACAGTGCTCCGCCCGATGATGATGAGACTGCTGGTTAAGGGAGCAGCGGATCGCGAAGCTCTCATCATTTTGTTGCTATGCCTTGATTTGATAGGGAGTGCGTTTCGACCTTGTCGCCGAGGATTGAGCGGCGATATGAGTGTGGGAATCTACCAAACAGTTTGGGAAAAATCTCAAACAGTCGTGCATCAATCAAAGGCTCGATCGGTTCCTTTTTTTAAGGAGAATATTGCGCTGCGCGCCATTCTTCCGCACTTCCTCCTCGTACGGACACTTCCTCCTCGTACGGTTTGTAAGACGATCGACGGTTCAATTCTCTTTGCCTCCTGTTTGTGTTAAATCAGGGGTGTGCGTATATCGTCGGGATACGAAAGCGGCGGTCGGCTGTAGAAGGGAAATGAAAATGAACGACATGAAAAAAATGGAATATATGATTAGGGAGTCCGACCGACTTGTAGAGACTCTGAGGCGTTTTCTTATTTCTTACTGTATTTCGTTTCTTTTTTCTGAAGTGTTTCCGCAGTCTCCGATGATTTTCACACAGTGTCACACAGTTTCACACAGTGTCACACAGTGTCACATAGTTTCTAATTGACGCCGCACAGTTTCACACAGTGTCACACAGTGTCAAATTGACGCCGCGTTCGAAATCCGTTCGTGCACGTGACGTGCGTGTGCCGCCATTCATTTATTATCGCTTATCGCTTTTTTCGTGCCGAGGCGTGGGGCGGGCACGAAAAAAGACGACCAAGCGGCAGAGGTCTCGGAGAGAGGCGTACAACCTGAGGGTACTAGATGATGTGTTCAGTGGAAAAACCGCCTGATGCGGCGAGCTTCAAAATGGTTCCTTTAAAAAAAAAAAAAAAAAAAAAAAGGTTCCTGCTACCCAGTGTTTTTCTGTTTGCCTTTTCTCGTCTTTTTTTTTTTTTTTTTTTTTTTTTTAATCTCCGCGGACTGTAGGAGTGGCAGGCACGCATTTCCTTCCCCCCCCCTCCTCCTCCTCTCACCCCCCCCTTTGCGACTACTGCTTTTCGATCTCGAGGTCCAGCAGGTACCTCAGGAGTGTCCTTGTCAATCGGTCAGGGAAGTGATGGTGTGCTGGGGTTGATCCGACGGTGGTGCTGGGTTTGATCCAACGGTGTCAGAGTCGGTTTGACTGCGCGAGGATCTTGTTTGTCGAATGAGGCTTTTCCGTTGCCTGCCGAGCAAGAGATGCGGCAGAAGTGAAGTGAATTGGATGCCGATGGAGATCTGGAATCAAATGAGGCGCGGGCGGTGCTCTGGAAGAAATAGTGGTAAAGCGTGCAACGCGTCGCGTCATTGGGTGGGTGAGATGAGGTTGTGAGGGAAGGGAGGAAGAAGGACGCGTTTGTGTGATCGGCGGGGGATCGTAATAGATCGGAGAAGGACTCATTGAGGACTCATTGAGGACTCATAGGACTCATAGAAGACGCATAGGAGTCGTCGAGTCGTCGTCGGAACGGAGGAAGGATGCTTTATGAAGTGGTCGTGATATGTCTGACGGAATGGCGATCGGGTTGATATGATCGTGGTAGAGGGAAGTCAGTGATACTTGTACAGCCATTATTATTATTGGAAGGGGGGAGCTCATGTTTTGAGGGCTATACTATGAACTTGGACGAAAAGAAAAGAAAAGAAAAGAAAAGGAAAAAGAGCCTCTTTATCTTTTTTTTCTTTTTTTTTTCTTTTCTTTTCTTTTCGTGCAAATGTTATAAGAATAGCGGAATATATATATTTGTCAGACAAGGAAATAAAAAGGACTTATATACGATATATGACGATATATAACTCCGACGAAACAGTTTGTCACAGCCCCTCGTTTGTTGTCCTCTTCTCTCTCTCTGCCTACGGTTTACCGGGCAGTTCTATTTGTGACGATATATATATATATATATCTCTGCCTACGGTTTACCGGGCAGTTCTATTTGTGACGATATATATATATATATATTTTCTGACTTGTCAGAATTTGATGATGGGAAAGTGATTTTCTTTTCTGAACGAAAGCTTTGTTTTCCTGCCTCCAGTGTTTTTGTTTTTTTGTGCCTAAAATTTGAAGTCCACCCATGGTCAAGAAAAATAAGAAAAGGACCAAAATGTCCATGTCCATCGATAGAAATAGAAAAGGGGAAAAAAGTTCATGTGTAGACACGGATGCACACTTTTTTTTTTTTTTTTTTTTTTTTTTTTTCGGATGCACACTTTCTTGTCCATACAAAAGAGGATCTCCCAACGTAGCCACTGATGCAAGGGGATCGCTCATCACTCATTGCGTTGGGAATTCAGTCTTCCTTGTCTACAGGGCCGAGGTCCCAGTAGCAAAAAGGATAGGATCGAGCTCCTGAATCTGGATGTGTTTTATGCAGAGATGCAGAAAAGCAGTTCAATCTCGATTTCCTGCACTTCTCCATAAACTCGTCCAGATTCAGGCATTCGATCCGATCCTGTTTGCTAGTGGGACCACGCCCCAGGGACTACTGACTCATCATTGCGTTGGGAATTCAGTTTTCCTTGTCTACAGGGACTACTGACTCACATAGGTCACACTTTTTGCACACTTTCATTTCTGACTAAAAGTTAGAAAAAAATAAATAAATTGAAAACGGAAAGAAAAACAGCATGCACTACGGTAGTCCGTCGTGGCCACAGTATTTTTTTTTTTTTTTTTTTTTTAATTTAGATCATTTCTCAATTTATGTTTGTCATCCTTGCGCAGGGGCCCAATGTTAATCTTCTCTTTCTCTGTATCGTTCCAATTTTAACGGAGTCCCTTTCGAAAGGGACTTCAAGAAACTTTAGGCACACTCCAAAACCTTTTGGCTTGTCATCTGGTTGTGCAGGGTCATCTGTTTTTTTTTTGTTTTTTTTTTTTTTTTTTTTTTTCCCCTTCTTCTGAGAAGATATTATACACCAAAAGTCCTGTGGCGTGCATTGGCAACTCGGCCTTGTGGAGGCCATTTTGTTTGGTCCATTCACCCTCATCCTCTCATCCAGGAAGATTGCAGAGTGATCTTTTTTTTTTTTTTTTTGAGAAAATATCAAATACGGATGAGGGTGAATCTGTTGTTGGCTGTTGGACAGAAAAAAAAAAAAAAAACGCAAAGCACCTAGCACCAAATTGGGCATCTGTACAACCTTTGTTTGCCCACTTTTTTGCGAAGTGATAGAGAGGAGACTGAGCAAAGCACCTGCTGCTGTCTGGTAATCATTACTAGTTGTCCTCCTCTGTTTGAAAACCATCATTTGCACCCTCCTGCCCCTCCTTCCAGTGCCAGTTTTGTCCCTCCTCTCCTACCCTCCCTCTCCCCCTTCCCCCGCCGCCCTCGGAGGTGGAAATCTCACCACCTCAGACGCCATTAGAGGGACCCTATTTTCTCAAGCCGACACTTTTGACTCCTGAATGAATCGAACCACAACCAGGCCGGTACGTCGAAAGCGCAGCCTGCTTGTATATGGGTGCAACTTCCTGCTGAGGTCCCTTCTGCTCCCAGTTTTTAGTGATTATCGCTCCTCACCACCCTACCTTCTTCCCCCGAATACAACGTACGGTCATTATAGCTGTATTAGGGGTATGTTCCAGTCTAAATAAAGCTATAATGACGGTACGTTGTATTCGGGGGAAGAAGGTAGCCGCTACAGAGGCATAGTAGCGAACCGTGTAATTTGGGGCACACTGTGCGTTTTTTAACATATTTAAGACCCCAGAAGATAGATTCCTCCTCCTCCTCCTCCTCCTTCTCCTCCTCTCCCTCTCCTCCTCCTCGTCCTCTTTCTCCTCCTCCTCTCCTCCTCCTCTCCTCTTCCTACTCTTGCACCTCCTCCTTCCCCTCCCCTTCCCCCTCCTTATCCTCCTCCCCTGCTCCTCTGCTCCCTGAACACATTGCTTTTATTTAACACTGAGACGAGTGATCTGTCTGTGTGTCTGAGTAGCGCTCTGCGCTGCCGCTATTATTATTATTATTATTATTTTTATTGTAAAATTTATGCTCCAGTGTCGTGGTCTATTGCTGCCCGCCAGCTGTGGTCTTGGACACTCGAGCAATAACCATCGGCTAGAAAGACACTCTGGCAGAGAGGAGCAAATGACGGCTCACTTCCAAATCATGGCTCTTGCAGCGTAATGCTGGCTTCAACAGCCCCTCTCAGTCAGTCAAATGGTAATTTGAGGCAGCACTTGCATTAGCTATTTTATTAGCTATATATAGAAATAGGTGGTCTATACATATATATGTTTGTGATGATATATATATATAGCCCCTCGTTTGTTGTCCTCTTCTCTCTCTCTGCCTAAGGTTTTACCGGGCAGTTCTGTTTGTGACGATATATATAGTAATATACGAAAATAAACAACTTGAAGTTAGAAAAACCAATTACTCCAATTCATGGCTGTATTCTAAATTTCTGATCGATCGATAAAGGCTAAATGTATGGCTGTGATTTGACTGCCATTTAGTCTGATTTAGATGTGTGCGATTAGGTTGAATTTTGAAAGGATTGGCAGGTAATTGCGAAGAGGGTGGTAAAAAAAGAAGATCGTCCTGATACATTTTCTTCAGAAAAAAGAGAGGAAAAAAGTCGGAGAAAGAAAAAAAAAAACTGAAAAAGGGTGGTCTGTGCAGGTGGTGGTGATTATTGTGTGGGGGGTTTCCATTTATTTATAATAGTTTAATTAATAATAATATGAATACGGTAATACGGTACTAATACCCCTTTGGGCATTTGGCGTTGACGTTCTTGGTCGCAAAATTTTGGCATTTTTAAAACCGAAATCATCAGGTCACCTTGCCGATCTCAGTTCCAAAAACGCCGAAATTGCGGCCAGGAACGTCGACGTTAAATGCCCAAAGGGGTAAGTTAATAACGACCTGACTCTTCTGCTGCCCCTCCTTTGTGCATCATCCCTGCTGTACTCGACAGGCTCCATGTACGCCTCTCTCTCTCTCTCTCTCTCTCTCTCTCTCTCTCTCTCTCTCTCTCTCTCTCTCTCTCTCTCTCTCTCTCTCTCTCTCCCCTTTTG
>BFEA01000468.1:970288-981816 GCA_003427395.1 Chara braunii | reverse complement strand
GTTGTTGTTTTTTTTCATGGCGGTCTTTGCAGACCGACAAGCATTTGGTGAGAGGAATCCGATGGTGGACGAACATGCTGAAGGAGGCATTGACGGATTATCACAGCGCGATTTGCAAAACAGGCTATATGATGATAGATTCAATGATCTTGTCATTCGATCTGAACTGGAGGAGGAGTACAGTGAAAAATGTGCCGAATGGTACGAATACAACGTAGCAACTTTGCTTCACGACAAAAAAACAACTATCTAATGAAGCTCGGCCTGTAGTTCGGTATGATGTGCCAGGTAAGGTTCCGAGTGATTATGCGGTGAGAAGGGCGTGTGGTGGGAACCTCACGGAAAATGAAGGCCTTCGATTGACCCAGGAGGAGTTGTTGCAAATGTTAAAGAAGAAGGAGGAGGAAGTGAAGATGTTGAGGAATGCCTTTCACCGTGTGGAGTTGAATGCACAGGCGGTGCTTGAAAGTTGCCTTGCAGGGAAACGAAGTGAACATGTGATAGATTCCTCCGTGTCCGGCTCTTTGGACGTGAAGAAGGAGGTGCAAAGTAGTGAAGATATGGAAAGAGAATTTCAAACTCTGATTCAATCATCGGTCAAAAATGATTTGTTGGATCAGCTTTCGGAACTTAGTAATAGAGTTGACACACACCTGTTGCAAGAGTGTCAGAGTTTACGTCGGCGACTGGAAGAAGCGGAGATTGCAATAAGAAAAATGTTGTTGGCTGGTGCATTGCCGTCCATTGATCCTTCTTTTGCCTCCAACCTATTTGGAATTCCATCGAGTGCGACTTTTGAAGGTCTTCCAAAATCGTCTCTGATTGCAATGTTACGGTCACTGCAAAGTTTTGGTTCGGAATTGACACACAGGAATACGCTTTTAGAGGTGCAAAGTGCGATGAAGTTTCCAGTCAGTGATGGTCAATTGAATAGTACGGTTATGCTGCTTGGAGATTTATACAAGTAGACACACGATAAATTGATGGATTCAATGTCCAGGGACAATTTTCCCGAGCTAATGGGCGATGGATTGGGGAATGGGATGCTGCAATGTTACAAAGAGCAGTTATACACGATGAGAGTTTTGTTGGCCAATTGAGAATGTGAAACGAGAATTGAATGTTTTGGCAAACATTAATAAGCAACATGAGACGAGATTGCATGAGTTGGTGCTTGCGTTAGTCGAAGTGCTAAGGCGTCGATGTCCCCGTTGTGGCCGTATGGGTCATTATGCAAAAGGGGACTACAAAAAGGTGAACGATTTGATGGTTGTTCGACCTGACTCTGATGACAACACAAATCTTTATGCTTTAGGAAACGTTGTTGTTGATGAGCATCAACAGTTAGCAATGGAAGAAAGGAGAAGGCAACTTCGCGAGGATAATGATGTACACGAGTAGAGAGTAGAGCAGAATAGAGAATAAAGAGATAGACTGTAATAGTATTGGAGAAGTTTAGTTCTTCAGTTCTTAGTTCCCTGTCTTTCTCTATCTTTACATCTCTTTCTCACTTTCCCTCCTCTCTCTCTCTTTCTCTCTCTACTTCTTCGTCTATGTATGCATCTTCGTTTTCTTCAGTTCGTTGGGTAGGATAACTATTAGAATGTTTTGCTTCAAATAACATTGATAATGATTTTTTAAAAGTTTTGTAAAAAAAATATTTAAATTTGATTATTTTTGTCGGTTGCTCTTTCATTGAATTCGACTCTTTATGTTTGTTTTTCCATCTCTTTGTCTTTTTTTTTTTATATTTCTCTTTTGAATTCGACTCTTTAAATTTGGATCCTTCTTTTATGTTTTTGTTTTCATTTTAAAGTTTTTTTTTTTCCGTTCTGACATTATCTTTCCGAAACATGATAGACATTATGAAAAACTATTATTACTATATTAAAACCGAATCTAARCTTTTGTTGCTAACGTTATTGAAATTTTRTTTCTTCATGTTATATGGTTTTCAGTATGTGCTCTTATATTCTTCTACTTATTGGTAAAAAAAAAAAAAAAGACCGACAAGTGAGTATACTTCAAAAAATATTGAGCCGAAAAAAAAAAARAGTTTTCAAAWAAWATCTGATGCCCCTTTCAHCCCCCCCCCCCACCCTAAAAAAAAAAAAACAATGCGAATATGGTATGTTACGAAAATGTGATTTAATGGAGAATCGTTAAAGAAAAGCATCGATAGTTAAAATAAAAAAACAAAACATCAACAACACACATTCAACGTCCCAGATTACATATTGTCCAAGGAAAGAAAAACATGGTTATTCGAAAACAAGGTACGTATAATTATGTTTCATTCCACGCTGAAAACATTAAGCCGCTTAGGTGAAGGAAAGTAAATAATATTGGGAGGGTTGGGTCGCACTGTGTAATGTAAGGAATATCGGAGAAGGAACCCGCCCGATAATAAATAATGAAAGTAACAATAAACGTAACCTTTCTCCCAAGGCACCCATGCTATCCCGAACGACCTCCTCTCATGTAAGCCTGCTCCAAAAAATCATGTTCTTTACCCCCTTTGCTCCTATTTCGTCTAAGTTACCCAAACAAGGGAGGAGAGGAATGGTGAGGTCATCAACAGTTTGACCGACCTCAATYGCTAGGAAYRACTCTTCTTGGAACCACRACCTTCGAGGCTGGCTGGGRAGAGGTGCGGTACGCYGCATRGACCTATTTATGGGGGYGGTGCAATGTTRTTGTGGTGGAGCCAACGCCTACTTCTGAGATCCAGGCCTCGTGTCTGGGCGAGGAGGACGGGTGCCACAGACTACATCCTAGCGGTTGGGACTCGGGCAGGTTGGGGACGACTTTTACCCTTCTTCGATTTTTTTGTGAACGGTGACTGACTTAGAATACCCAAGGTTGGTCGCAAGTAGGAGCGGTCTCTCCCGAATGCGGTTGGAGTAAAAAGAAACTTCATTCCCAATCACAAACTTATACAAACAGGAAAGTGAGCCCTGTCGAGGAATGACAAAGGGTAAACGTGGATAAATGAGGTACGTATGACTCGATCCCATGGGGCCCTGAAAAGACTAAGGGGCGTATAGGGGGAAAAAAAACATATGAAAAAAAAATTATCATTTTTTTTACGAACACATAAAAAAAAATACAACGCACGGATAAAATAGATAAAATACAATTGCTCATCAGTTGCTTAACCTTCATTCCCCTTGACATAAACATTTAAAAAATAAAAAAATAAAGAACATTAACTCAACGTTTTCCTCTGTTCGTTTTTCGTTTTGTGTTTTGCCAACTTCGTTTATCCTTTTACTATATTTTTTCCTTTTTTTAAATGCTTTGCCCTATATTTTTTTTATTACTACCATAATTACATCTGTATACAAACATTTTGGGATATATATCATCCTGCTGATATTTAGATCTTCCATATTCCTTATAACCTTTGATTTTGACGTTCTAATTTTATGTTATAGTCGCCTAGGAAGAGACACATGAACGCCCGTTCACATGGCAGGGGATGAAAGCATAGATAAGGATTCACTGGACATTAATTTGTTTGCCGCTCCGAATCCTCCTTTGTCTGCCGACAAGTCCTCAAACGTTCCATGGAAGCGTCGAAGACGCGTTCGCCGTTGTCTTCTCTAACAATACCTAACTGCGATAACTCTCCTACCATTGGTTCCGTTCGAGTTGATTTCCCTTCAGTACAAAATCCTTCTTTTTCGGCGAATGATGGCTTGGGATTGCGTGTACGTTCGGATATTACTCACTGTCCCTTTACGACTGAAACACGGGTATCATCAAAAGATGAACACCGCAAACGTGGTCGGCCGCCTTCCCAGAGTCGGTGGACTCGAAGGTCTTTACTACAACCGCTAGATGCTGTGGGTGATGTGACTACTGACGGAAGGGGCAAACAGCCGATGATAACTCCTGATCGCAGACATGATTGTTCTGTGGAAGAACAATGTAGTGATAGATCTTTGTCTTTCCAACAAACAATTCCATTGTCGGATGGTATCGCAAACCCTCAGTTTTTTGTCTGTAGGAGTCAAGAAAATGTTGATGTTGGTACGAGTGAGATTCGTTGCCAAGGAAACCTGCCTATCACCTTGCGTAGTGCACGACCTGAAGAAAATTTTACGCATGATGCAGTCCATACAAATTTTGTTCGTACGATCGAAACAACCTTTCCAGTTCATGATTCTTCCTTTCACTCGCCACATGTAGATAAAAGTTCGTCGTCCACATTCGTAGAAGATGTGCGACGAAGATGCGTGCAACCTGATCTTTATCCTTCCATCGGAACTGCTCATGCACAGACATGCTCTTCTCTCGGAAACTTGTCAAAATCCCCGAACGCAATGGTTAGGAAGTTTGTTGGATTTCATAATCGTCGAAGAAGATCGGCAATATTGAAACCGATTTGTTCGAGTGGCAACAGACGATATCGTATGTTGTGCCTTCGGGCACTGCGCACCGGTAAAGTCGTGTGTCGTTTGAACCTTGGATCGTCGTCGTCCGTACGTCGGCCTGTCTTCCCCGATTTCGATGCACATGCGGTAGTTGTTGAAAGTACAGTGGCCGGTGACGGTGGAACAGAACAAGTCCATACGATGAATGGCGATGAACCGAGGTCTACATCGTATGGAATTTCCACTCGAAAGAAAAGGCTCCAAACACGGGCAAGCTATCACGTTAAACGTATGCGTGCATTGAGAGTCGTGATTAAGTATCACAGGAGGAAAGACGCTATCGATGCTCACAAACGTTTTTTGCGGGATGTGAGGCAAAGTTTGGCCCCTGTAAATATCCTTTGAGAGATTCGAGTAACCGCCTCCGGCCAGTCGCAGGGTGCATCTTCTTCTTCGAAGGAAACGCATCGTCATTGTTCTCAACCGAGGCAATGTCGAAGTATGTCGGGGAGAGCAGAGCAGTCGCACAATCCGTCCGTTATGATTCAAAATTCAATGAACAGTCGGGAACATGGTGAGCCGGATAATCAGGATGCGGAAATGAATGATTTGGATGATGATCCGCCTGCTGATATGAATGCACTCCCGTCCGTACCCGTGGCAACACCGTATGCAGCGGTTGAGAACACCGTGGCTATTGTTGCGAATGCTAGCACGGTTCAAGCGTTCGGTATTGGTGGTCGAGAACCGTGCAGGTATTGTGGTGCAAAGTTGTGGAATCATGAAAAAAAATGGACAAAAATATGTTGCAGAAAAGGTACGAGACGTTGTCCTCTGTGGGAATGGCCTCGAGAAGGGTCCCCGGAGCATGAGATTCTTTCTATTTGGACGTCTCAGACTCTCGAAGGCCGATTCGTTCGAAACAATGCGAGGATAATCAATAACATTTTATCTCTTACATCCTCGCGGTTGAAGCAACCGAGCGATGGCGTTCAGGGATTCCAGGGCCAACTTCGGGCTCAGGGACCGATCTATCATCGTGTCGGTGCATTGGCTGTGGGGGACGGGGAACGTCCTCGGTTTGCACAACTTTACTTGCACGATCCTCACTGTTTGGATGATGCGATTGATCAAAGAGTGGATTTCCTTAATTTGTCTGCACACATGTCTGATGCCGAACTTCACCGAATGAGACGACTGTTAAAAAGGTTTCACGAGTTGCTACAACAGTGTAACAACTACGTGAAGGACTTCATGACCATCGGCGACCTTCCACCGGGAGTGTTGAATGGAAGGAAGTTGGTCATAAATCCGGATGTCATGCCTGCGGAGGAACATCGGAGGCGTTACAACCGTCCGACAGGCCTACAGAGGGTCTGCGTTCCCATGACAGATGATTTTCTTCCTCGTGAGTTTGAGATTCGTTTGCGTGCTCGTCTTCCGGGTGAGCGGGCAACAGTTGTCGTTCCGGAGTATTCCCGAGCGCACGACTGTCTGAGGTTTGTTTTGCTTTTCCCAGAAGGAATTGATAGTTGGTCTGTCCGTTGTGCCTCGGAAGCTGGATGGCCGCCAGGGCTCAGTGCAAAGGAGTACTATGCGTTTCACCTGCACGAATGCGATGGTGAAAGACCTTGCCTCCTTTATGCGGCACGTTTTTTCCACGAGTTTTGTTGCATGGCTTACGCTAAGGTTGAATCCCTTCGCTTGAAATGGGTAAGATTCCATCAGAAAGACTTGCGGTCAGAATATTATCAGGACCTGCGAGACGTTGTGCAACAAAATCAGCACGGTGATGGTGTCGGGACAAAAATACTTCTGCCCTCCACCTTCACTGGGGGACCACGGTATATGACCGAAAGATATCATGGCAGCATGGCAATCGTGAGGCGGTTTGGAAAACCCGATCTTTTTATCACTATGACGTGTAACACAAACTTGCCGGAGATCCAACAAGCCCTCTTGCCGGGTCAATGTGCAACCGACAGGCCTGATCTTCTTGCCCGAGTGTTCAAAGGTTATCTCACCCAGCTCATTGACGAGATTAAGAAAAAACGGATGTTTGGGAGAGTGGTGGAGTTCCAAAAAAGGGGTCTGCCGCATGCACACCTATTGGTCATCTTGCATCCGGATGATAAAATTCGCGATCCAGATGCTGTTGACAACATAGTGTGTGCAGAGATTCCGCCTGAAGGGGAATTGAGAGAAAGGGTTGTCAAATTCATGTTGCACGGCATTTGCGGTGAGGACAAACAGGATGCTTCGTGTACCGAGAATGGGAAGTGCACGAAAGGGTTTCCAAAAGAATTCATTTTCACGACAACCTTCAAAGATGAACAAACTTATCGTTCTTATAGGAGAAGAAAACCAAGTGATAGTGGTTTTACGATCATTCAAAATCGCGTTGTTTATGACAATCGTCGAGTGGTCTCGTATAACCCGTACTTGTTGATGAGGTTTAACTGCCACATCAATGTCGAATGTTGTGCTAACATCAAGGCGTGCAAGTATGTGTATAAGTACGTGTATAAAGGGTGTGATCATGCCATGGTTTGCGAACAAGATAATGATGCACATGTCAATGAAGTCAAATTTTATCAAGATATGCGTGTTGTTGGTGCATGCGAGGCATGCTGGCGTCTGTTTGAGTTCGACCTTGCGGAACAGTGGCCCGCAGTCGAAAGATTGCCCGTGCATATTGAGAACATGCAAAAAGTGGTGTTCGAGCGGGCCATGGAAGATGATGTTCTTTCGCGTGAACCACCGACCACAAAATTGACGGCATGGATGGATCACAACTCTTTGAACGCACATGTTCCTAAACACGAGCTCCCTTTGCATCCTGACATTATTAAAACTCATGTGTGGGATAATCAACATAAGGTGTGGAACAGAAGAAAGCGTGTTCTTTATGGTGCTCCTTTCGAAAAGATATCTCGATTGCATCATGCCAGGGTCACGAAAGGCGAACGCTGGTATCTCTGTGTGTTGCTACACCATGAGTACTCTCGTGGAGCACGCTCTTTTGCAGAAATTCGTACCGCGGATGGAGTCGAATACGATTCGTTTCGATCGGTGTGTCTTCGATTAAGACTTTTGCAAACCGATGATGCATATAATCAATGTATAGAGACGACCGCACTCCATTATATGCCTGCAGAGGTTCGTAAAGTGTTCGCTATGCTTCTGCTATTTGGCCCGGTCAACGATCCTGTTCAATTCTTTCAACGACATTGGGACAAAACGTGTGATGATTTTCAGTATCGTTCGGGCTCTCTAATTCTTCCTCCGATTGTTTTGCAATGTTTGGTGCTCTTTGATCTTAACCGTATCTTACACGAGTCTGGCAAAAACATTCGCCTGTTCGGTCTTTATTATCCGACCTCTGATGGAGAAACGGTTGCCAACGACATAAACAGGCATTACGAGAACAGGACTGTGTCATCGATTATAAATGACGAGTTGTCGTATGATCCGATTGAGATGCGAACTAGATTTGAGTATAATTTCCGACGTCTTCGACCACGCCAAAGAGTGCTCGTGTAAAGAGTTGTTCGGACCGTGGAAGAGAAACAACCGCTTTATGCTTTTGTAGATGCGCCGGCAGGAACAGGAAAGACTTTTTGCATAGAAACGATTTTGACGGGGATCAGGTCGCGTAATGGTATTGGACTCGCTGTGGCGTTCAGTGGGATAGTGGCGACTCTTTTGACCGGTGGTCGAATATTTCACTCACGATTTCGAGCACCTTTGAAACCAGATAACACGCGTCCCTTCAATATTCTGAAACAGGGTGATCTTGCCGAACTTATTCGTCGTGCCGACTTGATCGTTTTGGATGAGGCTCTGATGAGTAACAAGTTCCACTTGAAAGCTCTTGACATTACGCTTCGAGATCTCTGTAACAGTAACCTCCCGTTTGGAGGAAAGGTTTTGATTCTTTCTGGGGACTTTCGGTAGGTTTTGCCCGTTGTGAAGCACAGGTCTCGAGCACAGCAAATTGATGCCTCTATTAAAATGTCTCCTTTGTGGAAACTCTTTGAGGTTCATTGCCTGATTGAGAATATGCGGATCTTAAGCTTAGGGGATGATCCAATGGCGTGAATGTATGACGCGTTTTTGATGCGTATTGGGAATGGGGATCATATTCGTTTTCTTCCTAATGAACCTGCCGCGGTCAAACTGCCGTGTGAGATTTGTACTGATAAACCTATTCGTGATTTGATTTCGTAGGCGTTTGACGATGTGTGTGAACACGTTGGGGATGCTGACTATTTTTATGCTTGATTGATTCTTTGCGCTAACAATGACAATGCGGGGTGTGTTAACGATATGGTTCTGACGATTTCCCCGGCGAGATGCGTGAAAGTTATACTGTTGATTACCCTGCTTCTGATGATCACGAACTTGCTATCCAACAGGAGTTCTTAAATTCTCTCAACGAGTCTGGTTTTCCGCCTCACAAACTGCGCTTGAAAATCGGTGCGCCTTTGATGAGTTGCGCCATTTGTCGCCCAAACAAGGACTTTGCAATGACACAAGGTTAATTCTTAAAAAGATTGTTGATGATGATTTGTTGGAAGTGACCATAATGCGTACTGGTGAAACGACACTGATCCCCAAAATCGATTTAACAAGTGATGGTGAAACCACGGGGTTTAAATGTAGTATGAGACAGTTCTCCATCCGTCTTGCGTTTGCTGCGACCATTAACAAGTCGCCAGGACAAACTGTCTCTCGTGCCGGGGTTTGGTTGCGCAAACCTGTTTTTGTGCATGGCCAGTTGTATGTTGCTTTGTCGCGCGTTGGTCATCCCAACAACATTCGTGTTGCGTTGCCCGACAAAAAAGTTCATCACAAAGAATATCGTTTATTACGAACTTTTGCAATGATTTCTTCTCCTTGGTCGTATATATCTCTTTTGGACGAGTTGCCAAGACATGCGCGTCACTTTTTGAATGAGTTCTTCTCTTTTGTCGTATATATCTGTTCCGGCTGATCGGTGTTGAATTTTGGTAAACTTTTTTTTTTTTTTTCCCCGCAGGCGACTCTGAACTGCACCATACCTATGAGACATGCGCTCAAACGAAAAAGAGGAAACAAACCGTCAATGGCAATACAACTGATGGTGCTGTGAATGTTACATCTAGACAACAAGGGGCCCAGTCAAGGCGATCAAGGAAGAGCAAAAAACAAGATACATCGGATAATGAAAATAAACATACTGGAGGCCATGATATTGTGCGCGATGGAGTTGAAGGTGCCCATCAACAAGCGAACACCCTCGACGATGCTGAAAAAATGCATGTTGATTTTTATGACGATGGTTATGATCGGCGTGACAAATTTGTGCATAATTTTTCATTGGGTTTGACCGGTAAGTCTCTGCTCGATGATGACGAAGATGATAGTGATACGAGTGATTCTCAAGCGATTGATTATACAACCAAGCGTAATCGTGTTCCTCAGGAAAAGAATCTCGTGGGTTCAACTCCAATTGGTGAGATGACCCTCCGAAATCATCAGATGGAGGAAAAAAATGTTCACTGTCAAACTCCATTCGGAGTTCGTGACAAGTTGGAACAACTTCATTCTGAGGTGTTGGGAGATGGATTTGTCACTCATGAAGTTGTTGGAGATGTGCGTGCTCGTGATTCATGTTCGCAATCCCAACGCTCTGCACAAAGAAATAAATTATCCACCGTTCCGACAACTACAGTTCATGGGCATGCGAGTTCAACAATTAACACAACTAATAATGTGTGTTCAGCTGGAATGCTCGAGCGTGCGTTCGCTACGAATAGGGAGGAACGACAACTGGTTGTTAGTGAAACGACAACTCAGGTTTTGAGAGCGCTAGATGACATCTGTACTGATGAACTTGCACCTCTTCTATTTCGTGGACCACTCCCTAGACGTGCACGGGTTCACGATTCGTGTTCGCAATCTCAACACAGTCAACGCGAAAGAGATGTTTGCACCACATCACAGCCACAAAATTCTTCAACTGTTATTGTGGTGCCTCATGATAAGGGTGCACCCACAATCGACACTCCAAATCCGCGCGCTTACCTTGGCAAATAGTTCGACGATGCGAAGAAGGTTGGCATGCAAAAAGTCTTGACTGAGGTGCTTTTTGAAATGTTTGTCCAAACTGCGAGCGTTGCAAAGGATGAAAATATATGGGAAAAGTTTTTGGACTGGGAAAGAAGCAAATTCACAAATATGCGGTTGGAACGAAAATCCCCTGGGACTCTTCCTTCAAACCCATGGAATGTTTCAGATTTGGAGGCTTCTTGGATGTTACAATCCCTTTTGCAGGACGAGTTCATTGCTCTCTCTAATGAGGAGATCGCTAGGATGACGTTTGATTTGCCATATTGTCCGACAGAAGGGCCTATTCCCCAACCTTTTTTCAGATATGCATGGATACAACGCCTTTTAAAAATGATTCCTCTTATGGTTCCTTCTTCCGCTCCTCATTCCGCTCCGGTTCGTAGACTCCCCCTTCCAACAGCATCTCCTCCAACTTTTCAACGTCTTCCGGATTATGCTACCCCATCCACTATGTCAGCGCCGATTGTCACTACTTCTATTGTTGTTTCTGCTTCGCCTGCCGCTACGGCTACTCCATCTCCTTTCGGTTGTATTGTGCCCGCTCCCACACCGTCGAAAGACCATCTCCATGTCTGTACAGGACTCTTGGAACAACCAAGTTCTTATAATTTTAACATTACGATCTATGACTCTCTTGAATCTATTGGTCCCAAAAAGACACTTGCACACCTGTCCTATCTTGACAGTTCTCGCAGGGTGGAAGATATTGTGGAAGTTGCAACACATTTGAATACGAACATGAACACTTGGAGATGTGTGGATGCTGCCATTCATCTCGATTACAATCAACAACGACAGACTCGATTCGGAACTTTTGAGGAGCAAGTTTCTATTCGTGAGCTGCTGCAAGAGTACCGTTCCAATGAAGGAAGTTGATATCTCTACTAAGAGAGATAGAAAGAGAGAGGTGTTGATTGGGCTGTCGTTCATACGTTGCCTGAATCATAATTTTGTTGATGGTCAACTTTTCTTTCGGTTAAGTAATTGCCGTTACAAGACAGATATAAAGAGAGAGATAAATAAAGGCGTCCAGAG
>BFEA01000468.1:946504-961420 GCA_003427395.1 Chara braunii | reverse complement strand
CTCTCTCTCTCTCTCTCTCTCTCTCCCCCCCCCTTGTTTATTCGTCGTCCTCTCTTTTCTCGTTGGCCCTGTGTGTTTGAAACCACCTTCCGTGGAGACCCATTTTGTTCTTAGGAGGGTATCGCTGCGGCTCCTTGCACGTTAACTAAAGAATTGCAAGCATGAACTCACTCGTGATCCACTCCCCTTGGACACCCTTTTCTACTGACCTGCGTCTGACGCAAAAGATTTCTATTTTAAGAGCCACAGGCTGAGCTTTTTCAGTGTGCCCTGTTAAGCATCCGTTAAGAGCCAATGGTAGCAGACTCTGGTGGTTTCCAGGGAATAGTTCATCACAGCCTTAAGACCCCACTCTACACACTCAGTCAACCAGGCACAAAACTGTTTTCGCTGCCAAGACCATTTCTTTCCGTGGTTTCGATGCTTCAGCTGTTTCCTCTTGCATCTATGCTTCAGCTATTTCCTCTTGCATCCATGCTATGCTGCAACAGAGAGCTTGTTTCCTCTTGCGGCTATGCTATGCTGCAACAGATAGCCTGTTTCCTCTTGAGTCCATGCTATGCTGCAACAGATAGCCTGTTTCCTCTTGCATCTATGCTATGCTGCAACAGATAGATAGCCTGTTTCCTCTTGCGTCTATGCTATGCTGCGACAGATAGTCTCTTTCCTCTTGCGTCTATGCTATCCTGCAAGAGATAGTATGTTTGCTCTTGCGTCTACTCTATGCTACAACAGATAGACTTTCTTTTTTTCTTTTGCTCGCTGGAGAATGGCAGAATTCTTCTCGTGAAAGTAAGGCGCACAGGTTTTGGATTCAGCAAGAGGCTCTGTCAGTGGCGCCGTTGTTTGTCCACGTGCAAGACCAAGTGGTGATATGCAGCAGTACTCGTACATGTATTCACTACACTTGTATGTGGAAGGAAGTAATCAATGGGAATACAAATTTCCAAGAAGCAAAAGACTCAAAAGCGGAACAGGCATATATGAGCAAAGTCGAAAACAGAAGTATAAAGCCGACAGCACACCAAATGAGAACAGAACACACTGACACTGCAGTCTCTCTATAAACAAAGGCCAACTTATACCGCCTCCACTCATCAAAACAACCAAAATGTAGCAGCTCTACTATGATCTTACTGTCTATACGACTCTCTCTCTCTCTCTCTCTCTCTCTCTCTCTCTCTCTCTCTCTCTCTCTCTCTCTCTCTCTCTCTCTCTCTCTCTNTACTTCTTTCACTCATCTCGCTCAGACTCCGACGAAGGTGAGAGTGAACACTGTCATGCTGTGAACCTGATGAAGTAATCTGAACTCCTCTCTCTCTCTCTCTCTCTCTCTCTCTCTCTCTCTCGAGAGAGAGAGAGAGAGAGAGAGAGAGAGAGAGAGAGAGAGAGAGAGAGAGGAGCGAGTTACCAGGCAGGCCTACACAACGTGGAGTGGAGAAACACCGCCAAGAACTCACTCAAGCTATCCCTGCCTCGTGGATCGGTCTCCTGAGCCAACAGAAGCAACCAGTTTCCGAATTTCAGTGGTATAAGGACCCCACCGATGATTCCTCGATCTTCAGAATTGAAAAGGTCAAACGAGATGGCTCGGTGGAGGTCACAGAATGGCAGCTTGTGAACTCAAGGTTTGAACAGAGGGGGAGAGAGCCTGTGATGAAATCTCCACAGGGATGGCAGCAGATAAGAGTCACACAGAAATAGGGTCCAACAGGAGGGGGTAACAGCTTTATGGTGGTACAGGGGGATAGAAACCAATGGAGGACTGGAAGGTAGAGATGTGCTGAAGATGGGATGGAAAATGTCGGAAAGCACAGGCTCTACTTCGAGATTCCACTATCGGAATACACACCGAAGATCGGCTACAATCTTCAATCACAAGGACAGGCAATACAGACAGCCCTCTCTTGCTCATGGCACAGCAGGTGCAGGGCGCTGGGGCTCCAACACATCAATGCTAAGTGGGTGTCTTTCTTCATACACCTCATACTCAGTGCGCTGGAGACCAAGGCGGAGGGGGGGGCTTACAATGGCTTCACCTCCATTCGTGCACCCCAACCGCCTTGTGGTGTTCAGAAAAGGGTATGGATATAGACACGAAATGCACAGCATGCCCACAAGCCTCTCACTAGACGACTCGCTTCACCTGTGGTGGGAATGCATCATCGCAAGGGGATTCTGGGATAGGATATGTGGACACAGGCACATGGTGAATCCTCCACGTGGCAGAAAGATTTCATCTTTACAAGCAGGATTCGAGACTCCTCCTTGTATAAACAGTGTAACAGGATAGCTTACAGTAATTTGGATGGCTCGACGAGACAGGATCTTCCTGCAAAAGAAATCCTGCCCTCGGGCTCTATTTTCACTGTTTAAACCACCAGTACTTGGGGCCGGCCTTAGCGTTAACGCTACGAAAATTTCGCAGCCGGCAGGCCGTGGATAAATCGAATCCACAGCCCGTGTCGCTTCAACCTCCGGCTCGCAGTGCGGGGGCGCGCAGTGCCCAAGTACTGGTGGTTTAAACAGCCTATTAGAACAAACATCATGGTGGATTGGGTTACGTAGAGGAAAAGGTCAGACTCCATAGTAGACGCCGGATTTTCCTTTCTTTCCTTTCTTTCCAAATGGTCGAGTACTTTCGCTTGGGTCCATTTCGATGACACAGACAGACTGTTGTGGGACCACTTCCCAAATGATCGAGTACTTTCGCTTGGGTCCGGATAATCGGAGCTATTGTGGGATCATCGCTCATCTCAGCCCTAGCTACCTCAAGTTCAGTTTCAGACAGCCCTCTAAGGAGGGCAAGTGGTCCCCACAGTTACTCTAGATAGTCAGAAGGTTTGACAACGCGAAACTGGGTAATGCTCCCAGCACCTTCTTTCCAAGTAGACTGTGAGGACCCCGGCCTCGTCTTTTTATATGATGTTTAAAAAAAAAAAAAAAAAGTGCTAGACTAAGGGCATCGCCGCACCACTCTCTAAATGTGAAAAAGACAAAAATGTGGTGGGTGCATCTGGCCATGTTCTAGGGGGAAGTTCATTCTCATTTTGCACAATTGGAGAGTGGTGTGGCCATCCCCTAAGACTTGGGGGAGGGCACCCAGGAGCTGAGTAGATAAAAAGCATGTTGGGAGAGGATCTCTCCTCTTGGCCTGAGCAGCTGGACAGAAGGGCCGAGCGCAGGTGCAGGTTTACTTCATTTCTTTGGCGGTATTAGGGAGTCTTTTGCTGTGATATGTAACATCCACAGATTGCTAAAATTTGTGTGAAAAAAAACTGCGGGATGCAGCTTGTCAGTAAGTGCAGCTGCATCTAGCAGATGCCAGATGGCAGCTGGTCGTTTCAGAATGCCGGTGAGCAAGAAAACGCCAAGAACTGGACGTGAAAGGACCGAGCCACAGAGCAATCAATGCTGGCAGGCTTCATTTCTCAGTTTTTGGTATTCACTCTGTATATGGGACGCTGGACCCGTTTTCCGGCAGGTGATGCTCCCCACCAATAGATGGAGCCCCTCCCCGGGTGCTAGTCATGTCTGCTTCATCAGCGCCACTAGCACTGCAGGGGGCGTGTGTTTTGAAAAAAAAAAAAAAAAAAAAACAAGGATAAAAAAAACAAGGATCGAGCCACGCAGTCCACGCCATTGTTCAGGTGCCAGGGATCATTATCATGATGTCAGTATTCAGGTCAGATACATATATGGATGTATGGCCACCCCATATACTCAGGTCACCGTGTCTTCGCCTGTTGGAGAACAAGTCAGCCTTACAAATGATGTGATTCTGCATTGACAGGGTCAGGGCAGGTGGGCAGTGCGGCGCAGCGTTCGTGAAAGGTCCCACTTTCCAAAGGTGGTCATTCTAGTTTGGCCTTTCTCTGTTCTTATTGTAAAGGGACGCTGGACCCGTTTTCCAGCAGGTGATGCTCCCCACCAATAGACAGAGCCTCTCCCCGGGTGCTAGTGGTGACTGATCTCGTCAGCACCACTAGCACTCCGGGGGGGGGGGGGGGGTTCAAAAAAAAAAAAAAAAAAAAAAAAAGTTTGGCCTTTATTTCTGGCCATTTGGATTTTGGATTTTCCATTTCAATCTGTGCTCAGAAAGGAAAAATTCAGGGTAGTACCCAAGAGCCTAGCTCAGTGGGTACACCCATGAACTGTTGAAATACAGACCTGTGTTCGAATCCAGATGATGGAACTTGACGAGTAAAACCAACTACTAATGAATTGCTTGGGGCCGGTCAGCTCACTGATAATATCTCAAGGCCGTCACCCTTTAAAAAAAAAAAATAAAAAAAAAAAAATAAAAAAAATAAAAATCAGGGTAGTGAAAAGAAAAAAAAAAGAAAAAAAAAGAGGGAAGTTGCCTTTGCCCCTCTGACCTCTGACCCTGGATGCTGAATCGGTGATGCCTCGTTCAGGGGGCCCCACCTCCTCCTTTTGTAAGGGACAGCAGGGGCCCGGTTCCCAGATTTGTAATATAAATTTCCGTTTTTTTAAGTTTTTTTGTAAAAAAGAACAAGGTAAAAAAAAAAAAAAAAAAAGAAACCGCCTTTGGATTCTCAAAGCGCAGAATCTTGAAAACTGACATGTGAAAGTGTTTCTGAAGAATCTGAACTTATTTTTAAAGGCCAGTGTGCGATTGCAAGACGAGCCACAAAAAAAAAAGAAAAAAAAAAGACGAGCCACTTACCTCGCTGGGCGTTGTTTGGATGTTCGGGGCTGCCTGCGCCCAGTTAAATCCATTCATGATGAAAGAACTGTCAGAGGTCTGAAGTGGAGTCTCACCGACTGCGGCGACTGGCGGTTTAAAGTCATATACAGGGTCCAGTTTCCGGAAAGGATGGTTGGGAGGCCAAATAAGAGCTTAAAATTTCTGAAGGGGGGATGGACAGTGGGGCCAGCTAAGAGCTTATGGCATGCTCACACTAAGATTTGCTAGGATGTACATTTCCATTATCACGGCTATATTCAATAGCAGAAAGTTCCTGGTCTGAGTAGGCACTTAGACATTTCAGGCAATACTCACACTAAGTAGGACCTTCCTGGCCTGGATGTACCTGACTGCATTAATGGCAAGCCTGTGTGCACCTGAGTGCAATTCTGTCCAGAGAGAAGCTGGAGACTGTCTTACTCTGAGTATGCCCCCAGAGTGGGTGGCCAGTGGGGCCCGAAAATACAGCAACGGAAGGACATTGGACAGGGTAACTTTTTTTTTTTTTTTAAAGAACAATAACCAGTCTCACCGCTAGGAGAGGGGATAAGAGCAACCCCCTTAGCGAGCTTCCTGGTTGCAGCACCCCACCAATGGACAGAGTAACGTCTCTCTAATCGACTGCCAATGTTATGATGAAGTGTGGAGAATAGTTCGTGAATAATTAGCCTTTTTTTTTTTTTTTTTTTTTTTTTTAAATAATCAGAAGCCCAGGGTGTTGTAGAGGTCGGTGTCTGGACCCATGACAGGTACCTATCTACAGTCAGCAACTAATTCATGGGACCCAGACCATCCTATCTTGGAGGATCCCCCTCAGACAGCCCCTACTGCACGTTCCCCAACGATATCCTCCAGCAGAGTCTGTCTACTAACACCCCTCCTAGCGGGATCCCTTAAGACAATCCCCTACTGTAGGTTCCCCACCGATATCCTCCAGCAGAGCTTGTCCCAAGCCAACCCTCCCCCCAAAGGGAGCCCATCCCACCTAAGGTCCTTGTCCCCCCCAAAGCAGAGCCTAAGGTAACCAACACACATGAGCAGTCTAACCACAAACCCGTAGCTCAGTGGTTCGAGCGCCGGTTGGAAATGCACATTGTGGTATGAGGTTGCGGGTTCAAATCCGCAGCCTCACGAATGGACACCGGCAGGGCGTTAAATGACGCACGGCTGGACACACACCCCTTGGGCTGACGCATGGTAAGCTATTACAGACACTGCCTGCGCAGGTGTGGACCACCCAGGGGACTGTCCATGGTGTTGTATGTTGGGTCCTGGCCTATGAGGGGTTTGCCTGATACAGTTAGCAGTCTAATGAGGATGCTCTATTCGTGGGAGCGGCACATGCTGAGAACTGGGCCCAGCGCCCCGTATGAAATTGCAATGATTAAGATACCGGGGCCAAAACCCGGCTTCCGCTGAGAAAATTTGACTAAAATTTCCAACCTAACTCAAATAGCTAGAACCACTACCATATTCACCCGAAAATAATGGCCAGGCATTGTATACGAATATAACGCCCGCCGGGCGTAATATTCATTTATAACGCCTGGGCGTTATAACCAGTACAAGTGGGGGCCCAAAATTCCGAAAATAAAAAATAAAAAAAATTCTGTAAAAAAAAATATGTTGTCCAGAATTGCAATGCGACCATCTTTTGGCTGAGGGTCACTACAGAATTCCTTATAAACTTGGGGGGGGGGAAACAAAATCAAACCGAAATATGCCCCTTGGAAGTCAAAACCCCTTTCAACCCCCTTTAAAACCCATGTATATCCCCCTCCCCGCCCGTTCAAACCCATGTATACTACCTCTACGAGGCACTCTGCCCATCCACGTATACTACCTCTACAAGGCACTCTGCCCACGGAACATTCAAATATAACCCCGGGCGTTATATTCGAAGGGGCGTTCTATTTGAGAAAAGGAGAGTAAAAACGAGAATCTGATCTTTTTAGGGTAAGTTGAATATAATGCCCGGGCGTTATTTTCGGCGGAAGACGGTAGGAATTCACAGTGGACCATTCAGCCGTAGACCAAACTACACAAGGTTATTCGGCACCCGACCCTAATCCTACCTCACCCTCAGCTGCTCCCCAAAACTCCCTCCACGCCTACCCTCATACAAGCTCAAGTTACAGGGCAGCGCGACCAAACGCCAGCACCAACTGGCGTCGTTCCGGCAGCTTACAACCAACCCTAAAGTGCCTGCCACCCTTGACATTCTCCAGAACTTTGATTCCGGGGGCAGTACCCGGCTTCAGCTGAGAAATCTGAGAACAATCGAAGTACTTCAGAAGTTCAGAAAACACGAGCGAAATTTCTGACCTAACTCAAATAGCTAGAACCATTAGGAATTCACAGTGGACCATTCAGCCATAGACCAAACTACCACCACAAGGTTATTCTGCACCCCACCCTAATCCTATCTCACCCTCAGCTGCTCCCCCAAACTCCCTCCACGCCTACCCTCGTACAGCTCGAGTTACAGAGCGCCGCGACCAAACCCCGGCACCAAGTGGTGTCGTTCTGACAGCTCCCCCTCAACAACTCCCCGGAGCTCCCTCCACGCCTACCCTCATACAAGCTCAAGTTACAGGGCAGCGCGACCAGACCCCAGCACCAACTGGCGTCGCTCCGGCAGCATAAAACCAACCCTAGAGTGCCTTCCACCCTCAACAGTTCCCAAGAACTCCCTCCACCCCTGCCCTCGCACAGCTCGAGTTAAAGGGCAGCGCGACCAAACCCCGGCACCAAGTGGCGTCCCTCTGACCTCGTCATCCATTCAATCATCCGTCCTCATGGCAGTACAAAAAAAACTCTTGAGAACAGAACCCGGATGCTGCTCCTACAGCGGAGGTGCCGTCATAGAAGTACTGAAAACTCTGGAGCACAAGACACATCGTTAAAATGAACTCAAACACCTAAGATACAAGTCCTACTATCCAGCAAAACACTATTGTAGAAATTAGAAATATCACTAAGACGTCCCGAAGGACTTTCGACTCTTATTTTCAAAATTCACAAATCAACGTATCCCTCCAATTGAAAATATCTGTTCTGATCAGTTTAATATCTGATCCGTGGTCCACCGGACCACACGATATTAAATTATTTTTTCTGGGCTACGGAGGGGTCATATGGGTAGGCTTCCCTGCTCGACCCCTCCAGCGTTGCCTCTGTATTGCACTGCATCAGAGTGTGGCGCAGCCCTCCTCCCCYCCGGKGGAWMAAAAAAAAAAAAAAAAAAAAAAAAAAAAAAAACAAGATAATCCGAAAGAAAAACTAATCAGAAATTCACTGCACTCACGAATCCAACGTCAGAAAATACATCTGGACAGGTGAACCATTGATAAAACCACCAACGAAACACAATCAACCGTAAAGTCAGAATTATCAGCTCAACCCGTATGTTGAACGATCAACTCAGTATGTATACATTCTATACCTATACTAAACAGAGAAAGAAGAGCAGAACCCTTCATTTCCTTACAACACGTGCTCTCCCCCCACCCCCCCCAACCTCACCTCACCTCACCTCCTCCTCCATCATCGCCGAAGCACCTCGGCCGCCACATGATTGACTACTAGTCAATCATTCTACTAAGCCAAATGATGAAGATCACAGACCCCAGCATCGATTGCCATTCCAGACTCCATGCCACGTTGCAAGACAACTCCGCTGAACCTGCCAATGAACCCTTGCAGGTAGTCCAGAAGAGGGAAGAGTGTGACCATCCTCATTACCTTGTGAAGAGCTCCGCCGCCACCAGGAAGATCACTTTGTGACACCTGAAAAACCCTACCCAACGCGCTCACCATCACCACCACCCACTCACCCTCACACCTCCCACCTCCCACCATCCCCTTGCCTAACTGCCCACCATATCCATCAACCCCCGCATCCCACACATCGAGACATGCGCCATACCAAACCGCCAGTTACCCTCCCCCTTCCTGAATGGCGGCACCTCCCTGCCCACCCATGATTGCATCCACACTAGCGTGCTGGTTCATGCTAGGGCGCAGTGCCGTCGATAGCACGCCAGTTCATGCCAGGGCGCAGCGCCCCCGATAGCACTGCGCCCAGCCGTCTCCACCCATGATCGCGTCCACACTAGCACGCCGGTTCATGCTAGGGCGCAGCGCCGTCGATATCACACCGGTTCATGCCAGGGCGCAGCGCCCCCGGTAACACTGCGCCCAGCCGGGGCGCAGCGCCGTCGATAGCACGCCGGTTCATGCCAGGGCGCAGCGCCCCCGGTAACACTGCGCCCAGCCATCTTGCCGCCCCCTCCGGTTGCCGGGAAAAAGCTCTGCCTCAACTCTCTAGGAAGCAGTGGCCCAGGTTCTTCCAGCCTTAATGGGAAGAGGTGTGTGTTAAACTTTGAATTCAGTTTGTAATCTGAGCCTTGGGCACTGGGGCGGCGGGGCCCCCACTTAACGGAAAAAAAGAAGTAGCCCATTCATGTATGATTAGAAGGACAGGAGTTGCCCAGCCAGAACGCACCTGAGCACGTGCAAGCGTCGGCGCGAATCATGCAGTTGGCCATCTGCACGTCCACGTGCATTGTGACCAGCGGAGGGTAAACTACACATTTTCTGAAAGCTGAGCGGGCTTTTCGTGCACCTTTCCCTCCACCTGATCCAGGCCAAGTACAGACAGCAAGAAATCTCAAGGTGGGTGCCAGGAATAGCCTCTGAGCCCTCCATAATAACTTTTATAAGTGGATTCAAAAGCTGATCTTTAGGGTAAGGGGTGGACCCCACAGAATGGCGGAAGCTGATCCCAACAGTTTTTTGAGATTCCACTGATGGTGGCAAGCCCTTGGAAAACTCGAAGTTTTGGACTTATGCTCTTCTCAGGGGCCTCCTTTTCAGTCTCTCATGGACTACCGAAGAGGGTAGGGGGGTGGGTTCAAAGTTTGGGGCTTCTGCTCTGCCGGGGGCCCCTTTTTCAGTCCCTCATGGCCTGCTGGAGAGGGTGGGGGGACTGTTTTTTGGCGCAAATGACCACCGAGTCTCAAGATTGGCGTCGGAAAACAGCCAAGTGAGAGCCTCTGGTGGCATATTTCAGGACCTGAAAAAAAAAGGAAAAATGAAAGGACCAATGTGCCTGCACCCCCCTACCCAGGTGCAGCGGAATCTGAAAAAAACTTGCCCAACACGCTCGCCGATGGCGAGCTCGTGCACACTTCGGAAATGGGGTTTCCAAGGTGGTCGCTGTGGGGTCCAGGCCTATTCCACTCCAGCTTGTATGCATGGGGGAGACATTCTTAAAAAAAAAAAAAAAAAAAAAAAAAAAAACGGACGAATCTGGGCAGAAATTTGTCCAGAACATGCTAGGCAATTGCAACCTGGAGGTACCACATCGTTTTTTCTTTTTATTCTTTTCTGTTTTCTGTTTTTTGAACTTTTTTCTTGCCTTCTTTTTCTTCTGTGTACAAGAACTCTTTTTTCTTTGGGGGGTGGGGAGGGAGAAGGGGAGGGAGAAGGGGAGGGTCAAGGGACTGGTAAGGGAACGGGGCGTATATGACGAAGCATAGGACAAAGAAGGACCTTTAGTCGTCCAATGGGTTGAAAAGGACCCGACAAACTAAGAGAACGGGGCATGCAACAAAGCATAGGACAAATCAGGGCTCCTCCCAGAGAAGTGGGTTCAAAAGGATCCAGCAAAGAGGTTTTACCAGCAGATCATGTATCAGTACGTGGGATGCTGGACCCCGTTTCCAGGAGGTGCTGTTCGCCACCAATAGATTGGACTCATTGGAGCCATCAATAATGGGGTCACCAGGTACTGCGAGACAAACTTATCAGTCCAGGGTTGTCAATCCCCGGCCCCAGACCCCCGTCGTGCATGTACGCACGTCGGCGATAGTGACAGGATGCCATAGCATGGCGGTGATAGGGTGCCATGTAAGATTGTCAGAGGTACACGAACAGCAGCCACCCACCCATTGGTGGCTTTTCGAGACTCTAAGGCGATAGGGACAGCTCGTCACGGCTCTCCTTCGGCGCTATTGGCCTGAACGAACGGTGTCCATTTCCCGTCCGTAAAGATGTGAAAACAAAACAGTCGTATATTGTCAAAAAAAAAAAAAAAAAAAAAAAACAAGAAAACGAAAAATAGTACTACTTTTTGTTTTTTGAAAATGATAATGAAATTTGCGGAAAACTGACACAGCAATCACTTCTATGTGCGCAAGGAACAGTTCCGGCCCCCTCCTCCCAGCACGGGATTTCGAACGGGTGCGGACGCGCACGGGACCCACTTCTCCGACGACAAATCCGACCGGTACCCGGTAGGCCGCGAAGAACCAGTAGTGCAATCAAAATTGGACGATTGCAGCCTACCGGTAGGCTACGTTCTTTTTGTGTCGGGGGGAGTGGCGAGCGCCCAAATTCATCCGACTAGAAATGTTTCTACTCTATTTTTTTCCGTGGCCTATAGCTGGGCCAAGTACTCAGTCTGGTGGTTTAAACGACCAGTACCTCGCCCAGCTCAAAGACTCCGACGGGGCTGGTAACGCGCCGCGTCGGGCGGGGTTCCTAGGGACGAGCGACTGGTATTCCCCAAAAAACGGAAGGGGAAAAAAAAAAAAAGAAGTAGACAAAAATGAGAAGTAACAAAGGGCGCGGCAAGGGGGGGGAAGAGAGAGAGAGAGAGAGAGAGAGAGAGAGAGAGAGAGAGAGAGAGAGAGAGAGAGAGAGAGAGAGAGAGAGAAGNAGAGAGAGAGAGAGAGAGAGAGAGAGAGAGAGAGAGAGAGAGAGAGAGAGAGAGAGAGAGAGAGAGAGAGAGAGAGAGAAGCCACAACACTCTGGAAATGTGAAAAAGACAAAGTGGTGGGTGCATCTGCCCGTTTTCCCAGGGCAAGTTCATTCTCATTGTGCACATTTCGAGAGTGGTGTGGCCACTCTCTCCACTGTCTGGGGCAGAAACTCAGTTTGGTGCACCAAATTCGGTGTCAGACTGTCTGACACCCTCTCTCTCTCTCTCTCTCTCTCTCTCTCTCTCTCTCTCTCTCTCTCTCTCTCGTCGGGCGGGGTACCTCGGGACGAACGACCGGTATTCCCCAAAAAACGGAAGGGGGAAAAAAAAAAAAAGACGTACTAGACGAAAATGAGAAGTAACGAAGGGCGCGGCAAGAGAGAGAGAGAGAGAGAGAAGCCACAACACTCTGGAAATGTGAAAAAGACAAAAAGTGGTGGGTGCATCTGCCCGTGTTCCCAGGGCAAGTTCATTCTCATTCTGCAGTGGTGTGGCCACTCTCTCCACTGTCTGGCGCAGAAACTCAGTTTGGTGCACCAAACTCGGCGTCAGACTTTCTGACACTCTCTCTCTCTCTCTCTCTCTCTCTCTCTCTCTCTCTCTCTCTCTCTCTCTCTCTCTCTCTCTCTCTCTCTGTCTCTCTCTCTGTGAATGTCCCACGAGAATGAAACTTCCTCTTTATGGAGGAAGGTTCATTCTCCTTGGGCATGTCTGATTTCCTTTTTTTTCATTTTTTTTTTCTGTGCAGAATTTTCTTGGCTTTTTTGTATTTTTTCTTTTTTTTCTTTTTCCATCATGTACTACCGGTTGTCCGAGGCTCTGCAATGATCGGGCTACCCGTAGTCTGAGCCTCGGACTTGATAGCTGGGCGAGGTACTGGTGGTTTAACAAGCGGTGCCCTCACCACTGAGCCACAGGCCACTTGCCATTTTCCTCTGTTCTAACCTTAGATTCTTTAGTGCGACACATTAAATTTTGATGTTTCGTTCTTTGCGTGCGATTTTCTGAAAGAAATCGTGTCGCTACAACATTTCGTGTTTTGTTCTTTGCGTGCGATTCAAAGACACTCACATGAGCCCCCATGTGGATGCCATTGATGGACGCAATCACGTGCCTGGGGGCGTGAATGTGTGCGTGTTCACACACACCCCTGTGGGGGAGCTATTGCACAGGCAATCGTGCGCTAACGGGCGGGCAGGCGGCGTGTGCTGGTGTGTGCTGGTGTGTGTGTGTGTGTGTGTGTGTGTGTGTGTGTGTGTTTGAAATGTGGGTATAGCGGGTATTCACCTCTTTAAGTGGGGTACGGATGCAATTTTCCCAAAGAAAAGGAGAAAGAGACCTACAGACTGCTAGCCTGCATGGCAGGAGCGGGGCCTCTCCGCCTGTGCATTAAAGAGGATCTAACCAGTGATCAGCAAACAGGAGAGGGGGGTGAGGGTCGAGGGGCTCCTCCGATAGAACGCAGTCCCGTGACACTCTATAGCATACACGATGAAGAGTCAGAAGAGGCAATTGCCACCAACACCTCAGCCTCTCTCCATGCTTGTGTCCCAAACCATATGATGATTGTGATGATGGTGGTTCATACACATTGTTACAAGAGCACACAGTGTGAAACAGTCACCGTAGTGACAGTAGACACATTGGTACGAGCACACAGTGTGAAGACAGTCACCGTAATGACAGTAGACACAATGGTCAACTTCACCGTCACGACAGTTCCACAACAACTCCCAAACCAACCACGTTTTTTTTCCCTCGAATTTTATGTGTATGTGTACGTGTGTGTGTGTGAGTGTGAGTGTGTGTAAAAAACAAACGGAAAAAAGGGTTTATTGCAAAAATATTGCTTTTTCTTTTTTTCGTATGTCTACGAAACACTTAGAGCCACCGTGCTTTGGCACCAATGGAGACAAACAAATGAAGTAATACTGTCCAATAGATTGCCCTCCGCACAGCAAGTGCTCAATAGGATAAAAAAAGACTAGCGCCATATCATCTACCTAGACTGGAAACAGAGACTCGGAAAGCCGATGAGTTTGCGAGCTGGTGTGTCATGGTTTCAGAAGCATTGGGCGGCCAGCCCCTCCTTGGTCACTATAGATACCTGGACTGGAAATTTCGGGTTTGGATCTTCCTTGCAGATATCAGCATAATGACAGCCAACTCACAAGGGACTCAGCAGTGGAACCTCAACTATGCCTATGCCTTCTCCATTCTAAACTCTTTTGTCAAGTGTTCATTCTTTTTAGTAAACTCTTTCGTTGATTGGTAGAGAGTTTCCTTCTTTTAACAAGTACTATTGTGGACATTGACACTTTGGCAGACATTCTTTTGTTCTTCAAACTGTGGTATTGTAGGCATTGTATTTTTGTAGTTAATTCTGTAGGTACTAATTCAGATTCCCATAGCTCGCAGTCGCCTTTGGGATTCTAATGTTCGAGCCTGTATAAGCCTTTTGCTACAGGGGAGGGGCTCCACCTCACAGAGAAGGACTGGAGACCTAGGGGGGCCTGAATCTGGAACTTTTTCCACAGCATGTATGATCGCCTTGGTCACTGGGCCCCGTTTTTAATAATATGTACCTCCTCTATCAATTAGTTGAAGGACAGACAACTACCAAGAGCCTCAGGGAAGGAAAACTGGAGTTCCTCAAAAAATAAAAAACAGCACCAAAAAAAAACAGCATCCTATTTCGGCAGCCTGAGGGAGATCCACTCTTCAAATCAACTACGTAATGTACCCCTCTCTCTCTCTCTCTCTCTCTCTCTCTCTCTCTCTCTCTCTCACACACACACACACACACACACACACACACACACGCACGTGTGCGCGCGCGCGCGCGAAGGAAAGAGCAATAGATTCAATCCGAATCTCCCACAATGGTAAGAAATAGGCGTTCAGATATAATTTCCCACCTTGGGGACAGTTTTTGCCAAGTGAAAGCCAATGATCAGAATAGACCAAGCTCCAAGGGGCAATGTTCTGGGTCGAGGTCCCACTAGCAAAGAGGATCGGATCGAATGCCTGAATCTGGATGTGTTTTATGCAGAGATGCGGAAAAGCAGTTCAATCTCGATCTCCTGCACCTCTCCACAAACACGTCCAGATGCAGGCATTCGATCCGATCCTCTTTGCTAGTGGGACCACGCCCCTGGAGACATTGGAGAATGAACAACGTAAAAAGCGGTGCAAAAACAACTTCAAAACGAAACGAGAGAGAATTCCTCGTTTCGTTTTCAAATTGAATGTCCACAACGTAAGTGCAACGAAGTCGGTGGCCGAGTCTTACCGACGGTTTTTTTTTTTTTTTTTTTTTTTTTTTTTTTGTCAATTTCACCTCACACTACCTACCTACCGCTACTCTTAATTGTAGGCATATGGGGAACCCCGTGCCTGTTTCTTATACACATCTAGATGTGTATAAGAGACAGCCCAT
>BFEA01000468.1:896430-938378 GCA_003427395.1 Chara braunii | reverse complement strand
GCCAACATTAATATGCAAAAAAGAAAATTATGAGGTCCACGTCGCTGCAAAAAAAGCACCCTCAGGACCGTCAGCTATTTTGTCCCTATTGCATCGCCTCACATTGGACAAGGCTGTGCTTGATGCTCTGCATTCGGTGGAGAGATTCGGCTCTGCGGGCCGATTGCTGCTGTTCTGCGTACCGACTGCTTGGAATTTCCCGCCTTCCTGCGTACGTTTCCCTTTCCTTCCTTCGCCGTGATCTGGGTGTATCTGCAATCCTCAGTTTGCTGACCCCCTGATTTGTCCTTATGTATCAGCCGCACATGGCGTCTTCAGACCCTGGCCCAATGACCTGTGGCCGTGCGCCTGTGCTTTATGCTATACAGATCTTCCAGGTGAGTGCACAGTTGAGGCCATATTCTCCCTCCCACCCTCCTCGCCACTTTTCTCACTCCATCTGTAATCATGTGGCTAGGGAATCCCAGCATTTTTAGTTCCCTGTGCAATGTGAACATGCTCAATACCAGTGTTCCTGGTTCAGAAGTGTTCATGCTTATCCTATGAATCGTCCCAACTATGAAAGCCATCTTCTGTTCTTCAGAACCAAATGAATCGAATCGCCTGGTTGTAAAGATTTTTGCAGATTCCAGTTTCCATATGCTGTCAAAGTTTTTAAATTTATGTGTGCATATGATTCTGCACGGTCCCTCTGTGACCATTATCGTTGTTTCAAGAAAATCGGTGATGTTATTGCCATCATCAGTTCGTTGCAACACCAATTTTTTGTGATAACATTCACTTATTTTGTCCAATCTTTTATTTGCTGCCTCCTTTCCTCTTTCGCCTGCGTACCAAGTGACCAGCAGCAGGTCATCAATGAATCTTTTTCCGCTGATAAATTTCGCTTCTTTTCCCAGAGATCTCATAACTTGTACTCGGCGTACATGCGCACAAGGCATGCTAATGAGGGGCTTGCATGTCCCCCCATAGGAATGCCCGTATGTTGCCGTAAAATTTGATCCATAGATTTGAAAAATACGTGGTCTAGGACGAAGCCCACCAGATTTTCCAGATCTGATATCTTATTGATTTCCAACCTCTGTCTCCAGAAGATTTGTTGAATTTCGCTCCTTTTCCACGCACTTTTATCCTTACCCAATGTCGTCCCTTTTCTCTGAATTCACTCATAATCCAATGGACCGCGTCTTTCACTTCTCTGTGAGGTATCATTGTGAACATTTCTTTTATGCCATATGTCCGACACATAATCCCTGTTGTCGGTCCCAATCTTTCTGCTTTCTTGTTAATTCTTTCCATCTCCGATTTCAGGTCTTTTGTAGCTCTCATGTTAAAATGATCTTTCCTTGTTTTTTCGATCATTAAATTCAATGCTTGAGTCAATGCTTTACATGCAGATCTCGTGGGGCTTTGATATGAGGGACATATTGGTCGCTTTTTGTCCAAATCTTTGTTCTTGCTCATAATGAAGGAGTGTTGGATTCGACCGTCCTGATTCCAGTTTGCAATTCTGCTCAGTTTCGTTTCCGAAACTCTTCCTTCATTTTTTTCAGAATTTCTGCTTCCCCCACTTCCATCTTTTGGTAGTTGTTGCTGGAGTTAAATGTCTTCTTCATCCCTTGACTATATTGCCAGGGGCATTCAACCAATGTGCCACCAGGATTTTGGTCAAGGGGTGAGAGGACAAGCCCATGCAAAGCGATTTTTACTCTGTTCACGTATTCTGTCTGGATACATTCTTTTGCCGTGTTCTTTCCTGCACTCAGTTTCATAGGTTTTACTGGTACATTCTCGTGCCATCCGATAAGACCTGCTTTCTTTAACGGTTGCACTGCTGTTTCACATGCTCCCTTAATATCATTTAGGCTACATACTCTTCCGGGGGTGGGGACGTTTCTGGAATTATGGAGGAAGGGATGAATCCCAAGTATGTCACTCAATCGAACCCGGACATGCCCATTTTCTTTCGGCAAGTCAAATTCATCGCAAACACAAGTGCCTTCTGACTTAGCTATGTGTTTGTGATTATGCAATAAATCTCCGACCGATTTAGACTTATTCCAAACCACCCGGAGTTTCTTCTGCATCAGGTCACTGAGTTCCGCTGGTTTAATCTTTTCCTCCAACCATGAGCAAACCCCATCTCTGACTTCTTTCTTATTTACATTGTCGCTAAATGGAATTTTTACAGCCAACCGGATTCTCGGATTGATACCAATTCTTTTTTTGAGCTCTTTGGATAAAACACAACGTAATATCTGTCTCCCATTCTTATTATTGACTTCCCTCAAACTTTTCAGCATGGCAAATTGCTCGGTAGTTTCCTTATTCACAAGTTCTTTCCTTTTCCACGGAGCCCTTAATAGTGTGATGATCTCTGATTTACGCCTGTCTGCATTCGTTCTTGTTTTTACCACCTCTTCGACAACCCATTCTCCACCTTTCTCAATCTCCATCTTTGCGTCTTTTAGTAACAGTTTCCTACCATTGATACAGATTTTGCAAGAGCCAAAGATCATTTTTACCACTCGCCAAGTCTTCCCCCATCTTTTTGCAGATTTATTGCAGATTCTAACAGGGCGACTTTTTCCTTTTGCGGCATTGAGAATTTTAACGAGATTGATCGTCCTATCTATCCCAACACCAGGAGCCGAAAAACAAAGTGTTTCCCACAGGGGTAAATTTATTGTCCTTCTTTCTCGATCTTCATGGTTTCCCTCGCTGATTCTGTTTCCGCATATTCAGACCAGGATTTTCCTGTTTGATTACAGTGCTTTCCATACATTTTAAATAATCCTTGTGCCCGAACCATAACGGGATCATCGTGTAGTTCTCCACTCCCTTCTTCCCCAGCCATTTGTGCACTTTAAACCGTGTATTTTTTGCATCTCTCCGACGCTCCGCCCATCTCTCCTCAATTTTCCGTCTGGTCTGCCCGACGTAAGTAGATCTAAAGAATGGCGAGATCATGACATACACGCATGATTCGCCTTCTAGTAATAACCCCAGGTCGTCTATGCACTTGGCAGACCAGTACTTCACGTAGTTCCTACCCCAACGCATGAATCCCAGGACACAACCCCAAATTACGCCTAGTCTAAAGATCTTCTCCATCTCTATCCTGAGATCCACCAGACCACGATTTCGGAATTCGGCCCTTGCAAGTAGGCTACTTATTCTCCTCATCACACGCTGCCATGCTCGTTTTGAGGGAAAATTCAATTTCCCGTGACGCCATTGGAGTCCTCATCGGCCGATTGCTCGCTGCTCACTTCGTTCTCCTGGTCGTCGTCCTCGGATCCTTCAGAATAACCCTCGTCTTCTTGGTTCACCAACTTCGTATACTGTTCCGCGTCTTGTTTTGCCAGCTCCCATGCTCATTTGTCCTTCCGAGCGTTCTTCACACCCCGCTTCACACACAAGGCCTTCACTTCCTTCACGTTCATTTCCATATAGTAATCCAACCTCCCTTTCATGTACTCGATGACATCCCCTTCTTTTTGTTTCCCTTCTGTTTCCTCTCCGGTAATTGATCTCTTTGCGTCACTTTTTTCATCGTTTTCGGACCCATCCTTTCCTTTCCCTTTCTTTGCTTTCTCGCTTTTTTTATTTCTCTCCTCCCTCTCGCTTACCCCTTCCATCTTTCCGCCTTCACCTTTCTGCACCTCCTCTTTTCCTTTCCCTGCTAGTGCTCCTAGCAGGGTCAGGATCTCATCTAACTTATCATTTCCCCCGTTCGCCTCGAACTCGTGTTTGACGTCGATGCCGCAATTTGTGCGGACCTTGGTCTTCGCGTCTTCATCATCCGAGGAAATGTTGATTCTGGGTTGCCGCACTATCACTGTGTCTCTCCCGTTACGAGTCCTTGATCGTACCTTCGCCTTGCTCAGTGCTGGGGAGTTTACTCCTCTCTTTCTTTTTTCGTGGCTTCCCGTCCCCTTCTTACTATCTCCCTCTTCGTCTGATTCTTCGGCCTTCCCTTTCGCCTTGGTCTTCACCTCGATCTCTTCCAGCTTTTCGGAGATCTTCCTTAGTGATGTCCCGAATGTGCTGGAGATCCACGACTTCAGTCGCTCCTCGCTGTTTTCCGATTCCGTACTCCCTCTTCCTTTCTTGTTGCCTTTAGAGTTGCTGCCTCCACTCGATTCACCCTTCTCGCTCTTTCGACTCTCGTCACTTGCTGCGCGCGCCTTCCATTTCTCTATCAGCTCGAGGTGTTCCTTGGTGAACCAGGCTCGGTTTCGTGGTTCCGGGAACTTGTTTGCCGACGGGGGGCGTGCCGCGCCCGCTTGATTCCATCCACCTTGCCACCCGTATGGGGGTGGATAGTATCCCGGCTGATAGAACGGTACAGGTGTTGGCTGCGCCATCGGATGCACCATCGGAGGTGCCATACGATAGCTGATGATGGAGTAGCGTCATGAGGATGTGTGGCCTGTGTTGCTATTGTTGCGACTTGCGTCGGTGGAGTTTGCATTCCTGCAGGAATCTCCATCCAGTAGCGTCTGCAGCCTGACCACCGCCCTCTTCCTCTTCCGCGTCCGTACATGCGCTCCCTTCGACCTTGATAACAGCCTGAGGTAGCAGAACTTCAGCACCAGTCTCGCGCCAATCGTTCCGCCGAGCAATCGCAATAGCCACCCTTGTCACTACCGTGAGTGCAATCGATGCAATCTCGACCGAGAAATGAATGAGTGAATAAATAAATATATATCGTAATATCAAAAAATATTTAATTAGTAGATTGATTAATCAACAATATAGAGTGAACGCACGTCCATGGATTGTTCATGAACAGCGATCGAAATCCCTGCTTCACGATTTCATAGATGGCACCGGAGGACCGTTCCCAAGCTTAATTGCAAGGTCGTTCCTCTGGTTCAGTACGAGAGATCGTAAAAACAATGTAACTTGGAGCTTTACGTATCGTGAAACAAATTACATTGTAGCAAGCGCAACTGTACTGCGCTTCAACAGCCCTTCTACTCYTGTCTCACTCARACTGCTTACCGAGTTCTCCCTCGGTGCTTCGTTRYATACTATTCTATTCTACTTCAACCATGTAGTGYCGAATACCGAAAACCGAAAAAACGTTTCAGACCTGTTTCCCGCGATTCTCTCGCAGATTCAGGTCATATTCTGCAAAGAACTGAAAAAATCTTGAATAACTSGATAAGCCAACATTAATATGCAAAAAAGAAAATTATGAGGTCCACGTCGCTGCAAAAAAAGCACCCTCAGGACCGTCAGCTATTTTGTCCCTATTGCATCACCTCACGTTGGACAAGGCTGTGCTTGATGCTCTGCATTCGGTGGAGAGATTCGGCTATGCGGGCCGATTGCTGCTGTTCTGTGTACCGGCTGCTTGGAATTTCCCGCCTTCCTGCGTACGTTTCCCTTTCCTTCCTTCGCCGTTATCTAGGTGTATCTGCAATCCTCAGTTTGCTGACCCCCCGATTTGTCCTTATGTATCAGCCGCACATGGCGTCTTCAGACCCTGGCCCAATGACCTGTGGTCGTGCGCCTGTGCTTTATGCTATACAGATCTTCCAGATGAGTGCACAGTTGAAAACCAGGGCCTAAACGCCCCGTGTCTGTTTCAGCCTGACAGCCTGAAAACCAGGGCCTACACGCCCCGTGTCTGTTTCAGCCTGACAGCCTGAAAACCAGGGCCTCCAGGCCCCGTGTCGTTTCAGCCTGACAGCCTGAAAACAAGGGCCTATAGGCCCTCAGGCTTTAGCCAGAAGCTACCTGGGAACTTCCCGGAAGCTTCCTCAGGCTTTAGGGTCTCGTTAGACACTCCTAAAAGAATACTAAATTTTTTTGGACTAGTCCTAAAGGTTTTTTAGGATTTCATGCGGAGTGGTTGCACACGATCCTAAAAATCGTCTTTTAGGACTCGTCCTAAAAGTTGTCCCGCGGCCCGTTTTATATGCGTATACGCGGCCGCGTCGTTGATGTCCGTCCGCTCGTAGGGTGGTGTCCGTGGTACACAGCGCGGTAGGCCGTCGGCGTGCGAGTGTCTTCGGCGGGAAGCGCGTGTTTCGTACAGTTCGAAAATTTGAATTCAAATTCKSRSGGRGGGGRGGGSKGGGGGGGGGGGGGGGGGGGGGGGGGGGTCGGTTCTTGCTGCCGCAGGACTGGTAGGCGACGAAAGACGTCCGAAAGACGGCGTTGGCGAACCTTTCGGCGAGAGTATTCATAAGGTTGTGCGAGTGGTGAGCAAGCAGGCGCATGTCGGGCGGCGGCGCAGGTTGTCTGTCCTCCTCCTCCGCTGGGCTATCTTCCTCCGTTATCCGCGACCGTGCGCATATTGACGTCGGGCTTCCGTGTTGTGTTCCACCATCGTCGACCATTGGCGTGCGCGGTTTCATCCGTCGACGAGCACCAGCAGGCGCAGCTTCGTGTACGACGGGCGTACTCTTGAAGTGGTAACGTGGAGAGCAGCGTCCTTTTCGGTCGGCTCGGGCGTGCCTATTCTCCTGTGGCGGCGGCGAGCAGCAGCGACGTGCTCGGGAGACGTGTGCGTGGTGTCGTTCCTCATCGCGGAGCAGCGACCACATCTTTTGGTCCCTGACGCGTGGCGCATTGTGGCATAGTTGGGCACGTGGCGCCTTTGGCCGGTCCAGCGAGCAAAGTGTTTGGCAGGCTTTCGACGAAGTGGGCGTTGAACGAAGATGGACGTTCGCGGACGCGGCGACGGTCTGCGTGAAGAGGAGAGAGAAGCTGTGGCGATGGCCATGACAATTGTCGTCTTGAATAGCATGAGCGAAATTTCGTCCTCCAGCGGCGACATGCGTTTGCAGCTTCGTAAACGGAGAGCGCTCTTGCAGAGCGTTGTGGAAGCGCCGGATTGAGTGGCGACGTGCGAAGCTGTAGTGCAGATGTGTTTCGCTTTCGACTCTGACGTTTTCCCACGCCAGACACCGTGTTGGTGGATCAAACGACGCACTGGCGGGATATGGGAGGACCTACGGCTGTGTGACGACGCCACAGAGGACTACTACAAGGAGAAGTTGCGTATGTCGAGGGCGATGTTCAACCAGATTGTAGCCGCCTGCGCCGCGCACGTGGAGAAGATTGTCACGCACTACAGGATGTCGCTGCCAGTCGAGCAGGTGATCACTTTCACGTTGTACAGATGGGCGTCGGGGAAAACGCACGAGAGCGGGACGTCAGCCTTCGGTATCGGCAGGGCGACCAGCCTGTAGGCCGTCCACGACGTCACGGCGGCGCTGCTAAACGCCTACCCCGACGCAATCAAGTGGCCTGTTGGGCGTAGACGTGCGCAGATTTTACGCGTGTTCCGAGATAAGGGTTTCCCGAACTGCTTCGGCGCCATCGATTGCACCCATATCTACATTGACAAGCCAGCAGGAGCACCGTCCGTCAACTACTACGACCGCAAACAGAAGTTCTCCGTCCAAGCGCAGGTCGTCGTCGATTTAGATTTGTGTATCCTGGACGTCCACGTCGGATATCCAAGAAGTGTCCACGACGTCCGTGTACTGCACAATTCCCATCTGTGGAGGCATGCGGAAAGCGGCAACCTTTTCGATGCACCTCCGGAGAATCTCCCACACGGTGTGGTTACGCGAGGTTACCTGCTGGGCGACAACGGCTACCCAGTTGCGTGTCCATGGATCATCCAACCGTATGGAGGAATCTTCTAGGATCCGGACGAAGAGCGTTTTGACACGCGGTAGAAGGTGGCGCGGGTGTGTGTGGAGAGGGCGTTTGGGCGACTGAAGTTTATGTGGCGTCTCTTTCCGCGCACCCACAAGACGAACCTTCAGACCTTGCCACAACAATTCGTGGCCGTCTGCACTCTCCACAACATCCTCCTGGACGCGGGTGTCGATTTCGACGAGAACCTCCTATGGGAGGTTGATGAGAACGGCGTTCGGCGGAGAGTCGACTTGGGCATTGTGGGGAACGGCGGTGGTGGGCGGCGGCAGTGCACCAACGTCGACGGCGACTTGTTGCGGGATGCACTTCGAGACCGCCTGGCTTTGATGTAGATGCACGCAGAGGAACAAGGGGATGGTCGGATTAGACGAAGGGGGCGGGAGGGGGGGGTTGGGGGGGGTTTAGCTTGTGACGTGGTCCGTGTAGAGCACTGCTGCGTTTTTGTTCTGTTTCTGAAGCTCTGGGATGTTTAGCGTGGTCGCCCCACTTGCGTTCCCCTCCCCTCCCGTGTGTCGGTTTGTTGGCCGCCATTGAGTTGATGTCGCGCGCGAAGTCGCGTTGTAGCCTATAACGCCGCCTGGTAGTCGGCATTATAGGCGTCAGTCGTTTTGGAAGTTTCGACGGTGGGGAGACCACTCGGTTGTGTAGCACTGCGTTGTCTTTTTGGTGTGCTTCGTGCAGTTGTTCGACGTTTTAATATATGGACAACCTTTTTTTTACGATGTCGATTTTGTTCTTTTTTGTCGTTCTGTGAACCTCTGTTCGAACAATCTTCAATTGTTTGAGGTTTGTCGATGACTGACACACATTCGGTGCACTTCTCAAACCTGTGGAATTGCTAACAATGCAGGCAAACAGATTGCATGTCCATGTTGTTCATCTTCTACGTCATAATTCTCAAGCAAACAGATTGCATGGCCAAACTGTTCTTCTCCAACGTCATGTTTTGTGAAGCGAGCGTAATGGTATGTTTGGACGGCGTTAAAAAAAAAAAAAAAAAAAAAAAAAAACGGCGATTTGGCTTTCCTTTGATGTAGATGCAATTGGAAACCAACGGAAACGGGATAGAATGAAATACATGCAAAAGCCGCATAACATGAATGATGGGAAACAAAACACAACCCATTTGTGAAAAAAAGACAATGCGTTTAAAATGGATCGTAGAAACAAAGAACACAGATTTGAATAATGTCGCTTGTGAATGGTGTTCTTCCGCGAACGATCACGAAGACAACGTCGAAAGATTGAACGTGCACCGCAAATTGCGGAATACATGACTCTCGCAAAGACCCCTGCTAAACCAAAGCACGCCATCCACCATCGCGCGAACAGATGTCGACTTAAAAAAAAAAAAAAAAAAAAAAAAACGACAAGCAGAAGCAGATATCTGCAACAACACCCGCCATCGCGCAAACAGAGGTCGCCTTGCAAAAAAAAAAAAAAAAACGACAAGCAGAAGCAGATATCTGCAACAACACGAAAAGACCCCTGCTGAACCGATCGCACTTCCGAGTCCACTGTATTTACAACGTCGAGCGGCGCCCTGCTCGACCGAAAACAAACACAAAGAAGTACCTTGCCCGCACCACCTCCGACAGGTTATCATCATCGTCGTGGTCATCATCATCATCATCATCATCATCATCATCATCATCATCAACATCATCATCATCGTCGTCATCATCATCATCATCATCATCATCATCATCATCACAATCACCATTGACGCCATCATCACCATCATCATCATCGTGGTCGTCATCATCATCATCATCGTCGCCATCATCATCATCATCATCGTCGTCATCGTCGTCATCATCAACGTGGTCATCATCATCACCGTCAGCACCCTCTTCCGTAGCAACGTGGCCATCGTTGTGTGGGGAGCGTCGTCGAATGGGGCATCATCACGCGTGGGCATCCTCTTCCGCAGACTGCCTGCACATGTACTTGACGTGCGCTGTTCTTCTCTTCAAGGTCTCCCTTTGTCGCGCGCCAAGGTCGTACCGTACTCGCCCAAACCGACGTCCCCATGGCGGCATCAGCACGCGTCGCTATCGTCCCCGTCATGATTGCACGACACCTTCGCCGTTATCACCGCGTGATGAGGCCTCGGTGTCTAGGCTGCTACGAAAGCCCCACCCCCTGTCGACACACACCATCGTCGTCGTCGTCGTCCTCCTCCTCCTCCCGGGTGGCGTTCAGCTGTCTTCGGCATCATCATCGTCGTCGTCGTCGTCCTCGCACGCCGGAGGGCCTGTGCCCAACCGTTCAAGACCTCTCGCCTCGTCGGGTCCACTCAAACTCGCGTCATGGCCGAATCTCACCCCGCACTTAGCCCAGTCCGGGATGAAATTGGGCGCGTGACCCAACGTCAACTGCGCTTTCCCCAGTCGCTCGGTTGCGGCGTTCGCGGCGGCCAAGGTGTGGCGACGATGATCGAAGATGCGGCGCATGGACGCCACCATAACGGGCTTCGCGATGAGGTTGCATAAGTAGAAAGCTTCATAGTGGGACCTCGGATCGTCTCCCGCCAATCGCATTATCCACATGGCAGCCGCCAAGAGGACCTTCAAGCTCTCCGCAACACGGGACAAACGGTCCTGACTTGTGCATCCTCCATCCATCGCATTCCCTATTTCTACCGCCGCGTTGAACGCAGCAATCAGTCGCATGACAGTCGCTTCCAGGTAAGCAGCCATGTCATCGTCCCGGGGCCTGTCTTCGATGTAAGCACCTGCGTACCACAGAGGCAGGTCCATCCCGAGCTCTGTGCGCAAATGGCGGGGCTAATGACGTTGCTCCAGTCCTCTCCGAGCCACATCGCGCACGCGAAGTCCGTGGCCACCGATTCGAGGAGGTACTGGAAGGCGAGAGTGTACCCCCTCTCCCTGCTTCCGGACTTGAAGACCCATCCGTGCAGAACACGCATCACCACGTTCTGGCACTTCGACGCGCGATTAGTCGCCCGCTGCAACTGCGTGGAATCAGTGAGCCTCGTCACCGTGACGTTCGACCTCCGCAAGGCTACACTTCTGGGGACCTTCGGCAAAGGAACTCCTCGGGCAATGGCGACGAGGTACTCCCGTGCGTCGTTCACTATGTTGTACAGCCTGCGGCCCTCCCCCGACATCCAGAAAGACTTGTCGTCCACCCATAGTTTCGCCCGATCAGCCAGTTCTTTCACCACTCCACCTTTGAGGACCCTGTTAACAAGCGGCTCGTCGTCCTCCACCGCCTTTCTCTTCTCCGCGCGGGGGATCTCCAATGTCCTCGCCGCCTCCTCGGCCTTCCGCCCCCCTCCTCCCGTTTCACGAGGTGTGCCCGCCGCTTCGCCCACGACCGCAGCGGCGCCGCGAACCTGCACCTGATCTCCAAGCATGGTCGCATCTCCCGCACCGACAGATCCTCGCTCGCCGACTGCTTGTTGTACACGTGACGTCGCCGCACCGCCAGATCCTCGTTCGCCGACTGCTTGTTTGCACACGTGGCGTCGCCGCAGATGTCCCGGTTCCTGCATCTTCGCGATGTCTCCCTTGCGGCGTCGTAACAGGTGTGATCTGCTCTTGCTCCATTCGCGCCACCTCCTCCATAGCGGGGTATCCTGTCTCGTTGTGGCCTTCGCCGTCGTTTGGTCTTCCCCAACCGTCGCTGTCCAAGTGTGCGCCGCTGAGAGAACTCGCGTCCTGACGTGACCGTTTCGTCCTCGTCATCTGACGTCCCCCACCTGAACCGCCCGCCGTCTGTTCAGTGACCGCATCACGTTTTTTTCCACGAGCTTGACCGCCGCCTCCTCGCCTCGGAGCCATTTTGCCACCGCAAAAGCTGAAGCGGGAAGATGCCCCGTCGTCCGTCAAATGCCGCACAAGGGCACATCGATGGATATAAGTTGTTAAACTCCACGGTCGACGTCCACGTGGTGGATCCAAGCACTGGCTGCTTGACGCGAAAAGACGAACGCGACTCAACAACGACAACTGACGATCGAAGGCGCGGTGGACGAGAGCGCAGACGGTTGTGCCGCTTCCGAAAAACGACATGTCGTGGCGATGGCAAAGAGTTCTCTGATGACGACGACGCGCGCAGAGCAGGCGACGTGCACCAGTGGGCCTTATCTACAGCGCAGCTTCTGCACCACTGCGGAGGGACTGGCATTAGCGGACTTAGGTGGCACGAATTTGGCGGGAGTGATCGACGACACACTGTGCAGACTGCGGTTAGCCTTCGCGGGCTGGGTTAAATAATGTGTCCGCGCACCATGGCAATGCCCACCCAAACCCCCGAAAAAAAAACACCAATCTTTACCCCCACCCCCCCCCCCGCCCCCCCCCCCCCCCCCCCCAAACCCCCAAGCCCTTATTCAGAGAAGCATCCTTTTATTTTTTTAAAGACAATATTAAATTCCTGCTGATTCCGGCGGAATTCTATACACCCAACCAACCCAACAACAACCCTCCCCATGTGATCCACCATGCATGGACCGACCCGACGCCTAGTACAGCCCGACTCTGTTGCTATCTGCGGCGATCCCCCACGACGGCTCGCCTTGCAACAACGCATGCCTTTCGCAGCAGCCCTCCCCGAAAACCTTCAACTGCATCCTCAGCAAAGACATCAAACCCCGATAAATGGGGAAACAAAAAAATACAAATAAAAAAGGAAAACAAATCGCTGACACTACACTTCGCCACCACAAAGGTCATCTGTGACGTGGACGGCTATACATGGACAGCGGTCTCGAAAACGGGCTACATCACTACACTTCGCCATCAAACCACCCTCAGCTACCGCCGGCGACATTGCTACAATCTCTGACGACCGTTATGCTCCAATCTGGCGATGATGATGACAACGAATGAACATCATCGCATCGACGATCCGACGGCTTACATCGTAGAGCGACCACGGATGTCGGCAGCGATCTCCATCAAGGCGTGGCACATCATCTTTTGCGTTTCATCGGACGCCGCGTAGTGCTCTTTTTGAACTGCAACTTCCTGCTCCAGGATGTCGCATTGCCTCGTCAAAACGCTGCATTGTCGCTTGCTAAAGGACTCCATCGTCGAGGACATCAGCGCGCCGTGCCGATCCATGACGTCGACGATGGACTCCAGCGCCTGCTGTCGCGTGTTCTTCCGCTTCATGCTTCGGGCCCCCGCTGCCTACATTGTTGTCGGACTCCCTCGGCGAAGAACGTTCTTCCGCCCACCCATCACCGGCCGCCTCACTATTGACAGACTCCCCGCCGCCCGCTCCTCGTCTCGGCAGCTGCACGCCGTCCGAATTACCTGTGTCTGCGATGTTGGGAGGGAAAATGGTGTGGTTTCCAAGCATGCCTCCATGGATCTCGTTGTAGAGCGCTCTCTCCATCCGAAACTTGAAATTGTGGTCCTTCCTCTCTTCATTTGACAGCCTAAAGAAATCTGCCTCGCCGCTGGCATTCTGGAACCTCTGTATCTTCTTGTAGTTCTGGAATAGATTGTCCCACTTCTTCATGCASTCATCRRCCTCTCTAGRACASCCCGCGTTCGCCWTCCGTTTCGCGATGTCCTCCCACTTCCATTCTTTCGTTCGCATCCGACCGTAGTTGTGCCCAAGGCCGGCAAGGTGCATGTCCTGCTCCCGCTTGCAGCGCACCAGGAGCAGTTGATCGTCTGTGGACCAATACGCCGCTGATTTCCCGCCATCGTCGCCATCGGCTACTCTGCTGCCACGCCCTGCGGATCGATCTCGACCACCACCTCTGTCGCGTCCTCTCCCCCTCCCACCCACCTTCCCCAAAGGCCGAATAGGCGCATCGCCGTCGTCGTCAACGGCTTCGACGTCCTCCCTGAATCCATCGTCGCCATCGTCGCCAATACCGCCATTCTCGTCGACACCATCGTTGTGTGCCCTCAAGTTCCACGGCCGACACGACAAACAGACGTGGAGGAAGACGACAAACAGGAAGACGACAATGATCAGCACCAGCAGAGGCAATCTACGCAGCACGTCTGCCATCTAACTCGCCTTCGGGTGCACCACGCAAGCACAACACTGCGCAACTGCCCTCCGGCATGTCCACAAACGACGCACTAGCGGGACCTTCATATCTCGACAAACGCCACAGAACACAACAGAGGTGGACGCCGTGAATTCGAAAGTCGACCGTTGGGGCCCGCGCACTGCCCGACTGCGCGTGCGACTGTCGTCCTGCGAGCGTCGTCATCCTCCTCCGCTGCGAGCTACGAATACAACGGTCGACTACAGAAGCCCACCTACCCTCGGTTCCCCCCCCCTCCCCCACCCGCCCCACCGCGGTGCACCTCCCCCTGCCAACGGCTACCGTTGGTGACCGTTGGGCCCGTCGGCCCGCCGAATACCTCCGATGTCCGACCTCTGGACCGACGGCCTGGTTCTGCACCAGCACTTCCGAGAAGACGGTGTAATGCGCGCGACGCCACGACTCCGTGAAACGCGCGAATCCTAAACTTTTCAGTAGGTCGGGGGCTACTGGAAATTTTAGGACGATAATGGCTGGGGAATCCTAAATCTTTTAGGACTGGTCCTAACGCCCGTTTTCACATTTTCGATCTCGAAAATGGATTTAGGATTGCGTGCAACCAAGACGCAATCCTCAAAACAGGAACTTTTAGGAGTGTCTAACGAGACCCTTAGCCAGAAGCTACCTGGAAACTTCCCGGAAGCTTCCTCAGGGTCTAGCACGTTTGGGCATTGGCAAGAGCAGCCTCCTGGACGGGCCAGCACTATATAAGACTGGCCCGCCCTACAGACAGGGAGGTAGTTCATAGGGACTGGCCAAGCACTTCACGTGCGGTTCAGGCAGGTAGAAGGCAGTCAGTAGTCTTCAGGATTCGTGAGCAGCACTCTGGAGGAGCGCTGCAGGAGGTAGCATTAGCACTAGCAGTAGTCCTCAGCGCTGGGCGCTAGTAGCTGTAGCTGTAGTCTTCAACGCTGGGTGCTGGTAGGAGTAGAGTAGTGTTGGAGAGAGAGATGCCTGGTGAAGGCCAGGGAGACTTACCTGTGGTGCCATAGCTCCAGCTTCATCTTCGAGGTACCTGCATCAAGGTGCCAACTTCACAGGTTAGTACCAGACGGAGAGAGAGAGAGAGAGAGTTCTTCTTCTTCCTCTTCTAAGTCCACCATCTCTTCTTCACCCTCTCGCTACCAGACTTCTCAGTATCTGCAGTCTACGGGAGAGAGAGATTGTGACTTTGAGACTTGAGGACATTGGATCCAGAGTCAACATTGGGGTTCAGACATTCGACGAGGGATTATTTGGAACTTGTACCAAAGACTTGGTGTTGGCTACGCCCCCATCTCCCCTCTTCTCTTTCGTCTGATCTTCCCTCTCTTCGTCTGTGTATGGTTGGGACCTGGCGCACTCTTCTGTGTATGGCGCCAGGCCTGTCACACCCTGCTATGATGATGATGAACGTTGGGTCTGCACCTCGACATTGATTGGTTGATCATTGGTATTCTAGCATTCCGCTGCGCTGTCTGATATTGTGTGAGGAAGGTCGGTCCTTGTTCTGTTCTGCACTTTTACGGTGTCCGACAGTTTGGTGTCCCTCCTCTTCTTACATGTGTGACGTACCATGAGATGTCATGTCAGTACTATCCAAGTCTCTCGCTGTGCTACAAACTACCGTTTTGCATGTATCAGGATGAACATTGCTTGTTGAGATTTCATTCACACCGCATTGTCCATTTCTGTCCTTTTCATCACTTTGCGGATCCTTGGCTCTTTGTTCATTGCCCAACCGGGCATGTAACAGACAGAGAGAACGGGGAGCAAGGGAAGGGGTGGCGTTTGGGAGTGACTCTGCTCCTCCTCCCCCCATTTCATTCCCTTCTTGGCTTTTTTTCATGTTTTTCTTTTGAAAGGGTGACGGCCTCAAAGCTATCATGATTGAAGTGACCGATCCTAGGTCATTGTAGTGCATCTGGATTCAAACTTGGACCTGTATTTCAACAGCACATGGATGTACGCCGTGTACGGAGCTAGGCCCGTTGGTTCTTGTTCTTCTTTTGCATTTTCTCCTTCTTTTGCGTAGTGCGAGGAATGAGCCTCGTGGAGCCCTTATCAGACATACAAATGTTCTGGGCTGTGGCCCCAGCAAGCCCGTGCACGCCCTAAGTCAAGGCGGGCCTGAATATCCACGTGAGGCCTGTTTTCGACATTTTTCCACATGTGGGTACTCAGACAGTTGCAGCACGGCAGTTGGTTACAGAGCAACGTGAGCCTCCAGGCTCTTTCCAGAAGCAAAGGGCTGCGCTATACTCAGGTGGTTGCGCCCTGGGCACACGCTGCGTGAAGCCGACACATCACGGACTGGTTGCGGGCCAATGAGGAAGCAGCATTGTCTTCACAGATGTGCCACGAGCAATAAGAATGCCGCAAATACTTGGAGGCTGTGTGGCTGCCTAGACGTGCCTAACGGCATGAGGCTCAGGCCAGTATCTGAAACTGGGCCTGGCGCAGACACTTGGGGCCAGAGGCAAGCTACTGAGCCCCCAGACGCCTGGCCAGACCAGCCAGCAGCGGACACACGTTCCATAAAGGAAAGTGTGCACTCCCTAGGCAGGCATTCTGGCCTTGGCGGGCAATGCGGACACACTGCTGTGTTGCTGCGCTAGCGTCTGCATTTGCCTGCTGGCAGGACGCGTGCACGGGCGCTGAGGTGAGAGGCGCTGCTGAGGCAGCGGGCACGTAGCAGCCATAGCCGGGCTGCAGGGGCGCAATGCAGGTGATGGCGAGGGTGGTCTTCGGGTAGGAGGCGCATGAGGAGACGATCAAGGGGTGATGAGGGGAGGACAGAGAACATATCTGGTGTATGCTGGTGGTCGGCATTGGTGTTGACGTGACGTACATTGGTCTTCGACTTCAGTGTGATCCAGTTACTTGAACGTAGATAGGCTAGATAGGCTGAGTATAGCAGGCCAGGCGCTGAGCGTCATACAGTAGGAGCGACATTGGATACAGTATTGATGTGACCAAGAGTGCCGGCATTGGCACTCCTTGTCTTTGTTCCTTCTCGTTGGCAGCCATGTGGGAGAAGATTGTTTGTTGGACGCCAGCGTCGTCGAGGGAGATGGTGTTTATTGTGCCTTGCCTTTACGTTGCCTTCTCCGCGATGAGGTGGCGATAGTCCTGGAGACCATGTTTTCAAGGCGTGGGTGGTGGTGGGTGACGGGCATTCCTGTTGCTTCTCCGTTGGCAGCCATGTGGGTGATGATTGTTTGCTTGCACCTGCGTCGTTCAGGGAGATGGCTGTGCCGCGCCTTCATGTTGACATGTTGCTTTTTCATCACGGTTGTCATCATGCTGATCGGGAGGAGCTATGCCGGCAGTTTGCGTGATTCACCTCTCGTCATCTTCTTCAAGTGGCAGGAGCTTACGACGGCGGTGGGATAGCGTTAGGGACAGTTGGGCATCCCTTCCGCTCGCGAGTGAGACTACCTGTGATGGGCTGTTCGCGGGCTCAACAGTTTTGGTGGACAATGTAGCGCGATTCCCCGGTGACGGTGAGCTGTGGTCACGTTTCCAAAGATCTTCGTCGTTCGACCTTATGCTAAAACGGTTGAATGTGAACATGAAGCGGTTGATATGCCTCGAGCCGATGCGGGGAAAGGTGAGGTTTGGAGGGGGAAGGGATGCATTGGATATGACTTCATGAGAGTTAGGTGGCGTAGCACGCTTAGAAGGCCAACAATTAAAGAAAATCATATGTAAAACACAGGCCGCGTTTGCGGAGATTTCAGAACGGTGTGTGGAGTAATGGAAGTCTCCAGAAGTCTCCAAAGTTGACTTGCGTTTAACTAATTTGAGCTTATTTATCCTTTTATGAAACCTAACTCTAAATTGTCTATACCATGCTGTGTTTCGAATCCTTTTACTCCGGCGATTAATTCCGATTCAGTTTTTGTTTTGAAATCTACTTCCAGTTCCTATCAAAGCATAGAGATCTGTGAAAAAGTTGGTATGTATAGCCACTTGAGTAGTACTGGTTTCTGGATTCAAAAAACAAAATCCTTTTTTTCTGGAAACATAACAAAGCTATCAACAGTATGCGTCAAATTTATGGAAAAGGGTGATACGACCTGTGGAATTTTGTCCGGCAGACGCCTTTTTGAAACTAAATCGTTTGAGTGGTTTTCCTTTCCAGCAACTGTTTTTCATACAGCTTCGCGCCCAAATCATTTTTGTGTTTTTTTGCTTTGCTTTTCCAAACGGGTTTCATAAGACAAAGTTACCTTCAATTGGTGCGATTCCCCGGTGACGGTGAGCTGCGGTCACGGTCCAAAGATCTTCGTCGTTCGACCTTATGCTAAGACGGTTGGGGGGGACCATGAAGAGGTGGAGATGCCTCAAGCCTATGGGGGGGCAGTTGAGGTTTGGAGGGGGAAGGGACGTGTTGGATATGACGTCATAAGAGTTGGCTGGGGTAACACGCTTAGAAGGCCGCCTCGCCGGAATTTTCTGCAAAAATTGAAAAATCTCCATAAAGATCGTAACTTTTTCGTAAATTCGTAAGGTTTAAGTTTGACGATTCCTTGTATATTGAATGCTTTTTCTGTCTTCTTTTTTTTTTTTTTTTTAATTATATTTTATTTTAAATTTGGTGAAGAATTTCGATCTGACCCTGAGGCAAAAGTTGTTCAGTTTATTTTTCTGCATCACATTTTTTTTTTCCGATTTTTTGGAATTATTTTATTTTTTATTTTTTTTGCTGGGACCTTTCTTGGTCCTTGCACGGGCTGGCCACCCGGGACCCGGGCGGCCCGGCTGGTAGCCTAGGCTCCAATCTATTTGTGGGGAGCATCATGTGCTGGGAACCGGGCCCAACGTCCCTTATAATGGGAATGCATTGATGATTGACAATTGATGAAAATTTGGGATGATTGAGGATCATTTTGGATGTTTTAGGATGTCAGAGTGGGTGACTGAGGTTTTGAAGTCTGGTTCTCTCATAGATTTTCTCGTAGCATTCTTAAAACGACCTGATCGATCTGAAGTCGTGCATCTGCATCCTCAATTCCTAGTTCTGATTCACACTCTAGTTTTCTGTCCGAAGTTCGTAAGTGACTGACTCCAGGGCATCCCAGGCCTCGGTCTGCTAGGGGGAGTGATATGAGCATCTCCTCCTAGCAGACCCGCCGCGCTATGGACACCAAGTGGTGGCCAAAACTGCTTCAAAATGTATCCTATTTAGAATCTCAAAAGCATCTAGTCTTATTATACAGTCAATATCAGTTAATCACATGGATACAAAAAAAGGAAAGTAGTACTTTAGAGGATGCTCCGATCGATTGGTGGGGAGCAGCACCTGCTGGAAATCGGGTCGAGCGTGCCTTCTACATTCAGTTGAACTTCTACCCCGGGGGCCATTACCCCCCCCCCCGTTTCCGCCAGCAATAACACATACTGTAGCAGTCTCACAGCCTCTTCCGCTTCAACTAGCCGCCAGATGGGTAATCTCTCCCTGGCTGTGTCTTATACTGTCTTGTGCTGTCCAGTGTCCACCTCAGCTGCCACCATGCCAGTGCAGGTCCACCAGCGAGAGTTGGTGGGGTGGAAAGAGGCCTGGGCCGCCTGGCAGGGCGGCCGCATCGGCACTGTTGAGCCGATCTCAGTCCAGGGCTTGGCCAAAAACTCCGGAAAATAGAAATTCTTCAATTCTTGAATATATCTGAAAGCTCTTCGAAGTTCAAACATTTCACGGTTCACGGTTTCAAGAGCGGTGTGGCGAGCCCCTATGTCTTTCTAAACTGATTCTGCCTGGATGTGCGGCCGGATACAATCCTAGTGGGAGTGTGCCCTGTCCTGGGAGAGAGAGTTGAGCCCGTTTCAGTCCTGAGGAACTCTTCCACGAAGATTCATTGCTGTCCATCTGCCACCGCAGCCACAGCTGGCAGCATGGCCATCTGCATACAGTTTACAAGTTCTCTGTCCCTTTTCAAAAGTTTTTATAATTATGACTTCGGTCCAAAAAAAAAAAAAAAAAAAAAAGAGTCGAAATCCCCCAGGTTGAGATCATTTTGCAGGCTTGTTCTTTCATTCAAAAGAAAGAACATGATCTCAACCTGGGGGATTTTTACTCTTTTTCTTTCTTTTTCTTTTTTTTTCAAGCCTCAAGGCTAATTCCTTAAACCACCAGTACTCCAGCTAACTCTTCGGAACGTTTTCTGGGGGTCCAAGTGTCACTCAATGATTGCACGGATTTTCAGGATGCTCTCCTGGCCGAGAAGGTGTCAGCGAGGATCTCCGGATGGATCCGTTCCCACAAACTCTCCCTCTACGGAAGGGCAATGGTGATTTCAGCAGCAGCCTTCTCGCTGCTGTGGTACCCGCTTTCAGTCCACATGTTGGGAGCAAGTGCATACTCCAGAATCAAGAAAGTGGCGTCAAGATACCTATGGAAACCGTCGGCCACAGAACTTGAAGGCTTCATCCCCAAAGTGGCCTGGGAGACGGTTGCCACAGCAAGGGATATGGGGGGACTAGGAATTCTAGACCCCCTCCATCAGAGCTTGGCACTTCTCTGTAAATGGATAGTATCGGGCACTTGGGGTAACAGAGATCGGCCCTGGGTCAAGTTTGCTGAATACATCCTCACAAAGGAATGAAATGTTTCCAAGCCTGCGGATGTCTGGCGCTGTTCATCCCCTCCTTTGTCCATCGCCGCCCTAAGTCTAGGCTGTGGAAAAGCATCCTATTAGCGTGGTATAAACTTTTTCCCAACGAGAGACGACCCCCTTCCACTAAGCTGGAATCCTTAAATCAATTCCTATTTGAGAACCCCCTTATCGTTCAAGAAGATGGGGTCCCGTTTTCTGCTATGGGAAGAAAGGGCGGTTTTGGGAAAGCTTGGGTAGAAAAGGGATTCATTCAAATCAAGGATCTGTGGGACCCTGTCGCGGATGAGTGGATTGATGTACAAACCCTGCGCAAGGCCTTATCACGCTGTCACAACGTAGAAGCCAACTATGATAACCTGAAGAAAGCAGTCCCAGCCTACTGGCTGAACATAGCCAGAAACTCTGATGAAGCATCTGCAGGGGCCTGGCTCAAAGACCCTGACTGCCAGGACCAATTTCTGTATGTAGTAGGCCCCGAGATACCTCAGGGGGTGAAGGTCCAGGTATGGTCGCCCCCCCCCTGTCAGGGGAAGGAACGCATCCTGATACATAACGGTGAGAAAGTCCTCCAGTCCACCGGAGGATACACAGAGAGCAGAGTCTGGTGCCCAGACCCAGACCCGTCCCCAACCACCAGGGTCTTGTTACTTCTCGAGGATGCAGCTGTCATTCAAGTGGAACCCACCCATTTCGGGTGGAAAGGCCTATCCTCCCCCACTTCCTATGTCCCAGCTTTTCAATATAAGGCCAAGTGGGGAGTCGGATCTCCGCAGCCTGTGGTCGAATTTAAAGTATCTTCCCTCTCAGAAGCAGGCAAGTTTAATGTGGATTCAATCGATGCTGGTCACCCCCTCTGCTTCTTGGCTAGTCTCCAAAGGGACGAACATTGCAGAACTCTGCTCTAGGTGCTCCTGGGGCTGGGAAACAACCAATCACCTCTGGCTTTACTACCCGTTCGCACATCAGGTCTGGGATTGGTGGCGCCAGCATTGGGAGACACTGACGAATTCCGGTGGTCCCAGGAATGGACCTTGTACGGTAAAACTCAGCAAGAGAGTAACCTCTCATCTGGGTGGGGATACATGGCCCTCGCCTGCAGAGGGGCTCTGTTGGAAACAATATGGTTGGCTAGAAACAGTGCGACCTTTAAGGGGGAGCCGGTCTCATTGCAAAGTCAGCAAGCCCAGATCAAGTACTTAGTCCGCCTGTCCATCAGAGCAGACTGGCTCTCTGTCAAGACTCACTCAAGAAAGAACCTTGGCTGGTTCAGACAAACGTGGACTAGAAACGGAAAACTGGCCTCGATATCGGCAGAAAACAAGTTGGAGATCTGTACATGGCTCCAGGCTTCTTAGTGAGGTACCTAGGGTCGATTTCAGGTCCGTGGTATTCTTATGAGGCGAGACAGAAAACGAATCCTAGGCAAGACACGTGCCTAATTATAGGTGAGTTGTTTGTAAAGAGTACGATGAAAGCAGGCAGAATAGGAAATCGGAAATTTTTCTTTTGTAGAACTAATGACCTGTAGCAGGGTAGATAACGGCAGGACAGGCACTTAGATTATTCCTTTTGGTGGTATAGAAGTGAGGTATTACCTCAAAAACAGAATTACAATGTGTGAACCTGATTTGTTTCCTAGACTAAGAGTACGTAGAATAGGAGATGGTTGAGAGAGGATTCGACTAGGACCTCGAGCATTGGAAGTTAGCATTGTATAGTGATGGTTAGATTCCGGGTCGGCACCAGAATAGGTAGGATGGCTTTTGTTGGAGCCTCTCCGGTTGTTATTTGTAATTTAGCTTTGTGTGACTTGTTTAGTGGCAGTTTGTTGAACTTCGGCGGAATCAGTTGCCTAGGGGGCTGGGTTAATCCTTCCTGCTAGGGGAAGCAATCAATGCTCAGTGCCTTTAATATGTTCTAGCTGCAGGGAAGCTGTCTCTACGGGAGCAGTGGCCGAGGCTCTTCCAGCCCGAATGGGAAGAGGCGTGCGTTGGTGTTGTATTCATTTGTTAATCTGAGCCTTGGGCACTGGGCCCCGTTTAAAAAAAAAAAAAAAAAAAAAAAAAAAAAAAANAAAAAAAAACACCAGTGCTCGGCCCAGCTATTGATGCCGAGCCTAAATATGGCCTGCGCACCAAGCTGTGCCGAGCCTGGAAGGGGCGGGAACCGGTAGGGGGCATTTTGTGGTTGGCACAGGTACCGCCCCTTGTGCTGGACTTGCAACCAGCAGCTGGTACGAAACGGGGTAGCTGTTTTCACTCGTACATTAGCCCACGCCGGCCAGAAGTGAGAAACGGCCAACTAATTTCTGCCAAAAAGAAAAAAAAAACAACTAGAAAAGGCAAGAAGGGTGCTCTGAGCTCTGTCAGAGGCCCGACTCTCACGGCGGGCAGAAGGAAGAGCTTTTCTGATGTGCTCCCCGTGAAGAAAAAAAACAATGGCGGAAAAAAAAAAAAAAAAAAAAAAAAAAAGAAATGGGGGTGTACCTCTTTCCACGTTACAGCAGATGATTCAGTCTCCCCACATGTATCTTTCCATGTTGTAGGGGAGGATTCAGTCTAAAAAGTAAACCAAAAGACAAAAAAGATGGAAATGTATCTTTCGATGTTCTAGGGGTCGATTCAGTCTTATTTTGCACAAGTCCGACCAAATCTTCTTCCAGAGACAAAGGGAAAAAAAGACTGAAAAGGGCAAAAAGGATTCAAAGGGCCCTCAGCGCTGTCAGAGGCCCGCCTCCCATCGCGGGCGGAAGGAAGAGCTCTGTGGCAACTCTCGAAACGTGAAGGCATGAGACCGAATCCTCCTATGGAACATGGAAAGATACATTTTCGGTTTTTTAGCAGTCCTGTAGTAGTGTAGAGAGACCCAACCGAGCTGGCCCTTCGTCTGCCCACCTGCCCGCCGTGAGAGGCGGCGCTCTGAAAACACTCAAGGGCAGAAGCCTAAAGCTGGGTAATGGCCCGAGCATGTTTGCGTACCGGGTTGATATGTGGGGTGTGTTCCAGGGCCCCTGTCCCTTCTTGGTATGAAATGGATTAATTTCTCCAAAAAAAAAAAAAAAAAAAAAAAAAACACTCAAGGGCGTTATCTCACTCCTTTTGGCCGCCAAGTGGCGGGTTCGACTTTGTTTTTTTTTTTCTTCTTTTTTTTTCCCTGCACTTGTCTCGTTTTCATTTGTTTTCTTTTTGTTTTTATGGCCTATACTGCGTCTGTGCATTGTTTCCACACGCACGGTATAAACCAAGGGGACAGACTACGGGCCTCGTTAGACACTCCTTGCGATTTCCTTGGGCCACAAGGAATTTTCCTTGTGGGTCGTAAGGGAATTTGGGCTCTTCGTTCCACCTGTCCTCGGGGACGTCGCCCGAGGACATTTCCCAAGACTGATGTCAGAAGGAAAAAAAAGAAAAGAAAAAAGAAAACAGTTGTGCTTCAGGCCTTCAGCCAATAGGGTGCCGCCACGATCCAGATTCTCGGCTGTAACGTCTATCTACCCGTGTGCCCTCTCCTCTCCGTGAAACGCGGATTCCTTGTGCCCAAGGAAGAAACGGCTGGGGCCACAAGGATGCTGGCGTTTTCACATTTCTTTTTCAATTTCGTCCCCAAGGACAGGTGGAGCGAGCACGTCCTTGTGGATTTCACGTCCCCAAGGAGTGTCTAACGAGGCCCTACATTCCATTTGTGATTTTCCTTGGGCCCAATGACTTCTTCCTCCGTAGCACTACCGGGCCTTCTCCGAAGCCCGGAAAACCCGTAGCGTTAACGCTAAGGGGCCGCGGCCGATGTATGGGCAAGTACTTGTGGTTTAAGGCCCAAGCAATTCAATCACCTGTCCAATCTGACAGGGAGGCCTTTCAGGACTTCTTTCTTCTTTATTATCATTATAGTATCGTACTATGATTATAGTGTTATGGGAACCTGTAGCAGCCAGACAGAGTCCAAGCTTTCAATGTGGGAACATGTGGGGGCTGCACCCAACCTGCAGGTGGGCGAGACCGGCGAGGGGTCAGCCGGTAGCATCAGGACCGAGTTCTGCAATGGGCCCGTCGCTGTGCCTCCTGTCTGATCCCTTCTCCCCACGAACATCAGAAGTCTCTACTCAATGCCGCTCAGGGGGACCAACGGCCTATCTCTAGGTGGCGGGCGCCAAGCTTGGCCCTGGAAATTGCATGAGGCCAATAAACACCGATTTCGATAAAACGGACATTTTATATTTTGTTGAATGAAATTAAAACCCACTTATTTGGCCTTGAAAATGTCACTGTTTTAGATGTGTGTGGTCCCCCTTAGATGTATGTGAACTTCAGTTCAGTCCAAATGGACCCTCAGGAGATAAAATGTGATTTTTTTGGGGTCAAATAGTGCTCATATCAACCCCTCTAGTAGACATCCAAGGCTTTTAAGAAAAAAAAAAAAAAAAAAAAAAAAAAAAAGCCCGTTTTGACGAAATCGCTGTTAATGAGGATTGAACTCAAGACCTCCTGAATGCCACTTGTATGCCTTACCAACTCAGCTAGGCCACTGGGGGGATCTGAAGTTCTAAACCCTTTTATCAGATAATCCACCTTTGAGTCTCAGCCTCTCAGGGCATAATGACAGTACGGTCTTGCGACTCTTGCCCCCCCCCCCAATGCTGCAGCATTGCTGCTCAGTTAGGAATGTACATGAACCATATTTCCCGTCCCATACAGTCATGATGAGGGTCTCTGGAGCAAAGAGGTATCCTCCTTCCATGGTGAAAGAGGTTCCTGGCTCTGCCTCTGCTTTTCCAAGTCGGAAGATAAGGGTGATTAACTTCAACTCTTTTAATTAACTCAAAAAAAGCCAACCTGTCATGGAGGTGGTGGGATAGGATATGGAGACGGTAAACAGGGTAAGAACTGCGGACACTAATGTTTTTTTTTTTTTTTTTTTTTTTTTTTTGGCAAACATATGTGGCAACCTGCTATTGGAGGTGACACGAGCATCCTCCAGTAGCAAGCCCCAGTTTATAGATGGCTCCAATCTATTGGTGGGGAGCATCGCCTGCTGGAAACCGGGTCCATGTTATGGGACTGATTGAAACACCATCCATCAAAGCGTCAAATCCCATATACATGCAAAATGACAAAGCACACCCGGAGAAGACTTCACACCAAACTGGACTGTCCGCTTATAAAGCCCGATCACTCAGAGGGGGTGGGTGGGGCAGAGCATGGCAAGGAGCATTGGGCCAAGGGGAAATGGCTGCTCAGGTCCTGCTGTGGCCGGTCGGGACACACCCAATATACACCCAAACAAAAGAGCTCTCAGGTTGAGTTGTCAGTCAGTATCATCATAGCTCAACCTGATATTCATGGCTCGATTACGATGCCTATCAGGATTGAGACCGCCAATTTCACGATTCATCCAAACTTCTCCAAAGGCTTAAAAACTTTTAACATATCGGTCACGACATACCTAGCTCAAAAAGGAAGTTGAATAAGTCCTGATCATGTGACATATAGTCTACAATAACTTCCATAATAATCTTGAATTCCCTGCAGCCGGTCACCTGTGGATATCTCAAGACTGCCATCTTTTTTTTTATTAAGAAAAAAAACTTGACGACCATGGTTGGGGCGGGAGGCAACATGCATATCCCCTCTGATGGCTGGAGGGAGACGACAAAGCTACGTTTGCAGGGGGCCCTTGTCTGTATAAGCCTTAGGAGTAGTGGTAGGTAGGTAGTGAACGTGAATTGAAAGAATTTGAAAGATGATGAAAGATTTGAGAGAAGAATATAGCGTAGTTCTTTAAGAAAAGAAAAAAAATAGAGAATATACTCCTTCATCTAACGTAATGGCGTTTCATCCGACGTAATGGCGTGTGCACTATGATATTCTCCTACATCGAGTTAATGTAGTCTTCTATCATATGGCATTCTTTCAAAAAAAAAAAAGGGCCCCTCATATGGCATTCCATACGTACAAGGTAATAAAGTATTTTACTATTTTTTTCTTTTCTTTTTTTTTTAAGAAACTTCTGAGGAGGGCGACACTTGGGAGAGTGATGAGCGCATCTCCCTCAAGTGGTCCCTTCGGGTGAAGGCTCCGTCTGTTGGTGGGGGGATCTGCACCTGCGTGAACCCGTGTCCAGCGTCCCAAATATCACAATACAATGTTGAGTTTGCTGAAAACCGGGTCCAGCGTCCCAGTTGTTAACTTATTACGCTTCTGTCCTGGTTGCGGTCCTTCGTACTGCTGAAGCGCCAGGTTGTTCCTGCTATAATGTTTTTATTGCTGTATTCCTCCTTGCTTCTCTTCTGGCGCCGCTGTTAACTTCCGACCTAAAAAAAAGGACACAGGCTCACAGCTCCCCCTGTTGTTGTGTTCCTGCTTCCACCTTTCCTGTTCCGTCGTTGTGCCGTTCCATGGGGGCCTGGTTGCCTGGGGCAAGGTCCCACTTGCACGGATTAAGAGATTCTGGCCGTTGATCTTTGATATCTACGGTCAATATCGCTTGATTCGTGTAAGTGGGACCTAGCCCCTGGTCTCTGTCCCTGTGTTGAGCAGGACTCCATGTAGCACCTCGGACTATGTTGTGGGTAGCTTCGTTTTGGTTGTCCTCCTTTGTCGTTGTCACGGCCCCTGTGGTAGAGACCGCAGCATTAAACCACCAGTACTTGCCCCCGCTATCGATGCCGAGCCTGGGATGGCCCTGTGCGCCAATTTCTCCCGAAGCGCCGGGGTACCGTTTCAATTTATTTTTTTTGGCTGGCGCTTCCAGCCATTGTGGTCCGGTACCCCAAAGCCCTAAAGGCGCGGCGAGTTATCGGGGAAGCGCCGCCGCCGATAGCTGGGCCAAGTACCGGTGGTTTAACTGGCCATCCTTGTGCAGGTGGCCGCGCAAGTTGAGGCAGGCGTCTGCGCTGTCACCCTGCATCTCACGGTAACCATGTGATATTTTCTACATCGGAGATAATGTCATTTGCTATACGACATTGCATTCATCTGCGATAATGCAGTCTGCGAGATACTGCATGTCCTACATACGGGGTACTGACGTGTGCCCAGACACAGTGTCGGATGTAAGGCCCCAAGTGTTCGCGCATCCGACACTTGGTCACCTGGGGTCCTACATCCGAGACGTTTTTGGTAACCTGGGGTCCTACATCCGAGACGTTTTTGGTAACCTGGGGTCCTACATCCGAGACGTTTTTGGTAACCTGGGGTCCTGCATCCAAGATTTTTCTTTCCTGGGGCCCCCTACATACATGCATGTCCTACATAGCGTCAGACGCCCAAACACTTGGGGTCTTACATCGACATTAGGGGTGGGTGTTCGGGACCCCAGTTGTCGATGATCCCGGACATCTGCTTTCCAGCCAATCGAGAGGAGCCATGTGTCTTCTGCCACATGGCACATGCTGCACTTATGGAAGGCGGGGAGCAGGAAAAACATCTGAGAGCATTTGCAGAAAAAAACTTCAAAAAAGCCAAGAAAAAAAAAAACTAAACCAGCTGATGCGGCAGCACCTGCAATACCAGCTGCAGCTGTAGCAGCACCTGCCATACCGGATGCAGCAGCACCTGCAGCACTGGCTGCAGCAGCAGTTGCAGCACGACCTGCACGAGCACCTGCAGCAGCAGAAGCAGTAGCAGCAGCAGTAGCAGCAGCAGTAGTAGAATCAGCTGCAATACCAGTTGCAGCACGACCTGCACGAGCACCTGCAGCAGCAGAAGCAGTAGCAGCAGCAGTAGTAGAATCAGCTGCAACTGGTAGCAGAATCAGCTGCTGCTTGCAAGTTGTAAGGGGGGAAAAAACAGGCAAGAAAAAAAGAAGCAGCAGCACAAATGATGTTACACGCAAAAACACACACACACACACATTGTGTATAGCGAGCATGATAATACACGATGTGTGCGTAAAGTCGAGCACTTTTCTCAGCGGTGTCGCTTACTCTGGGCAACGGCGCGGCGAGTTCTTATCCATCAGTTAAATGCATCTGTTAAAACTCCTGATGATTCGGTGAAACTTCCGTGAAAGTGCAACGGGACAGTCTGGCACAGTCATGCTCTCTTTGTGGAGTTGTGTATATCAAGGTGAGAACACACACACACACACACACACACACACACACACACACACACACGACAAAAAAACACACACACACAAACACCCTCTACACGCACACGCACTTGTCTGCCATCAAAGAATCCAAGGTTCAGCTGTTTCCTTTTGTAGGTTCAGCTGTTTCTTTTTGTTTTTTCACCCAAAATAAGCACATGCCCCTTCTATTCTTGGGGGCGACCGTCCGGGTACTAGTCCCAAGCAAGCATGAACAAATGTTGCAAATAAGAAGGGGAGCAGCTCTGCCCTGGTACTAGCCGCCTCGGGCGGTAAGCTATTGTTATAATGCAGGGGGTGGCAGCCAGACTTTCGTTCGCTTGGACCCCTCTACCCGGGAGACACTCAGCGTAACCAGACGCCGCTCAGGGGGGTCCAAACCGCGATCGTCCACTCCTTCTGCACTGTAGCAATGCTCCTGCTGCTCAACTACTGGCGCTTCCAATGCTGTGGCCGCATCAATTCTCCACAGTTGCCCAAGTACAGCTGTTTCAATTTTGGAGCTAGGTATGCTGTCTGCTATCGAAGAATAGGAAGAAGGGCCCTCGCTGCACTACTCTTGAATCTTGAGAAATCAAGAGTTCACAACCGCTGCACTAACTCTTGATGCCACGTCCTGAATTTCCATTCAAGAGCTGTCAGATGCACTCTCGAAAACGCCGAGAGTGACTCATCGATCGGTGCACTAACTGTGGAAAAGTGCTCTTGGTCCAGTCCTTCAAGAGGTGTCAGAAACGGCACATCGGACGAGCTCTTGAAGATTCCACAGTTCTCGCCAGGAGGGGCGTTTTTTCCAAACGAGGCCGACCGGACACTTCGTGCGATTTGCAAATTCGAGAGTTGGCGTCCAGTCTCGGTGGACAAATCGTTGCTGCCCTGTCGTGTAGTGTCTTTTCATTTTCCCTATCTTCTGTCCGACAGTCGAGAATGCTCACGAGAGTCGAGAGTCCGGAGTAAGTGCAGCGACGACAGCACTTGATGCCAATCCAGGAGTCTGACAGCGCTAGACGTACACTTGAATTTTTTCATGTGTCTAGTGTAGTGCGGCGAGGCCCAAGGTTTAGCTGCTTCAATTTTGGATGTACTTGTGTGACGAGAAAAGACATTGCTCTGATGACCAACAACTTCCATCATCATCATCATCACCATACAGCGCACATCATCATCCTCATCATGCAGCACACATCGTCATCATCATCATCATCATCATCATCATCATCATCATCATCATCATCATGCGGCACATCATCATCATCATCATCTTCCAGCACACATCATCATCATCACCATCATCATCGTAAAGGAACACATATCATCAACTTCATCACCATGATCACACAGCGGTGACAGCACACATCATCGTGTCACTATACAGCTCACATCATCATCATCATCAGGCAGCACACATCCAACGCCATCACCCTGTAGCACACATCATCAGCATCATCATGCAGCACACGTCTTCATCATCATGCACCAGGCAGCACACGACATTATCATCATCACCATCATTGTCATCATCATCACCATCATCATGAAGACACACGTCTATGTTGCCAACGGCGCAGTTAACGTTGAATGGTTGTTGCCTTCGGCCATCGAACGTGGACTGCGCCTTCCATACTGTTCGACCAGGGGAGGTGAACGCGCCGAGCTCCCACCCAACAAACCGAAGAAACAAAAAAGACAATAAAAGGGGAGGGGGAATACACCTGCTAGCATGTGTGATGTTGAGCAAGATTTACCTGAGACACATGTCCAAATGCTGCACACGTTGTGACCTAAAAAATAAAAACCGTACAGTGCGCGCCGTGCACATCTATATCTATATCTATAGATTCTATACTCTTATTAAAGACTAACCCGGGTCTCATGTGTACACAAGATTGTCTATAATGATTCTATATGTATATCTATACTGTAACTAAAGACTAGGTTGTGTGCCGCCCAATGATGATGTGACTAACCCGGGTCTCGCGTGTGTGGGCCCTCGCTCCTTTTCCCTCTTGGGCCCGGGCCGCTGTGCGGGCCGCACTGCTGCAGGGAGAAGTCCCCGTCAATTCTTTTTTGTGCCGTGCATTCCTAGTGTAGAGGTTTTGCGCTGCTCCTCGCTTTTGTGAGGTGCCTGTCATTTCTGTTTGCCGGTTTTGTCGTGTTGCAAGCTGCAGGGCTACGCTTCGCTCATCATGTTCGAATACACTACATAGCCAAGTGGAAGAAGCCGCAGGAGCTCAGATTCTGGCCCTCAGTCTGCACTGCTATCCACATCACAAACGACAGAAAATAAGGCGGTGTATCTTCCAATGTTCTAGCAGAAGATCCATCCTCACTTTGCATATTGTAGTGTTCATACTGGCACTTTGGACGGCCTGGCTCCACTACACACCCCATGCACAAAGACGAAAAATATTGCTGTGTATCATCCCATGTTCTAGGGGAAGATTCATTCTCACTTTGGGGATTTGGTGAGTTGTGTAGCAAGGCACACTGCCCCTTTCGACAAGCTCACTCCCACTACTCGTCAAATGCACAAAATGAAAATGAATCTTTGGCTAGCATCCAAAGATACCCTGCCATACTTTTTTTTTCTTTGTGTGCACGTGGTGGGTATTGCAGGGAGGCCCTATGCTCTGAATAGACAAAACTTAGGCATGGCCCCTTCTCCAGGTTTCCTCCGCTCTGTGCTAATCTATCGGAGCGGCAGGACGTATGTAGGAAAGAGGGGCTTAGGCTTGGTTGCCGCCTGATCTGAAGATCTTGTGGCCCCATTCTGCCTATGTTGAGAAATGCCCGAAAGGAAGAGTTTTTTTTTTTTTTTTTTTTGAGTGAAAGCCTTGGGTGACTAGTAGAGGGGGCCGCTGGACGGACTTAGCCCCATGTTTGCCCTTAAACCACCAGTACTCGGCCCAGCTATTGATGCCGAACCGGGAAACGCCCTGCGCGCCAAGTTTGGCCGAGCCGCCGCCACGTCGTTTCACTTTTCTTTTGGTTGGCGCCTCCAGCCATTGTGGTCCGGTAGACTAAAGCCAATCAGTCGCGGCGTGTTAACGGGAAACGCCCGTGGCCGATGTATGGGCCAAGTACTGGTGGTTTAATAGCCGTCAGGGCTCGTTTCTTTTTTTGGAGGGGTGGCATTGTTTTTTTTTCTTTTTTGGGTAGCAGGGTGGGGGTGGGTGGGGGGGAGAATTTGTGCCAACACCCATGTACGGAAGATGCACGACTGGTATCTTTAACGGTTCGTCGATGCACCATTCGGCCATATGGGCTGGCCTTCTTTTTCCGGGGACCGGCATCGTTTTTTTTTTTTTGGTGGGGACCTTCGTACCATATCACCCACGCTGCATAGTGCCGCTTGCCAGTACAACCTGATGGGACTCGGAAAGATGGACCGCCCAACATGGCGGTCCACCGAATGCCACTCGGTCTGCTTGATACTGCGTGGCCGTGCGGAGAAATGAGTTGTCCCTGATGTTCACAATGTTCTGTTTCTTTTTTCCCCCTCATGATTCCAACTGCGTCTGAGGCGGGCATCTGCTTGTTGTTCTAAAGAATCTAGTAAAGACTCGTGTATAGATAGATGTATGGATAAATCTACGCATTTGTAGATTGATCTGAACGTATATAGAGATATGTCGACTGTGGATGTATGGGTTGGGGAAGAGAGTGCAATCCTTTTTCGGGGGGGAGAGTATGTGGGTATGCAGGAGGGTGTGATTGGTTGGGTGTGGGGGTATGGGGGGTTGTCGTGTGTTGGACTATGGCGGTACGAGGGTGTGGTATCCAGGTGTTGGCGGTGTGGAGTATCTTTGATGTGGGGGTATAGGTTTGTGGGGGCGTCGTGTATGGGGTTATGGTGGGTGTGGGGGTATGGAGGTGTCGGCAGTGGGAGGGTGCTTTGTCTGAAACTGTTTAAAAGGGGGAGGGTGTGCTATAAATAAGGTGGGGTAGGGCCACTTTGTTTTGCCCTGGTTCGAGGGCCCACTGTGCCGCCCGTTGGGCCCGCGAGGTGCACTCCATGATTTCGCTGTGTGCGGGGGAGTTCTACCATTGAACGCTTTTGAACTTTGGACTCTTTCGGAGTTAAATGCGTTCGAGGAGTCAAGCTAGCACATAGGCACACATCATCATCATCATCATCATCATGCAGCATGCATCTTCACCATCATCACACAGCAGTTGACATAGGATTTGCAGGTATATAATTGTCAGGATGTCCCACTTCGAAAGATGTTGTGGCCAAGGAAAGGTACTCCTTTCGACACATGGGTAATATGGGTTTTGTCCATACTCAGTGTTAATTGGAGTTTGTCTCTAAGGAACGATTCCAATTCAGACCTCAGTTTCACTGCTTCTGATAGTGGACCAGAGATTGCTACGATAAAATCATCTGTGAAACATCATCATGAGCACATCAACATGATCAGGATACCCATAAAAAAAAAAAAAAAAAAAAAAAACATGAATGGGGAAAGCAGCGCCTTTACAACATTAGCACAAACAGTTATAACTCATAAGGAGAAGCGCAAATAAAGAATGACAAGATGCAGCACACCTTATCGCAGAATGAAGCAAAACAATTGTTTTATGCATGCAGCAATTTGTTGAGTCCTCCCAAACTCCATCTCTCTAATCATCCTCATCCCTTGCCAGTGTATCATTGAAGGCGTCATCATCTCCAGCCTCACCAACCCTTCGAACACGATCCTCCCCTGCATAAGTGCTACCAGATACCTCGTCAGAGGTATCACCATCATCATCATCATCATCATCATCATCACCATCACTGTCCAGCGCACTAGAAGAGTGTTTTGGTCGCTTCCCACCAGCGGCTCGCAATCAGGCACCACCCCCATGAGTTGCCTCCCAAGGGCAACCTCTCCATGAACAGGTCTGCATATCATCATCCTCGATCCATGATCTCATTGCACAAGACTGTTGTCGTAGCCGTCGGCCTTTGCCTCCCAATCGTGGGCGGCCATGAGGTCGACTGCGACCATCTTCCTGAGGTCTAGCAACTATGTCCGTACCAGCGTTATCCTCTCTCTCTCTCTCTCCTCTCTGTGCGAGCGGGACTCGTCGTGACGTTGTCCATGATCGTCGAGGGTCATCATGGAAGAAGTCGGGCCATGCCCAGTGGACTGCTCACAGGTGCCTGGGTCCTCAACGACGAGTTCTGCCTTTGAGGCTTGACATGACTGGAAGCCTCATCTATCCCTTCCCCCCTTGTCCATCCTCTCCTCCAACATGGCACCTGCCTGATTATGCACCACACTCTCCTCCATCCTCTCATCCACCCTCTCGCACATGATGTCCGCTCTCCTCTGGTCCACCGTATACTCCACACGCATGCCCACCCTAACATCCACCCTCTGCTCTACTCTGCACTCCACACACGAATGCACACTTTGCTCTGCCCTGTGCTTCCCCCTCGCCTCCACACCCTCTGCTCCACCATGGGCTCCACTCTCTCCCCCCAATCTATGCTCAACACTCTTCCCAACCCTCTGCTCCACCCTCTGCTCCAACACCAGTTGTATACCCTCCTCTACCCTCTACCCTCTACCCTCTACTCGACTCTAGTCCACCGTTTTGGACCACCCTGTGTATGACCCGAGGACTGTCCACAACCTGCTCGACCAACTGCCACAAACCCTCCATCTGCCACCCCTATCTGCCATGCTGACGCGTAAACCTCCTTGTAGAAACGCTCGTTATCCACCTCCCTGTCTCTAGGCCGCATCTCCTTGTGCCCATCCTCCCTCTCCGGCGAGCTCCTAACACTGTAGAAGATGCCCTCCAAATACATATTGAAGCTAGGGTCAAGCATCGCTCACCGGTTGAAGATGTCATAGTAATCCTCCGCAAGCGTTTTTCTCTTGTCCCTCTCTATCTCCCAGTGTAATCTGTACTAATCCCGCCAAGGGGCCACTCTTGGTGCAACCGGCGCGTTAGGCAGTGCAGACGTGATCCGATCTCTACCGTCCTTATGACGGTTAGCCCTGGCCACCACCTCCCTCTCCTCTATGTCCACATTATCAGACACGGCATCCGGCTCGCATCCCTACCAAGCCTCCTCAAAAGGATCCTCCCCCATATGCGGCCCCTCACTACTCTATCGACTCTCCCTCCTCCAGCTGGTGCTGAGAAGCTGGACGTTCCCGGGAGTGAACACGAGTTTCTCCAAACGCAGCAGGTCAGACGCTGTTGCGCCTCTTCCGAAGCGGTTTGAAGTCATGCGTTGCCCAGTTATGCTCGTAGGGAGTAACAGTGGACCACATGCCAAGCACCCACTTCACTATAGGCGGCTGCCTCCCACTCCCCGACGTCCACATTGCAGAGCACGGCACCCGGCTCTCTTGTTGCCCCAGCCTCCTCAAGGGGATTCTCCTCCATATCAGCTCACACATTAATGTACCGACTCTCCCCCCTTTCCATGAAGCACCCACCGCTGGATCCGTTATCTTCGCAGGAATTATCTTTAAATTGGGAACGTATCTAAAAGCTACCAGAGTGGCCCGGGACCACTTGCCCGGCCGGAAAAAAATAATTCAAAAAAAAAAAATTGATGCGACCCTGAGGCAAAAAGTTGTTCAACTTATTTTTCTGCATAACAAATGATAACATAGGTTTTTCTTGGATTTTTATTAATATTATTATTTTATTTTTTTTGCTGGGACGTTCTCTGGTCCTTGCATGGCCAGGCCGCCCAGGAAAACAGGGTGACCCGGGCGGCCCGGCTGATAGCCTAGGAACTTACGTTGTTGTTTTTTTTCCAATACCCAGAAGCTACTCTTTCTGTTACGGAAAGAAAGAAAGAAAGAAAGAAAGAAAGAAAGAAAGAAAGAAAGAAAGCGGCAAGACACTCACTTTGCGTCTGCTGTCAATTCTAATTTGCTGGATTGATCGATGCTGAGGCTTTCTTTTACGTATGTATTGTATGGTCAGTCTTCTGGGCGACGGCGACACTACCAAATGAATTGCGCCTTTGCACTGTTTGTTCTCTCAGGCGCGATAGCGAAGGAGACGCTGCAGTAGTCCGCAGCGAGATGGACACGACTTGATTGTTAGTTGAAGAAGGAAGAAGTGTATCCAGTACTATCCACTGTAACGAGCTCAGAGAGGGATGACTTGATGATAAGAAGGGCATAGAGCTGGCCAATATCAGTTTTTCTGCTGCGGTTGGGGTTAAGCCTGGCCGGAGAGCCCGGCTCCTTCCCTCAGGCCGTGGCTAATGATGTGGGGGACGCTGGGCCCGTTTCCCAGCAAAAAAAAGAAGGTATATATATATATATATATCGTCACAAATAGAACTGCCCGGTAAACCGTAGGCAGAGAGAGAGAAGAGGACAACAAACGAGGGGCTGTGACAAACTGTTTCGTCGGAGTGGCTCAAAAAGAGACTTGGGAAGCGGCAAGCGCCAGTTTCAAAAACAGCCATTTTCGGCCACCACCATGCATTCAGGCAGAACTGCTGAGCCGTTTCTTTTTTTTTTTTTGGTTTCTTTTTTTTTTAACTGCCGAGACATTTCATACTTTGCCCGCTGGAATGCACTGCCTCTGCCACCTCCCGAACCAAACTATGCCAGCCGAAACACTAAATTTGGCTACTTCACCTGAGATCTAGATTCTCGAGACGTTTTGAGATCCGTTCAATTCTCTGAAAAATGGTCACACATCAGATGCGTACACATGTATAGGCGACACCACAGCAGACATGGACACAATTTAGAAACCTCAGCACTGTGGACTTTCCACAGTTGTTTGAGGTGCCCATATCAAAGGATAGACATGCAAAACATCCGTATAGCCATATCAGGAGCCAAGATTCACATCGCAGGCGCTCGTCCTGTCTCTGTAAGACAGCAAGCAAAGATGATGCATTCCTCCAGAGTCCAAACCCAATTCCAACAAGCAGGACCCTTGCATGTTTCACATCCTTCCACCAATGGATGATGCATCGAACATCTGTTGACCAGCACGTGCATGATCTTCTCCCATGACACTAAAATCACCTCAATTTTCTTTTTTTTCTATTTTTTCTTTTTTTTCTTTTTTTTCTTTTTTTTCTTTTTTTTCTTTTTTTTCTTTTTTTATTTGGACCATTTCTCGATTTATGCATGCCATCCTTGCGCAGGGGTCATGCTAATCTTCTCTGTATCATTCAAATTTTAACGGATGTCCCGAAGGACAAATCACCTCAAATTTCCATCCCTCTCAAATCCTTTCTCATGCGATGTCACTACATGATTACAAGACGAAGAACAATGCAACACTACCACAGCGTGCACAGATCGGCCACCACTAGGCCCAGAAGTGAGCACTATGCTCGCGACATCACAAAGCTACAAACACAGACTAGAAGTGAAAGCAGTGCTCTTCAGGCTCAGGCCAACAGCCAACGACATTGCTTAGACAAGCGTTATCAGTCCTCAGACGATAGCAACATAGCTCGGCCGCTTGGAGAAGCCATCATTCCTATTACCCGGCATCCGTGATGCTCAGGGGTTCGTTCCAGCCATCCTATTCCTTCGGACAGCAGATGATTTTCAATGAAATGTGAAACTTGTTGCTTCGTTGTTTGCCCCCTCTGGCAATAAGTGTATGTGCCCGACGTTAAGCTAGCTACTCAGCCAGCCTAGCCAATCCGCTAATCAAAACTCACATGTGTCGTCGGGCCACATCAACCTCAACCTTTTATCATCGTTTCCCCTCTTTACTCCCCTGTGTTCCACCCAGCCAAGAGCACTGTCAGGAGCACACAAGCACCTGTGAGGCTGCACATTAGCTGATGATGCATAGTGATCATCCTAAGTTAGCAAAGCATACCAGCAAGCGGACCAGCCAGGCCGAGCGCTCCACAACACAAGGAAGCAGGGATATCTGTTTTTCCACACCTCTCCCATTGAGGTCTACCAACCTTGGCTGCGCCCGAAACGCATAAGGAAATTACACGTCCAAACACACGTTTACAGCTACAGGTGCTGGACTGGCTCACTCTATAGGTTATGCAAGGCTCACACACGGCTCCCGAGCTCGGCGTCCTCCTCCAACAACGGCACACAGAAAAGCTGCAAGGGACCATGCTACAGTCAGTATCAGCTTCATTGCTGGTAAGTAACACAGCACTCAGAAGCATGCACCATCTCTCTCTCTCTCTCTCTCTCTCTCTCTCTCTCTCTCTCTCTCTCTCTCTCTCTCTCTCTGTCTCATATGTGCACGCGCGCATCGCCTCACACACAGCGAGCACAATTTCTCTCTCTCTCTCTCTCTCTCTCATGGGTGCGCGTGCGCAGCGCCTCACACACAGCGTGCACGTGCTCCCTCGACGCCCCCGCTTTCCAGGCACCGGCTCACATACCCACCAGGCCACCGCCGCTGTGCTCATCGGCAGCGCACGAACAAACTCACACACGTCGTCGGTCCCCCACCTCCTCTTCGGTCCCCCCCCCCTTGCCCGATGTGACACCCGTGCGTGCTGCCGGCCTCCCCAACCGACACCGCTGTTTCCAACTGACACGCCCTCCTTGGTCCCCTGCGGCACCGCGCGCGGACCCCCCAGCCCGACGCCGCCGTTCGCAACCGGCGCGCCCTCCTCGGTCCCCTGCGGCACCGCGCGCGGACCCCCCAGCCCGACGCCGCTGTTTCCAACCGACGCGCCCTCCCCGGTCCCCTGCGGCACCGCACGCGGACCCCCCAGGCCGATTTTCGCTGGGCCCACTGGGAGCGTCACGCGTGGACCGCTTCTTCCTCTAAGGTATATAAGAGAAGAAAAAGATGTTGGTGGAGATGATAGGGGACGGAGATGCTGGCGAGGAGTGACATTGTGCTCATCTTCTTCATCTTCTTCTTCTTCTTCTTCTTCTTCCTCCTCCTCCTTTCTACATTCTTCTTCCTTTTGCCTCTGTCTCTTTCCAAACTCTATCATTTCAGTTGCAATTGAACGGCATTGTCTCTTTTCGAAGGTATTCAGGGGCTTTCTTCTTGGTAGGCAGAAGTGCTGAGTAGGACTGGGTAAGTAGTCTCCCGCTGCTCGGAAAAGCCGTCTTCTGTTTCACTATGATTGTTTGGGCTCTGATTATTTGCCTTTTTTTTTTACTTGCCGACATTGCCAGTGATAAGTAACCGGAATTGGTGCCCCCCAGAATATAAAGGGGTTGAGTCTTCTGTTAAAAAAAAAAGAAAAAAAGATGCCAGGATCATAAGATTCATAACACTTTAGGACAGAAAAGGGCAACGGCCTTGACATATTATTGCATCACAAATCAATAAAAACACACGTGCACACACACACACACACACACACACACACACACACACACACGCGCGCGCGCGCGCCTTTTGCATGCTTGTCGTGCACACGCACCTCCATGCTTTAGAGTCCAAGGACTCCAAAGGGAAACAAACACATGCATGCACAATGGCATTGGACAGACATGCACACACAGGCACATTCAGCAACATACACATGAACGACGTGTGATTTATGGATGTCCCTCTCCTCAGGAAATCCTTCTGGGCTGTGGCCTTGTTCTTGTTGACTAACTATGGAGAGAGAGAGAGAGAGAGAGAGAGAGAGAGAGAGAGAGAGAGAGAGAGAGAGAGAGAGAGAGAGAGAGAGAGAGAGAGAGAGAGAGANAGAGAGAGAGAGAGAGAGAGAGAGAGAGAGAGAGAGAGAGAGAGAGAGAGAGAGAGAGAGAGAGAGAGAGAGAGAGAGAGAGAGAGAGACTGTCTTGCCAGATTTCTATTGAGTCAGTATTGAATGGTGAGGATACTGCACCATCCAAATGAATCATGAATGATCCATCACAATTAAAAAAGGGAGGCATGGCGTGCTCGCATTTAGTCAAGCAATCCAAGTGGCCTTCAGCATCAGATCAGACAAACTTCAGACGATGCGGACTACTTCCCTAGTGAGTCCGAGGTCGTGCATTCTCTATTGTACGGCATCTGAGTACGATGTACTATAGTCGCTATGGACTGATGGAGTTGGCAATTCTTTTTCTTGCCCTCTTCTTCTTCGTTGGGAGCCAGCAGTCAACGTCTCCCATCTTCACGTCTGCTTTCGCCACCATCCCCCAACCCATGCCTAAAAAAACGATATCGAACGGTAGGTCCTCTTCCATTACAAAGCTCAAAGAGTGCAAAACCCTCCACCCTCGTACACCTTTACTCCCTTGAGGTACTTCCCCATGCTCATCAGACTATGATTAGCCATTCTAGACACTACTGCCTCATCCAAGTCGTGAACTCCAATACATAAATGCAATTTTCTCACTGCCCTACAAGTCTACGGGAAACGTAACTTCTGCTGGACCCATTATCTATCATCCCACCTATTCTTATTCTACCAACATCTACATCTGCCATCACTAACTGCCATGATGTCTTTCGTAGCCCAGTGATGAGTTGCTAGGGTGGGTCGCGTACGTCGCATAGGTCGCACGGGTCACGTAGGTCAAGTAGGTCACGTAGAGTAGGTCGTCGATCACATAGGTTCCGTAGGTCACGTAGGGTGCATAGCTCACATAGGTTCTGTGGTCACATAGGTCATGTAAGTCGCATAGGTCTCGTAGGTCTTGCAGGTCGCATAGCGAAGTGCTGCACTTGGCGGCAGTTTGACCAAAAAAAAAAAAAAAAAAAAAAAAAATTCTACCAGAACTCAATGAACATTGGTACAGGGCCATCCATGCTATGATCTGCGTCATTTGCACGGCGGACGGCACAGATCGCAGTCCTATCAGACAAACTTCTGATCAGCCCACTTTCTCGGCCGTCCGTTCGCGTGAACAGCCCAGATTGTGGGCCGATAAGGCAACACTCTGATTGGGCCACGATCCACACTGTCCGTTCACACGAATGTCCCAGAATGCGGGCCAATCATTAACAAATCTGATCGCGCAGCGACATGCGCCGTTCCCAAAAAAACGGTTTTACGCCCGCCCTCAAAACCACAGTTGTGGCCTGCCATCTGAGCCAGCCATTCCTTATGACTATTAGCAGTTCCTGTAGTATTGTAGACAATGAATGAATGGAGAAGAATCAATGCCCGATTGATCCCCCTTACAGCCGGACATTCAAAGGACAAACACAACTACTCTCACATCCTCTCCTCTCATCTACCACCGTGCTCATTCTCCACGTGAAATCCATATCCAACCTGCACCGCTACATGCGCCTTCTCGATGCTTCGCCGACCAAGATGTGCGTGCACCATAGCCAAAGTGATTCTCCTTACCGGTTCCAACCTCTCCTTCCTCCTTCAACCTTTCTCTAACACCATAGCCCAGCGAGAAGTTCTTCTCCCTCTGCCACCATAGCCTACCTTCTTCCCCCGAATACAATGTACAGTCATTATACCTGTATTTAGGCTGAAAGCTACCCCAAATGCAGCTATAATGACCGTACGTTGTATTCGGGGGAAAAAGGTAGGGCTTCTCCAACATCTCCCTACTACCAGATAGCCATGGAGGTCTTCTCCTTCACCCTCCAGCTTCACCTTCACGCTCTCAAAGCTCCGCCAACCTCTTCCCCTGCGCCGAGCAGCAGCACGACTGCTTGGCAGGTGAATACGAGAGCCGCTCCACTCATTGCAAAGAATGATATAGTACTTCGGCTGCCCGGCCTCATGTCCCTCCTGCCCAGGCACTACCTGCATCTACTCGGCCTCCGTGTACTAGGCCCACTGACCGTTCCTGCTTTGGGCGGGGACATCCTTATAAGACTGATATGTACCCGTTGACCCTGAATGTAGACTTCTACCGACATACACTCAGGGCCTGGCTCATCATCATTACATACTGGAAATCTACCGGAACCTTCCAGGCCCAACCAACTTGCTGGAAAATCCCTACAGGGCCTCTAACAAATTCTATTTCTCTCCCCGATTGCTACTCTACCCCCATCACACCACTAACTTTCCGTCCTGTCCCTGTTCCTACCCATGTCACTACCTTGTCACTGTTCAAGTCACAGACACACGTCACGGCCAACAGAGTCCGCACAAAGCTTCGGATTGGAACCCCCTGGCTAAGGAGACAAGCACACGGCATACGTGCATCAGCCGCAGACCACACACATATTCCCAAAACACACCAAAACACGCTCAGACTCGGAGTTTTCAGCAATCAGATCAAGATTCAAAGCCAGAAACTCTCTCAGATAAAAGCAAATTTCTCAGACTGAAAAGTGCACAGGTCATTACAACGGGATTTTTGCATGCCAAGTGTCGGAGACGTAAGCATTGCAAACTGGGTTCATTACAAAAGGCTCTCTCAACAGTGTTTTTTTTCCCAAAGTATTGGCCACAACATATCCTTGGTGAGTTTACTTCCTTCCAAGACTCCCACAGATTAGCTTTCGAAAGGCGTTTCCCACATTATTAGCGGATTGCCGAGCCAACGAAGATCATCGGCATGCATGGGTCCGATCATCAGACATCATTGTGTTGTTTTCTGGTGATTAATTGTACTTTAAGCGGCTACAGACCGAACCATGCAAGAGTATGGAAACCAAGAAGGGGGGGGGGGGGG
>BFEA01000468.1:883621-896419 GCA_003427395.1 Chara braunii | reverse complement strand
CGGCTACAGACCGAACCACGCAAGAGTATGGAAACCAAGAGGGGGGGGGGGGGGCAGAGAGGAGCAGAACATACAGAGCAACCGGCAAAACCGTGAAGAACTTCTTGTTGCGCGTAAGCTGCCTGCCACTGTCCATCTGTTCCCACCAGGTCAGCTTGTCATACGCACCCTGATCCTCTGCGAAAGGTGATCCTTTCTTCCAGTGGAATAAATAAAACGTTACCTGTCATTAAGAAACCAGAAACCACCCATCAACGTCATTCCACAACATCATCATCAGGACACCACACTAATGCAACTGCAGACAGCTCATAGTTCTCACGCCCATGAAGGAGAGTTCGTGTATATGATGACTAAGTCAGACTAACACACAAAACAAAGAGCAAGGTGAGCAACCGGAAGAGCTGGGTTCCAAATATACACTCAACTATTCTGAGAGCTGGCCTCACGATTGACAGCTGATCTCACAGACAGATCTTTCATCAGCCTTTTTCGTTGACCTGTTCAATGTCCCACTTTGATGATGTCATTTGCAAGTATATTTTATTTATCTGCTTCCTCTGGAGTTCGAACTCAGGTCTGTGTTTCAACAATTCAAGCAAGGGGTGTATTTACCTGCTAAGCTAGGGCTGACCTAGCTGATCTTACTGATAGATCTTTCATCAGCCTTTTTCGTTGGCCTGTTCAATGTCCGACTTTGATGATGTCATTTGCACAATCGCAATCCCCCATGTTCACTGAACCTAATGCCTCCATGACCCAAGGTTCACTGCCAGAAGAAGCTTCTCCTGGCAGACGATCTGATGGTGGATAATCTAATAGCGTGAATCCAACCGTGATGATGCCATTTGCATGTATTTTAATAATCCGCTTCCACTGGAGTTCGAACTCGGGTCTGTATTTCAGCAGTTCAAAGGTGTACCTGTTGAGCTAAGGCCAATCATCAATCCCGAGGGAGGTTCACTGCCAGAAGAAGTTTCTCCTGGCAGACAATCTGATACCACGAAGCTTATGGCTGCCAATCCTTACCTTTGCGGACAATCTGAGGGCTTCAGAGACTTGACTGAGAAACCTTACGGTTGTCTCGACAGCCACACACCTCACTCACCACCTGACCTCAAAACAGGGAAAAATGTCCCAACGCCTCGTTTTGCAGCAGTCTGCCCTCTATGTAACATCCACTCACTGCGCAACCCTGGGTTTCATTTGAAAAACTGAACAAGTCCGGCAGTGTCACACTTTCAGTTTCAAAAGGGCAGAAAAAACATGTGTGGGCAACAAAATCGGCTGTGGAGTTTGAAAAGGGCAATCTCGGCAAAAACGGCTGTGGTTTGCTGCCCTTTTCAAACTCGCCACGCGAGTTTGTTGCCCTTTCCAAGCTCGGCACGCGGGTAAAAATGCTTTTGTTACTCTTTTCAACTCTGTGTCCGAGTTTGTTGCCTTTTCCAAACTCGTTTGGGCCACAACCAAACTTACCCCTTTTGAAAAAAAAGTGGGAGGGGAGGTACGTTCATGTCACATTTGAGTTTCATAGCAGGCAAAGAAAAGATGTGTCGGCAAAGAAACCAGGCACAAGTTCGAAAAGGGCAATGAAAGTACCGCGGACATGGTGTCAGTCTGGGTGTCATATTTACCGCGGTCGGCCGTGGTGTCGGATGGGGAAAGAAAGGGAAAAAAAAAAAAAAAAAAAAAAAAGGCCAACGCACTAGGCTACCAGAGTGGCCCGGGGTCACTTGCCCGACCGGGCCAAAAAAAATAAAATAAATATTTTTAAATTTTATTTTTTATTCTAAATTTGGTGAAGAATTTCGATGTGACCCTGAGGCAAAAGTTGTTCAGTTTATTTTTCTGCATAACATAGTTTTTTGGGGGATTTTTTTTTCTTTTTTTTTTTTTTTTGCTGGGGCCTTCCCTGGTCCTTGCACGGGCTGGCCACCGGGGACCCGGACGGCCCGGCTGGTAGCCTAGCCAACGCATTCTTTTCGACCGAAATTGCCACTTAGAAGTCGGCGCCAGATGTCTTTGCTGGCACGTGTTCTTTTCGCCTTTACGAACTCTAAACCTGCCGCGTCCCCCCCCAAAAAAAAAAACAGAGGAAGAGTCACCGGTAGAGTCTAACGTTCCTGGACCCCTTAGGATTTGAACTCATATTGATCTGATAACCTGTTTATCCCAGTCAGTGGCAAGACAGGCCAAACATCGATGAGCACTTGGGGAGAGGCGCCATTTGTGGTGGTTCATGCATGGTCTGCACGACCATTCTCTCCCCGGTATTTTCATACTTCTGAATATCCCATGAAGCGCTCCATGACAAGTCTCTCAAGATGTTTTCCTACACGTATCCATCAAGATTTGAACTCGTAACCTGTTTGTCACTAGTACACTGAGTATTACCGCTCTGCCTCCAGGAATATGAAACGTGCATGAGCGCACATGGACAAGGGCCATTCATTGTGCTTCACACATTACCTCCAGGACAAATCTCTTAGAGGTTATTCCGGCACGGGAGTATGGCATTAACCACTGCCATCTCATCTCCATTCGATACGGGACCGCATGTATGAACCATTAGCATCTTATCATGTGGAGAGGCAATGTGAAACTTGTCATTATAACCCCCACCGTCAATCGGTGAGCAAGAGACATTGGCATGCGTGCTGAGCAAGAGACATTGGCATGTGTGCTATGGACGCATCTATTTCATCGCATTTTCTAACCTTGTACGGACTACCTTCTTCTCCCGAATACAACGTGCGGTCATTATAGCTGTAACTAGACTGAAATATGCCTCAAATACACAGCTATAATGACCGAACGTTGTATTCGGGGGAAGAAGGTATATACAGCTATAATGACCGCAAGTTGTATTCGGGGGAAGAAGGTAGTCTGAATAGGCATATTTCCAATTATACTATCAACTCCCCCCTCGCAGGAGCAATAGAGTAATCACTGTGCAGAGTGGTGGCCATGGAAATCCCGCACGACAAACGTGTCAAATGCAGACAAAAAAGAGACAGACAAAAAAGAGACACTGTGTCATGAACAGAAAGGAGATACACCAGGAAAAGAAAAATAAAATTTTAGAGACCAAGCATAAGAAATGAATAGAACCCAGCTCATATGGCTAAATGGTACACCCATGGACCCCTTGATAAACAGGCGAGTTCGAATCCTGGCGGAATCACACGAGGAGAATAACTCCGAATTACCTTGGGCTGATCATCTCGATGATAATACCTTGGGACCACCAGTACCCCACCAAGGCAATGTTTAGAATCAAAATTGTCTCGATCGAAAAATTCAGAGGCTCGGAGCAGGTTTCGCCCAGGGGGGGTCAAAAACGTTTGCCCCGCCCCGCCCCGCCCCGCCCCAACCCGCCGAGGTCGGTTGAGGGACGTGGACGTCTTTTCACCCACGGTCTCCGTGAAGCAGACGACACCTCTACGGAGGCCATGGACAAAACCTCCCATTGTACAGATGAACCAGAATGCGGTACGGCCTGCCTAAGGGGGTTGAGGGGGGTGGACAGATCAGCCTCCGGCGAGCGCTACCGCTTCTGGACCGTTGGAATGGCTCGTTGTCTGACCAGACTTCATGGCCTCTTCGTGCGAGGTGTGGGGTGGTCCACGGATCGACCTGGGTTGATGGGAGGATCTACCCACCGATCATGGTTTGGGGATGTGTGTCTTCCATCCTGTTGGGGGAGATCCGTTGACCATTCCGCTCGCGGAATCCAAGGTCAGGCATGTGCGTGCGATGCATGTACTAGGAGCAGCACTTTTGGAGGATTTGGAAGACAAGTGGCAGGTACAGGCTCTCCTCCATATTTGGCGAGAGAGAGCAAGAAAACGAAGAAGAAGAAGAAGAAGAAATGTCATCTTCTTTTCTCTTCTTCTTCTTCTTCTTCTTCTTCTTCTTCTTCTTCTTCTTCTTCAATGTGCAACATGCTCCCTATCCATTGCCCTCCTCATACACTCGCCTTTGCCCTGTCCTCACTTACGAAAATTGTGGTTGTCCCTTCAAATCAACAATGATGACAACAACCACGAATGTCTACCACATAGTCCTCGTTGTCACGTACTGCCTTCTTTTTCCCTCTTATCCAATCTATCTATCTATCTATCTATCTATCTATCTATCTATCTATCTATCTATCTATCTATCTATCTGATCATCTATGCAGCCCTTCGGCTACGAACACAGGTGTGGGAACCTAGTACTATACCGCAGCCTTAGGGCTGCGAACCCCGAACCTGACCCAATGAACCAAAAAAATGGGGGCCTACCAGTAGGAGTAGGGAGGAAAAGATGCAGTCTTTAAACCACCAGTCCCTTTCCCCGCTTGAAATCTAAGACGCGCAAGGTAACACAATAGCCGAGGGCCACCGTTGATAAATTGAATTGGCGGCCCGTTTTTCGTTTCGGGCCTTCGACACTCAACATTTGCGACAATCTGCCGACCGCCTGTGGCCAAGCCTATTTGCCACAGTTAGATCTTCAAGATCGGACGGGCTAAGACATTCCGCTGTTCCAAGACTTTGGGTCGGGCCTCCAGTCACAAGTTAGGACCAGTCCTACACTTTTTGAAAGCTGCCGGTAGGGCAACCAAATAGTGGCCCCTCATCCCCAAAATGTGAAAATGTGAAGGACCGGTCACCGCACACTTCCACCCCGGTTATACCCCATTTCCAGTGGTTGCCTACCACAAAAAAAAAAAAAAAAATCCATTCCAAGACTTTGGATCGGGCCTCCAGTCACAAGTTAGGACCAGTCCTACGCTTTTAAAAGCTACCGGTAGGGCAACCAAATAGAGGCCAGTCATCCCAAAAATGTGAAAATCTGAAGGACCGGTCACCGCACACTTCCATCCCAGTTATACCCCATTTTGAGTGGTTGCCCACCACAAAAAAAAAAAACACGCCACCTTGACACAGACAAAGAAACTCCCCACTATACCACACCCTTAGGGCTGCAAATATCATGAAAATGGAAAATGAGGAAAAAAAGGCAAATTGGACCGTCAATGAAGACCTCCATAGACACATGTAAACCACTAGTACGAAACTGCATCCTTAGTTCCTGATCGCAATTCAGACCCATCCTTCTGCTAAATGGAACCGGCATCGTTAGTTCCTTATGCTGATCGAAGAAAGAGGCCGCGGATCCAAGCCTATGCAGCCCCCCAGTACCACCCGAAAAGAAGAACGTGGTACCATCCTGTGGCTGATTTGGCAGAACCTGATGTGCAGGGCATTTGTAGCAGACCTCTGGTTGGCCTGTGAGACCAGCCCCTTGGCCTGTTCTCACAAGCCTGTGTTCTATTCGGGGCAGTCCAGTCCAGGCCGGTACCTCTGTCGGTACCAGCCAGTCCAGTCCAGTCCCGTCAGTCCACTGGGGTATACCCCAGCCGTTGTCTGTTTTCAAGATCATTCTACATTCGCACAGTTTTGGAGTACGTGCGCTGGAGTCTAGCGTGGGAGCTGCGCTCTGCCATCTCGCTCCTCCCTCATCCTCCATCTCCATCATCATCCCAGGCGGAGCACCACACCTGGTGGGTCCGCTACATTGGTATCGGAGCGGGAATGGTCCCCGCTCCCACCCACCACACCGCACATACGGGAAAACAGCAAATCCCGACAGCGGGATTTTTCGTTGTTTTCTGGCTGTTTCTGTCGAAAATAGAGGGAAAAAAGGTGCAGAGCGACACGTGGCGAAAAGGAAAGGGCCGCCGCATCCTCCAGGTCGTCGGTTCTGATACGGCATCTAGCCCGGTCAGCTTCCGTGTGAAGCTGCCCGACTACCTACGCCAGGCTCGTGTGCACGATGTCTACCACGTCTCGTTACTGCGTCCTTACCGCATACTGTCTGAGCGTTTCGCTAGACGACCATACGAGCGCCATCCACCCATCATGGTGGACGGCCACGGGGAGTTCCTCGTTTCAGACATCATTGGTCGCCGAGTCACCGACGACAACCCTCCCCATGTCGAGTATCTCGTACGTTGGAAGGGTTACCCTGAGGAGGAGGCTACCTGGGAGCCCCTCGAGCACTTGCAGCACGCTCGCATGTTGGTGCGTGCCTATGACCGTGCTCGTCGTGCTGGGTTCACTGCTCCTCCTCAGCCCACTGACCCTCCTTCTTCTCCCCCGGCTGAGGAGACCGCTGAAGTTGAGCCTGATCCATCTGAGGCAGACCTTCAGCAGCAGTCGGATGCTTCTGAGCGTCCACAGCGCACTCGTCGTCGTCCTGCTCGATACAACAATTGGCTCTAACTTGTCTTCCCACGTCTTTGACTTCTCAGTACTTCATCCACATCAGTTTTGCTACTTCAGCTCGTCGACGTTGCGGCTCTTCCTCGACGGCATTCCGGAGTTCTCATTGTGGACGTCATCGGCAGCTTCATGGACTTCGTCACGATCAGCTCTGCCTACTTCAGACGCCATCACTCTCTTACCACCTTACCCTGTACAGTACCCTGTTTGTGTCGCATGATGGTCTCCCTTCGTCGGGTTCCTCTGAGTTGGGCTCTCCCTTGGTATACGCATAGGCATCGGGCCCGTAGCGTTGCCCTAGCTTCCAGCTTACGGATCTAGCTCCAACTTCCCTCATTTTAGGAGTCATTTGCATGATTCTCTTACCCATTACCTTTCTACCCTCTGCCAGCTCTTACGCCCTAGTTAGGCAGCCTTGCATGCTTCATCTAGGCGTGCCCAGTATACCAGGCTCCCTTGTTCCCTTACATGGTCGACCCTCCACAGCGGTCACCCCTTTAGTTGAGCATACCCGCCCTGATGGTCTATCCGTTAGGGTCATTGGTTCTATTCGCTCCCAGTTCCCTACCCTCATTGAGCCTGATGACATGTGTTTCCCTGTTATGTTGTGTGGATGCCCTTAGGAGTTATCGACCCCTAGGCTGCATTCGCCACCCTCAGAGACCATCCCACCCTTTGGTTCGCGACACACTTCTCCTGTGACATATGGTTGACTTGTTGTTGTTTGTTGCTCTCAGACTGAGGCTACTGCCTCTGACATTTCTAGGATTTAGTTGTTCTGCTTTTGCTGTTCTTAGGACTTATACACTAGTCAGTTGTTTCCAGACTGAGGCTACTGCCTCCAACATTCTAGGCTCTACTTGTCATTACCATTTGCTTTCCTAGGACATGTATCCTAGTTAGTTGCTTCTGCTTTCCTAGGACATGTATGCTAGTTAGTGGCTTTAACTTTCAATTAGGCTGTTAGTTGTGACATTGCTGTTTTGTGACATTTTCTATCCTAGGCTGCATCGCATGGACTCAGCATGGAGCTTGCTCCGCATCCTAGACTACTCAGTTTTTCTTTTTCTTTGGTGGAGTTCCGCTTCTTGGCGGAAGCGTGCTTGTATCTAGGCGATCCATCACAGGTCGAGGATCGTGTAGCGGACCTCTGGTTGGCCTGTGAGACCAGCCCCTTGGCCTGTTCTCACAGGCCTGTATTCTATTCGAGGCAGTCCAGTCCCGTCAGTCCGCTGGGTTATACCCCAGCCGTTGTCTGTTTTCGAGATCATTCTACATTCGCACAATTTTGGAGTATGTGTGTTGGAGTCTTGCGTGGGAGCTGCGCTGTGCCATCTCGCTCCTCCCTCATCCTCCATCTCCATCATCATCCCAGTCTTGCGTGGGAGCTTCAGCATTTTTCCCTTCATGAAAAAGAACCTTCTCTCTCTCTCTCTCTCTCTCTCTCTCTCTCTCACACACACACACACACACACACACACACACACACACACACACACACACACAGGCCTGGGGCCATGCACTGGTGGCTTGAACCATGAGTGTGTGTGTTTGTGTGTGTGTGTGAGAGAGAGAGAGAGAGGTCTGTGTGTGTATGAGAGAGAGAGAGGGCTGTGTGTATGAGAGAGAGAAAGAGGGCTGTGCGTATGAGAGAGAGAGGTGTGTGTGCATGTGTGTGTGTGAGAGAGAGAGAGAGAGGTCTGTTCGCTCCGAAAGGTTCAAAAGGTTGGAGCAACCGGCCGAAAATGGCTGGCGGCGCCAGCCAAAACGAAACCGAAAACTAAAATGCCGCACTGGCATTTCGGCAAAGCTTGCCGTACAGGGGGAATCCTGTCGTACAGGGGGAATCCACCTCATACAAAAGAGTCTCCGTGGCCGCCATGAGAAACGGTCGATCAGGGTTACCACACTAGCAGGGCCTGATACCCGCAGTCCATTTCTTTTTCCCCTACCCAGTGCATTGGATGCAAAATCCTACAGCAAAAAATAAATAAATAAATAAAATAAAATCCTACAGCGGTCTCTTTACCTGCCCTCCGCAGGTGTCCAACCCAGGTAAGGTCTGAGAGTGGTTGGGTACAAACCCTGCGGCGAACTACCAACCACGAAGAGCCAAGCCAGTGCCTGGTGCAAGAGGGCTGCTGGAAATAACCCCTACAGCAACGCATCAACAATCGCATAAGACCATGAAAGACATCCTACCCAGCTTCACCCGAATACAACGAATGGTCATTACTGCTGTATCTAGACTCAAAGTTGCCCCAGATACAGCTATAGTGACCGCATGTTGTATTCAGGTGAAGACGGGTAGTATGTGCCGGGAGGTGATGTCAACAACACATCATGACTCGTCAGTAAAAGGTGTGTAAAGCCTTAGACAAAGGGCATCGCCACACCACTCTCAAAATGTGCAAAATGAGAATGCACTCCATGCTAGAACATGGCCAGATGCACCCGCCACAATTTTGTCTTTTTGACCTTTCAAAGGGGTGTGGCGAGGCCCAAAGCCATTGAACAGCAGAACTCCATCCGCCACACCACTCTCAAAATGTGCAAAATGAGAATGAACTCCACGCCAGAACATGGCCAGATACAATTTTGTCTTTTTGATCTTTCAAAAGTGGTGTGGCGAGGCCCAAAGCCATTGAACAGCAGAAACTCCGACAAACAAAGCCATCGAACAGCAGAAACTCCGACAAACAGGCACGAGTGTTCGCACACTCTGTTTTAGAACAGCATGCTTTAGGGGCTGCCCCCACTGGCCGGCGGCTGGAAAAACAGTATTGCCACAAAAAACGGCCGACTGAGTCTGGAAAGCATTTGCCAGATTTCCTCAGGACCCCAGCCCCACCGCGAAAACGGGCACTGGAAACGGCACCACCTCCCCCAAAAGGAAAACCCGAAGGCGTCCCTCCCGAACAGGTAAGTTCGGTAAGGACTGGAAAAGCAGTATGGCCACAAAAAACGGCCAACTAAGTCTGGAAAGCATTTGCCAGATTTCCTTGGGACCCCACCCCTACTGCAAAAACGGGCACTGGAAAGGGCACCACCTCTCCCAAAAGAAAAACCCGAAGGCGTCCCTCCCGAATAGGCAAGTTCAGTAAGGACTGGAAAAGCAGTATGGCCACAAAAAACGGCCAACTGAATCTGGAAAGCATTTGCCAGATTTCCTCGGGACCCCACCCCCACCCGAAAAACGGGCACTGGAAACGGCACCACCTCCCCCAAAAGGAAAACCCGAAGGCGTCCCTCCCAAATAGGTAACTTCCGTAAGGACTGTCCATCACAAAACGGCCCCGGGCACTGGAAACGGCACCACCTCCCCCGAAAAGGAAAACCCGTCCCTCCCGAACTTACCACTGTCCATCACGAAACGGCCCCTGAACCGTCAATTGGACCACACTCTCATCTCCTTCTCCGATGCCATTGGAGAACATGCCCCCCACCCCCAAGTCGGCTGGACGCCCTCTTTGGAAAAGGAATGCAGGAACTTGACTGCAATTTCCCAGACCACGTACCGTGTAGAAACACCCCGTCGAAAGGAATGCCGGAACCTGGCCGCAATTTTTTTTTTTTTTTTTTTTTTTTTTGGCCGCAATTTTCCAGACCGCCGACCGTGTAGAAACGCCCCATCAGCATTTCTGCAACCTCTTTCCATAACCTTTTTTTTTTTTTTTTTTTTTTTTGGCCGCAATTTTCCAGACCCGTGTAGAAACGCCCCATCAGCATTTCTGCAACCTCTTTCCATAACCAGTCGGGTCCAAAAATGCTGTCCAGAATGTTTTCCATACCCTTTTTTTTTTTTTTTTTTTTTAAACAATGCTCCGATCTATTTGTGGGGGGCGGCACAAGCTGGGAACCGGGCCCAGCGTCCCTCATAGAACAGATGGGCCCAGCGTCCCTCGTAGAACAGATGGTAACAACGCAGGGCCGGGGTCCCCACGGTCTACCCGGGAGAATCCAGGAACAATATCTGGTTCCACTTATACCTGAGGTAATCCAAAGCCATCGGTACCTATTCCCATACCGACTCCTTTCACCCCTGCTTCAGACGCCGCTGCTGCCGAGGAGTTTAACAAAGCTCAGGCCCTCTCAGCTACAGAGTGAGTAGGCTGTCCGATATAGCTATGTGCTCAAGGACTGGTAGTGTGGTGATCCCAAAGAAGGTCCGAGTAGAAGACTTTGCGGTCATCTGAGAAATGCGGGGCCGTTTTCCACACGGGTGTGGTCCGTACCCGTTTTCCACACGGGTGGGGTGTCGAAAAAACGATCCGGCGCCAATTCTTTTCCAGCACGCCGGCCAGTGGGGTCCACCCCTTAAAACAGCATGAATCAGCCTTTCTTTTTACCTTTTTTCAAAAGACTGATGCCAGACGGAAGAAGAGTACCGTCTTCCCCCGAACACAACGCACCCTCATTTTGGCTTTAGAACAGCATGAAAATGAATGAATCAGCCTTTCTTTTTTTTTCACCTTTTTTCAAAAGACTGATGCCAGACCGAAGAAGAAGAGTACTGTAAAAAAAAAAAAAAAAAGAAAAAAAAAAAGAAGAAGAAGAAGAGTACGGTAACAAGGCACAGTAGAAGAGCCACAAGTCACAGAAAGGAGCTCGACAATCCTCCCTCTCCTCTAAGGGCGTCACAGTTCCGACGCAGCCTAAAAATGAATGTCTACAAGCTATATTTCCGGCCAGATACAGCCAATATGGAGCACTTCTCTAGCCGGCGTAATCGCCCAGATTACGGAAAATATACTCTCCCCCGAAACAATGGAGCAGCAACGCATGCCTGAAAGAACAGCCAACAAAAAAAAAAAAAAAAAAAAAAAARAACAGCCATAGCTGCAATCCAGCGGACCTCGGTGATGAGGTCTCTCTCAACCTGATCCTGATCCTGATCCTGCTCATCGACAACTACCGTCTTCAACCGAATAAAACGCCCGGCCATTATATCTGTATTTGGCCCAACTTTCAGTCCAAATGCGACTTGAAAATGACGGTACGTTCTATTCGGGTGAAGAGAGACGGTAGTTCCCACGACTCCTCCGGCCTTCAGACTCTTCTGGCTATGGAGGTGGTAAGACCACCTACTTTCCTTCCCTCCCACTATCAGGACTACCGTAACACGCCAATATCTTCTCTGACTCTGCTCTCAACAAGGGTCCATCCGCACACAGGCATAAGCAAACTCTCTCTGTGCCGAAGAGGAACGTCAACAGAATCTTTCTACCTCTTCTTCTGTTGCCACCATTCCCGCTGGAGCGACCATAGCTTGAAATTATAACCCAACCGTCTTCCCCCGAACACAACGCACCCTCATTTTGAGTGCACCGGACCAGAATCTTAGCCTCTATACATTCATAATGAGGGTGCGTTCTGTTCGGGGGAAGACGGTAGGCACCCAAAGCTTCATCCCTGATCCCCCCCCCTGCGCTGCTAAATATCATACCCTCCACCTCCTCATCCTCCTCCTCCTCCTCCTCCTCATCATCATCACAACCACCACCACCATCTTTGACATCATCATCATCATCATCAACACCATCATGAAAAAGACAGTCAATTCCAAGTTGAAGTGCATCTTCTGTTTTTCCTTGCTGTCCCGACTTCATTTTCCTCTTCATTGACTTCTTGGCCCATAGATTTTTCTCCCTTAAATATCTGGCCACTCTCTCACCCCCCTCTTCCATCTTCTACCTCCGACCTGCCTATATCTGCTAACCGCATCTTCGTCTTTGAGCATCTCAGATGTTTGGGCATATCGACGGCAATCGTCGACCGCGCCCACCTCTCCACTACGACGAGGGAATACTGGAAAAAAAAAAAAAAAAAAAAAAAAAACAACTGCTGTTAAACGAACGAGAACAGGCTACCTTCTTCCCCCGAATACAACGTACGGTCATTATAACTGTATTAAGACTGAAAGATACCCCAATTACAGCTACAATGACCGTACGTTGTATTCGGGGGAAAGAAGGTAGGAATAGAGGACGGCATCACGCAAATACATCTACAATTTTCTCACTTCACTTTTTTTTTTAACTAAAGGGAGAATGGCAAAAACAGGGGGGTGGGGGGTGGGGGGGGGGGAAGTAAATTTAGTAGCGTCGAATATCCATACTTCTTCCTCCTGCTCTTCGAGTGATTGGGCATATCAAGCAAGGTCAAGCCTCTGGGACGCACAACTAAAGAACCAAGTAAACATTCGGACTCATCTGTCTGGCACACAGTCAAGAAGAGACCAAAGCCAGGAAAAAAATAAATAAAAAAATCAAGGCTTAATTTACCGGATCTCTCTCTCTCTCTCTCTCTCTCTCTCTCTCTCTCTCTCTCTCCCGCCCCCCGACGGCCCATATGTTAAGGTGTCTATGTCACATAAATCAATGGAAGGAAAAGTGTCGACGGGCAGAGGTCCTCTCCTATGTACCTCACCAAGAGCCACCCAAACACACAAGAGGTCTCTCTCTCTCTCTCTCTCTCTCTCTCTCTCTCTCTCTCTCTCTCTCTCTCTCTCTCTCTCTCTCTCTCT
>BFEA01000468.1:865691-879542 GCA_003427395.1 Chara braunii | reverse complement strand
CTCTCTCTCTCTCTCTCTCTCTCTCTCTCTCTCTCTCTCTCTCTGTGTGTGTGTGTGTGTGTGTGTGTGTGTGTGTGTGTGTGTGTGTGTGCACTTGAAACTCACTTGACAAGTCCGCTGAAAACGTTTCTTACTTAAGAAGATGTACCGCGTGGGCTAAAGCAGATTAAGGCTCGGATTTCCTGCAATTGACGTCGATCGGCCAGAAGGCGACACTTGGCACTTTGGCAGTCATCCGGTTCATGTCCTCGATACACTCACCTGGGGACACAACAGTCCCAGATGTACTTGTAGTTTTCCGCAAAGTAGTGTTTATTCGAGATACTCCGTTCTCCGTCCGATGTGGGCTTCTCTTCGAAGACACGCCCGGTCGGTCAGATGAGGTCATCCTTTTCCAAACTAATTACTCTTCCCGCTAAAACAAATTAGTCTTCCCGCTAAAACAAGTCCAAACTAGTTCGTCTTCCCGCTAAAACAAGTCCAAACTAGTTCGTCTTCCCGCTAAAACAAGTCCAAAGTCATTAGTCATCCCGCTAAAACAAGTCTTTCTGCAGACACGAGTACGCCGAGCCGCTAAAACAAGTCCAAAGTCATTAGTCATCCCGCTAAAACAAGTCTTTCTGCAGACACGAGTACGCCGAGGCCTATTTGAAATTTCCCATCTCTGGGGGTCGCCACACCACTCTTGGAATGTGCAAAATGAGAATGACCTTCCCGCTAGAACATGGCCAGATGCGCCCGCCACATTTTTGTCGTTTTTCTCACATTTCGAGAGTGGTGTGGCGAGGCCCGCTGTCGTGTTCGATAGCGAGGAGCTGCAGGTAAGAGCGCAGGAGGTGTAAGGAGCTGAGGCCACGTGACATACGCACTAAACCTTCAAGGGTGGGTGTGGAGTGTGTGTGCCACTAATCCCTTTCTGTGGCCGTTCTCTGAAGAATTGGGCCATCGCCACACCACTCTCAAAATGTGCAAAATCAGAACGAACTTCCTCCTAGAACATGAGCAGATGCATCCGCCACATTTCGAAAGAGTGGTGTGGCCAGGCCTTTGCACAGGGGAGTTCGGGGCCGTGGTCCCATTAACTGAGGCCACAGCCACACTAGGACCTTTTGTTCTAAGCTGTACAGTCAGACTCATCTGGATCTCTCCGTAATTGCCGTCAGATACATTTAGAGTAGTAGTGTGTAGCTATAGTTTTCTTTTTTTCAAAACATATCTATTTAAGGTACGTAGGCCAATTGCAATTGGGCAGGAACGCCAATGACGTGGAAGCATTTGAATTAGCGAGACGAGAAGGGCATACTCAAACGAGGATTTTTTTACCGAGCACGTGATTGCTGTCAGATTCATCCAGCGAGTGTGGCTGTAATTGCAGTCAGACACATTTAGAAAAGTCCTAGCGTGGAGTATGGCCTGAGTAGTGTAACTATGGGGAAGGAGAGATTGGACGTCGCTCCTCTACTCTCCAAATGTGCAAAATGAGACTGAATCTTCCCCTAGAACTTGAAAATATACATTGCCATATTTTTTGTCTTTTGTGCGTGTGGAGAGTAATGGAGCGAGGCCCATTGTTTGCTTGTTTGTCTCGGAAGCTTACACCAAGGAGTTGGTCTGAATAGTGTAGCCCCCCCCCCCCAAAAAAAAAAGAAAAAAGAATAGTGTWGYYTTTTTTTKGGGGGGGGGGSGRGGGRGGGGGGRRGGGGGGGGGGGGGGGGGGGGGGGCCGTGAAAAATTGTTGTAAGCTGCTCAGTGTGCTCAGCCTACGTGTTTTTTTTGTTTTTTTTTTTAAACCACTAGTACCTTTGCCGCGTGGGAAAATAGCGGGCCTCGGCCTTTTCGGATGGCCGAACGAAATGACGGCCGCCGATCAGATTTATCAATGGCAGCCGTCGTCGGGCCCGGCCTCCGAATTTTCAGGAGTTTGGGAAAACGTCCACTTTTCCCTAATTTCCCAACACTGGCGGAGGTACTAGGGCAAGAAACAATAGTTTTATTAGGGCCCAATGCCCAAGGCAAAAATACAATGTCAAAGAACTGCAGATTTAGGGGTCGCAAGGTCTCCAATCCCGCTTCGTCGGGTGGAGCCCCTCCGCTGTAAAAGGCGTAAGAATAGTACGCCATATGAGCTGGACACGCATGAGGCCGGGAATTCCTCACAAATAACCCGGAACAGACACAATACAACACAGTGCTGGGACCATTGCCCAGGGGCGTGGTCCCACTAGCAAAGAGGATTGGATCGAATGTCTGAATCTGGACTTGTTTGCGGAGAGGTGCAGGAAAACGAGATTGAGCTGTTTTTCTGTATCTCCCCATAAACCAAGCCCAGATTCAGGAGGTTCATCCTATCCTCCTTGCTAGTGGGACCTCGGCCCAGGGTAGGTTAGCAGGACTTTGCCGGACAACACTTGGCGTAGCCAAAGGGCTGCCCTTCCTGGAATGACCCGAAGGAAGAGGCAGAACAAACCGTCAAAAACAAAGCCAAGGGCCTACTCGCACCAGGGCCTTTTATGGCAAAATAGCTAAAATTTGATGGTTGTGCCAGTCGCATGAGGCAGGGAAAGTGGCAAGATCAGTTTCGAATTGCAGTTCGGGCAACGTATAACAACCCAACTTTCTGGCCAGGTAGGGTACCCGAAGTGCAATTGCAAACTCCATCTTGCTCCATCATGCAATTACAAGTCGTTTTTCTGACTCTTTTTTTTTTTTTTTTTGAAAAGTTTTTGTGACTCTAACTCTACTGAAGTCACCCCTTTTAACTGGCTTCTGCCATGTCATTATAACTCGTTTTTGCGACTCTACTCAAGTTCCCCTTTTAACTGGCTGATGCCATGTCATCGAACATATCTTTTTTTTCCCATCTATGTGCCGCTACTCCTAAGGTGTGGACCCCACAGGAATGTGGAATGGAAAAACTTTGCCGCAGAACTGTTTACGGGACCTTGCAATGCGCAGAAGAGGTCCCGGAAAGTTACGATTTTTCCCACGGAACTGTTTCCTGGGACCCCATAGCCCGTGTTTTTTGGCCTGGGAGAGGACCTAAATCCATTTTCACATAGGGGTGGACCCCACAGGAAAAAGGATGGACAAACCGTCCGGCCAAAAAAAAACGGGCAAAGAATTTTGGAAAGCTGGAAAGCAGTTTTGCGAAGAACCCACCGCAGAGGACCAAATGCGCTTGGGAAACCCTTTGGAAATCAGTTGAGCCAATCGTGGCCTGTCTCCGTCGGCACTCGTTTGTTTTGTTCTTGTTTTCTTTGTTTTTCCTTTTTTTGTGTGGCACTCTTGGCCGCTATTGGCTGCTGCTTCCCGTGAGACTTTTTCCGAGACTTTTCCAGGAACGACACGCAGTCCCCCCTACCCTCTAGAGTTGGTGCAAAATTGCGGCGAGGAATCCTCCCGTGAGACTTTTCTAGGCTGTGAACTATGTGAAAACACAAAACTATGTTTGTGACGAACTACTTCCTGTTCTGCGCCACTTTGGGGGTTGGAGGGAAGGGCATGATCCAATTTCACAAGTACCCCCATTCTTTTCCTCTTTTTCCTTGTTTTGAGAAAACTTGGTCTCATGGCGGTTGGTAGTTAGGACGGGCCTTAGCGAGCGCAAAAATAACGGTTGACGCCACCTCTTTCTTTTTCTGTTGGGAACGGCGAAGGGAACTTTGGCGCGGTCATCGCGCAGGAAAGTCTTTTTGAATTTTGAAGTGTTGGGGAAAATACAGGAGTAATAGGAATTAGGACTTTAATTAGATTAGGATTTGGGGGTCGTCGTATTTTTTGGTAACTGCACGGTGCTCCTTACTCGCGCGCGTTCTGCTACGCTCAGTGCCGCACTCTACTCCAGCCGCGCCTTAATTCTAATCTCAATGGTAATCCCTTCTTGTTCCTCCCTTTATGAGTGCGGGTGTAACTGTAATCTTCTCGCCTCGGGTTTCTCATCGCGCTAAGACACGCAGCCCCCTCTCCTTCCATCTCACTAGTTACAGCGGTGCATGATTGGATCGACGTGTGGAGAGTGGTTACCTCCCAACGTCGCGGCTCAAGCCTGCCTACCGCAGACACTTCCTCCTCTCTTTTTCCTTTTAGCTATAAATTCTGCAAGCGCGACAAAATCACTCTATAATCAAATTTGGAAGGGTAGCGCTGTCGAAAGGATCGACTAACAGGTACGGACCGACAAAGAGGTGAGTTCAGAGTTGGGCGATCTGACGGGCTGGCGGTGAGTGTAGGGGATTGCAGTGTGGCCACGCTAGACCGTGGAACACGGACGAATCCGCCGTGAGTACTTGCGCTAAGCGGGATGACAACTTTGAGTTGTTGGTAGGTGCGAGGCGACGGACCGCTTGCAGAGGAATGAGAAGAGGGTTAAAAAAAAAAGAGAGAGAGAGAGAGAGAGAGAGAGAGAGAGAGAGAGAGAGAGAGAGAGAGAGAGAGAGAGAGAGAGAGAGAGATTGTTGGGGTGTATGATACTTCTTCTCTTGTTCCTCTCGAATGTTTTTGCATTAGGAACTGCGAGTTTTTATCTTTCCTATTTTTGTAATGACAAATGGATATCTGGCTATGTAACTTATGTTCTTCCTTCGGAATTTTGACCGTTTGCACGTGTGTGTGTCCGCTTCCGGATTATGATTGGAAAACAATGTGCTTATCGGGGATCGGGTTACTAAAAATAGAAGGGAAGCCATGTTGGTTGTTTTGTTTAAAGTATAAGGAGAGGAATTCATACGAACTCGCACATGCGCTACAACTCGCCGACAACACGGCCCGTAGTGCATACACGCGTTTGCATGTTCCTTTTCTTTTGACGGTTCTGCAATTACCTAGTCTGCATGAGTAGGAAGGTTCATCGTGAGTACGAGCCCATAGCAGTGAAATTCGACAACCGCGATTGCATGCGCCGGAAACTCGGAACGCTCCTTTCCCTGCCGTGACCACTTGCAGCCTCGTCCTTATAACATTAGCACCAGAGATTCTAGTTCCAGCCTGGGACTCCGCCCCTTTTTCCTAAAATCTTTGATACACCCCCTTTCTCGCTACTTCCAGACCCACTAGTATCCACTCCGATCAGGAAGTCGCATTGGGCGTGAGGTTGGTATCAGAGTGCCGACACGTGTCAATCTAAGGACTAGGTGAATAATTGGTCTCCATAACTAATCGATCTTGCGAGCCCAAGTCGAGGACGATCTAAAAATAAAAACGAATCGGCAAGAGAGCCTATAGTAGTCACTCGGAGTAGGTCTGGGGGATGACAGAGGGCTAACATGAGTGCTAACCTGGTGGTTAATGCTTAATCAACACGCTGCGCCAAATCCCATTGGGCAAGAGGCACCAGTCCCCGCACGCGTGCGAGCACCAGCTGGCCCCCCCAATCTGTACCTGGTTGACCCAGCACACTACCTAGCAGGAGCATGGTTAGCCACCTTCCGGGCACAACAGTAAGATGATCATGAGGCTCGGATCAATATTCCGGCCCGCTTGGGAGGAGATGCACATCATTGGTTTAGTATCTACCACTAGGTAGATCTCCACCGACGTTCAAGAAGGATTTTTTACATCGGTTTGACTATGAGCAAGCGTTCTTCATGATTACGGTCGAGTACAAAAACCTCTTGAATCTATCGTCGAATATTTTAGCAGTTTTTTTTTATTTTTTGTAAATAAGAACGGACAAAAATGTGGGACGAGATTTATTTATTTATGGTCTTGGGAGTCGGGTGATGAGAGTCAAGCTGCGAAAACTGTTTTCTCCCATCACCCACATGATGCAACAGATCACGAACGCGGCTAAAGAAATGGAAAGGAAATTTGCCCTTAGTTTCCTGAAAGGGGAAAATCACGTCCAGGAAGGCGACTTCACGAAACTAGCTCAGGCTAAAGCCCAGTTAGTTGCGCTTCAAGATAATTCGATAATATAGGTTTTGTCTCGGTACCGGTCACCTTCTTAGAACAGATGGCTGTCAAGAGGACTGACCCCGGTCCTAACATTGTTCCTTTGCCACTCGCCCCCCCTGCAAACCCTGTTCCCATGAAAAAGAAGGCGCACGAAACAGGCGCAATATTGAAACTAATACAACCTTTGGTAAGTCTACTGCAGGACAGTAAAAAAGAACAACGGGAATATAATGCTCGAATGGAAACGCTGATGCGATCGATGCGCCCAATCTTTGTTCGAACCCATACCTTTCTCGTAACGAGCCAACCGACGCAAGCAGCTGCAGGACCCACCGTAGCAATCATCGTGAGAACCGACGGATGTTATATGTGTCACCAGTCGGGACATATAGCGCGGGAATGCCCTAACTGACCCAGGTTCGGATATGAGCAACCCCCACGACAGTTACACTTATAACAAAGAGACGAGGACAAGTCGGGACGATGGTGGAAGATACGGACGGGACGATGGCTGGCACCACGGTCATGGACGAGGCGGCGAAACTCATTCCCCTCGACCAATAACTCACGTTGGGCTACCAAGGGTTGGGAATGATAGAAGTCGTTCAACTGGCCGCTGACGAGCATAAAGTTTCACAATTGAGGTCTTCGCCCATTGAAATGGAGTCGGGAGGTCCGACCTTCATCACCGAGGAGATTGATGTGCTCGACATAGTTAGACAACCATAATAATTTATTAGACAACCCCAATTTTTTAATTATTAATAATTCATTACCTTTTATTAATTTTTAAAGTATTTTTGTAAGTTTTTTGATAGCTTTTGATTTTTAACTCAAGTTTGGTTAGAAATTCTGACATGACTCTGAGGCGAAAGTGGTTTGCATTGTTATTTCTCATAACATACTTTTTTTTTAGATTTTTTTTTTTTTTTTTAATGGTCCGGACATTTTCGGACGTGTCCAGACATCCGGACCGTCCGGATCCCCCAATGTCCGGAGGTCCGAAAATGTCCGAAATTCCGAACGTTCGGAAACTACCGGACACGGGTCCGGTTCCATCTCCGGAAATATCTGGGTCCGGGTCCGACGTAGCCATGTTAATATTCCATAATGAAAAAATATATGTATATATATATTATTCCACCTTTAAAAATATCATTCTGCTCCTAAAATTTCTCGTCTTACTTTAAAATTTTCCGTTCAAGAATAAAACATCCCTTATAGTTTGAATTGCATGGTAGAAATGGAATGAAAGTCTGAACGAGTTCATGAAAGATTTTAATAGGAGTTTCAGTCAAAATTCAATCCAAATTAGAAGATATTTTAAATTTTGATTAAAAAACTTTATAAAATCGTCAAGGTTTTCATTCCATTTTTAACAAAATAGATGTAGTTGAAAGGGAAACTCGTTTTAGATAGAACCTGTGAAGTAAAACTAAAAATTTTAAAATAAGAGACTATAAAATGACAGTTGTAAAATATTCAGAATTTCTTTAAAACAAAGTGTTTTTTCATATTTTATTCCTTGTGGGAACTTTTTTCTTATATCAAGTCATTCCCCTTCGAGAAAAAACACACATTAGTACTTGAAGAAACCATAATAATTTACCTTACTTCAAAGTCATTTCGCTAATTAATAATTTGAACAAAACATGAAGAAAACAAATCGGTATATAAAACAGATTCAAGATGTTACAGACACCTTATTGGTCTCACCTATGACAAATAATATAAACAATTACAAATTTGCAACATCGTATTGAACGAGTGGGAGGAAAGTTGCAACTACATGGCACGTACCGTAAAGTGTTTGATTGCAAGCACTCACACCGTGTGCCCGTACATCATGGTTAGGTTATTATGGTGTGTTTGATTGTGAGCACATACCTCGTATGCCCGTACGTGTTTACTCCAAGTATCGTTTTAATTAATGCGTAACAATGTTCTCAATCAGCTCTCCATGCGTGTCTAATTCTCTAGTGTGTATATGTGGGCATGACGTCGTCCAAGTCCGTGCACTGAATAAAACACACTTTATGTGCCCCCATGCATTATACTTCCGAACACCCTTGTGATTGGTGTGCGTGGTTAAACCTTTGATTGACTACCTCGTATGCCTTTTGGTGCGTCTGAATGTCAGTCGAGATCACATCGTCGTTTGTACGTGTAGTGTGCCAAAACATTATCCTACTCCGTGCGCTTTAAAAGATCCCCTCTTATATTGGTGGCCTTCCCTTTTATAGAAGCACGACCTAACCTATAACCTTCCTCTACGACCTAAAGGAAGTTGCATAAAGGTCTGGCCCAACCCTTTGCTTTGTGTTCCACCGTACCATATGCCAATACTGGTCCATTACTTTCTCAATGTTCCTCAAGGCATATTTGTTGTCCGAGCTAGACTAAATTGAGGTTAGACTATGCTTTTAATCCGCCCCGCATGACCAATTTTGAAAAAGCAAGTTCAAATATGTTTCTTCCTTTAGTATCCGCTCTGCTCTCGACCCATATAAGAAACACTTGTACCAACTCTTCTTTACCCCGAATGAAATAATAAGAACATACCTAGGTACTACTACGTGAACCCAAGGTACCACTACTGCTCCAAGCCCTCGCGGTCGTACAAACCTTATTCCGAGCCATATACAAAGTTTGACATTTTGGTCCAACTCAGTCTATGGTCCTCCCCGAAGTACCAACCCATATGCGCCACAAATATCAAGCTTTATATATTTTCTCCTTGCAATGTGGGTGGTCTTGAATCCAAACTTGTCACCAAAACCTGCTTCCCGATTCTGGTTCAAAACCTCATAATAACCTAGATCGCCTTCAAGCCCGAAATCAGGTCCCCTGTTCGAACCACGATCTGACCGCTTTGGAAAAATCCTAGTTCCTATGGTCCAAACCCTAGTTCAAAATTCAATGATCCCTAAAGGTTAAATCATCATCGACATAATATTTTCCTCTACATCTGCCTCGAGCATCGACGCGGTAAGTAGTTACCTCTCCCCTTTGTAACCACTGGTTCAGGCTCGTGCAAACAACTCACCGCTCAGTCCACCATATTTGACTGACCGCAAGTATGATCGAATTTCCTTAATCCACTTTAGTTACTAAATAAGCGCGACTCGTGAGATTCACGTCATCTCGCAAAGGCTCTTCAAGGAGGTGGTCCGTAACCTTAGTCGCTCAATTCACGACGTACTGAAAATGATCCCAGAAATTCAGTTATCAAATCGCGGTCTCAATATAGTCGCAACTTAACGTTTCTTGATTTTCTCTATTAGTTAGTAGCTGATTTTCAGGAAGTAGTGGGTGGTGATAGACTTGAGTCACCTGCCAAAATGCACAAAAAAATAAAAATAAAAAAACAACCGACATGTGAGGCAAGTTCTAGACGTTGCAAACACCCTATCGATATCCCCCGCCGAAAGATAACATAAGTGATTACAATAACAAGCGACATCGTATTAAACAAGCAGGAGGAAAATTGCAACCGCATGGCACGAACCATAATGACTGATATGGTCGTCCCCATGTCACATTCACTCCTTCTGAGTTCATCTACCTAGAAGAACTATCCCCCCATACTTGCCAAAAACCCTAACATGGACTAAAGGAAGACGATCATATTGAGACACCCTCCTCTCAGCGCAAAAATAAATGCCACGTGCCCAACTGTTGTAAGGTCAAATAAATGTGCTACATTGCAATCATCATATCCACAAAGCACAAAAAAGACGGTCACTACGGCTTGGAAAGCGCTTTGGCAATTTCATCAATGTTGAGCACGTAAGTTTCCCCCCCCCAATGAACTAGTGCACATTAGTTGTTCATTGCAGCAAACTTCCTATAAAAAAGCTCGCACTGTCCTCCACTAGCAGTACGTGATCAACCGACTCCACCACAACTGCCAATGTTCCTTCGTTGTGACCTTAATCTCGACAAATGCATGTTCCCATGAGGATTTGTGCCAACCCCACGATGATTCATGTGTCGTCACAATGAGTTTCAATGCTTGTTTCATCTGTGTTATCTTCTATTTCCATCTCGTCCATGTCATCGTCAACTTGTTTTCCGATGCCACCATTGTTTGTGGCATGAATGATCTGATTGTTGTCTTTACAAGTGTGCACCCCCTCCTACAACTTGCCATCTATGTTGAACTTGAAGTCTGACTCTTTCCTTCATGAGCCAGAGACATTTCGTCCCTACGTATCCTCCTTAGTCCAATATCACCGTGTTCTAACCAAACAAGTTTTCCCACCTTTTGCAAAATTATGATCCCAAGCAAGTCTCCCCTTGCACGGCCACATGCTGACTTCGGCAAGATGAAGACACATTCTTGTGTCATCAGCCAACGGAAGTTGTATCCACATCCGACCAACAACTGCTCCTAGTCGCACTTGGAATGAATAAAAAAGAGTGACTCCCCCAAGTCCCACACATCACGACCACGATTTTACCCCTCCTCACACTCTGCCTTCGAAACCTCGACGTCTTTTACGCGTTCCGCTTCCACACTGCTCATCGCAATACGTCCACTATTGCATTGGCACTATTAGTGACGAAGCCTTGGAGACCACTTCCCATCGACTTCTCCTTCCACGTGAAGATCATCCTCAACTACATGTGTGGTAGGTGCCAGCTAACCACAAAGTAATTTGACTGAAGTGTGTCCATCACACAAGCATTTCCTCATATGGAAATTGTACTTGGTCCACCCTCAAACAAGTAAGAAGATGAAATCCCTGCAATGATGCACAACTCCCCTCCCTACAAACCCCACCTGCACCCTGCACAACACCTCTGTACTAAATATCGTAGAAGGCACTCTGCTTGACACCTCCATGCGCACACAAATCAATACACCAACAATGCAAGAGGGACATAGACGTGCATGTCGTGCAGTACACATGTCTGTCTTGCCTCATGACAACTGGAGTGAGAAATGACTACCTTGGCTATCATATGAGCAATAAAACTCAACATCTATCCGTTTTTTTTGCAGCTTGTAACAAATACGTCGTCGTAAAAAAAAAGGTGTAAATGAATGAAAGCTAGTAGGGAAAGACTGACACATTGGCTTCTTCAACATATTACTAGTGTTTTTTTCTGATCCCAACTACACCGCACGACATCCACAGTGTGCCTTCATGCCAACCCATTCAAAGTCTATTTTATCGGGTTCATGGCCACAAAATCATCTTCGGGGCATGAATGGGAGCAACCGAGCCTACTCGACGACCGATTACCATACCGCGCACATTGTAGAAGACTGACGTGCAGCAGCAACAAAAATTATCACGGTAAGCCTTCGGGTCACGTTTAAAGCCTTAGGGTGATGCAATGTCGTTGAGTTCAACTCAACCCTTGCATTGAACCATCATGACCATCTTGGCAAGCATTGCAAGCTAGGATGATGGGTGATCAAAACCACCCTTAACCCCCCCCAAAAAGGGGGCAATGTATGGTGTTGGAGCGGAGCTGCCATTATAACTAACCTGGAGAAATAAGTGTCCAAATAGGACAAGGCCACATTATTTTCAGACAAAAACCATACTATTTATTCCTTTGACTAGGCCAGTGCTATTTTTATTTTGGGTGTGCATTACTTTTGATCCACCACAATCCACCTGGCAATCAAAAATTGGCTTTTCGCGGATCTGCAGCCCTAAATACACGTTGCTCAATAACTACTATGAAGGCGCCTGTGGAACCCACAGCCAGTTGGCCCGCCTTGGAGTGACCAGGTTAAGTAGCGGTGGTGGGGCTGCGTGTTGTCTGAGTGGACTGCGTTTATTGCCATGTCCGTGGTGTGGTGTGGTGTGTGTGTGTGGTGTGAGTTGAAGTACGCTACAGCCCAAGAGGTGGGCTGCATATATCACGAGCGGTATGGATCCAATTTTTATAACACCTCCAAGGGTTGTAGTGATTATGAGACTTCATTCGTGAGGTTGAGGGTGCCGGTTCGAGGACGTGCGTGCACGGCGGGGCCTGATGCCCTAAGTACACGTTGCTCAATAACTACTGCAGAGCCAGCAGAGCCTACGAAAGCGGAGGTCAGTGACAATTCAAAAAATGAGAGGTGGCAACTTCGACGATTTTCCACGCTCAGAAGAATGCACAAAAAAATCTGGAAATCTTAGAGCCCGTAGACCAGATCCTAATCTTTACAGAGAGAGAGAGAGAGAGAGAGAGAGAGAGAGAGAGAGAGAGTGAGTGAGTTTGACCATGAAATAAATCATCGTGCTAATTCGGAGCATTTTTCATCTCCCAACTGCCACATGTGAGCCAAACCAATTCGCAGGGGAAAAAATTATCCAACTTCCGTGATTCTTCGTGCTCAGAAGAATGCTGCAAAAAAAAAAAAAAAAAAAAAAAAAAACTGAAAATTGAAGGGTATTAAGATTTGGTCCAGAAGGGCGAGAGGATATCCCCGGCTCCTCTGCACTTGTGACACTTTCAGGCCCCATGTATGAGAGAGCATGGGAAATTATGCCATAGCCACATGTGTTGCGATAAGGCACTCCATCTTCCTATACTACCTAATCCCTTTTTCATTTTCCTTTAATGGGGCCAAGTGCCCAAGGCTTTGATTAAAAACCGCACAACATAAGAGATGATGTCGGACCCCTACCCAATGTCAGTTTATGCTAGAAAATAGGCCGACCACACACATCAACCACAAACAACAATCATAATGCTAGGGTGACAATTATCCCAAAAAACTATCAACAATAAATTCCCACACAAAATTGGGGTTGAGATATCAACTGTAGAAATCAAACACATGGATGATGATAAATTAACAAGCTCCTGGCCGATTGATTATTTAAAAAACAAACACAAAACTTTTTGTGGATAAGCCTATCATTAATAATTCCCAAATGAAACTCGGACTAACATACCTAGAGATGAAGTTAAACAGGTGATGAGAGTACGACAGGTTCACTGTTGTTGTAATTCTAAAACAATGTATTCACTCATTGCTTCAAAACTAGGCTTGAAAGTTTTGCCAAAAGTCCATGGACTAAATAAAGCAAAACCCACAAAATTAAAAGTTAATAGAATTCCTTCATTATAAAGTATATTTTTTTTTAACATAGTACACTGAATAGTGAAATGTTGATCTTTCCAAGAAAAATATTTAAGAAATAAAAAACAAACCGAACCGCTGCTCCCCAGAATGGATACGGAGCTAGAACCCTGGGGGCGGGACCCACGAGCAGCGTTGTACAACATGTGTGACGCTGTTTTCGCATTAAAAAAAATGACTTTCCCAGTTTTTGAAGATTTTGATTTTTTTTTTCCATTTAATTATAAAAAGCAAAAACATTTATGGCTTCTCTTGTCAGCCAATGGACAAGGAGGCAGCGAATTCATCGCTTGTTTTTTATGATAGGTTTTTCGGTCAGCCAATGAGTTGTGTCATCTGAAGGTCATTTTTTTCTTTTTTCCACCTCATGGAAGCAACAAGAAAGCAACAAGGAAATGCTGCAAAATCACCCCTCTACCTAAAAAATTGGCAAAAATGCAACAGATAAACAATGAAATTTAAATTGAAAAACAAAAAAAATAAACATTTTTAGAACGTAGATCGGTTGACGGCCCGACCACGAAACTTCACAGTTTCATAAATAGGCGGCTCATGGATATTAATCTTCATCCATAGACTGTATGTGTCACAAAAGGCTGCACGTGATTGAAAATGTTTGCAAGTCGTTGAAAAACGTCTCTAGTGGGTCCCGACTCCTGAGGTTCTGTTTCGAAATATATATATATATACAGGGTTGCCGGCGTTTGGGACGGAGCGAACACCCGAACCCGAATGCCCGAACGTTTGGGACCCCCTCTCGACGCGTTCGGACGTTCGGCCGAACGCGGAACCAAAAAAATAAATAAATAATAATAATAATAATAATAATTAAAAAAAAAAAAAAAAAAAAATCTGACAAAAAA
>BFEA01000468.1:785661-797951 GCA_003427395.1 Chara braunii | reverse complement strand
CTCTCTCTCTCTCTCTCTCTCTCTCTCTCTCTCTCTCTCTCTCTCTCTCTCTCTCTCTCTCTCTCTCTCTGTGCTCCTGCATATTCAACACGTCATCATCATCATCATTTCTCGCTCTTTCTTTCTCTCCACGCTCATCATTTCTCTCTCTCTCCATGCTCCTGCATATTTGACACGTTGTCGTGATCATGATGATCATCATCTTCTCATCGTCACCATCATTATCGTCATCATCATCGCGGCACTGTTACCGTAATCATCAAAACCTATGTGTCGAATGTAGTGTACTGGAACTAGGGGCACACCATCACCATCATCATCATCATCATTATCATCATTATCTCTCTCTCTTTCTTTGCCCTTTTAGACAACGGCGTGATCGTTTAGGACAGCAGATCGTTTAGGACAGTATCGACAACAGCGAGCAACATAAAAGGAGTAAGCACTGGCAAACAACTGGAGGACTAATTAGACGCAAGAAAAAAAAAAAGAAAAAGAAAAAAAAAAACGGATTCGGCTGGTCTCCTTCATCCTGTCCGCTGTACCAAACGACCCTCGCTCCTCCTCCTTCATCATGTCAGCCATTGTGATCACTATTACCAAAGACAGAGAGAGAGAGAGAGAGGGAGGCAGAGGCCATACCTTTGTCCACCATCTTCACACGGCCTTGATCTCAACGGCTAGTGGACCGCTTGCCAGTCTTGCCTCGCCGTTGTGGAAGATTGGAGCCACTAAGCATCAATGTTTCCAGAATCCGAAGGCACCCGACCTTGAAACCTGACGGGAACCCGATGTGCGTTTGAACAGTCGAGACCTCAGATGGGCCGGTGAGCGGACCCCCTGCATGGCACCGATGTTTCTGGAACCCGAACGGAAACATCCCGACGTGCACTTGCATCAGGAACAGATTTTTTTTTTTTTTTCCTCTCAATTTCACCTCACACTACCTACCTACCACTACTCCTAATTGTAGGCATACGGGGAACCCCGTAGCAGCCAGAACCGTTTTCACGAGAGAACATGCGGGGGCTGCTCTCGACCTGCAGGTGGACGATACCGGTCAGGGGACAGCCGGTAGCATCAGGGACCATGCCAACAGGACCAATCCCTGTGCCTCCCCTCAGGTCCCCTCCCCTATGAACATCAACAGACTCTACTCAATGCCGATCGGGGGATCCAGTGGTCTATCTCTAGGTGGCGGGCGCCAAGCATGCCCAAGAAGGTACATGAGGCCAATGGGGATTGAACCCAAGACCTCCTGAATGCCACTTGCAAGCCTTACCAACTCGGCCTCTGCAAACTGTGTAAAAAATAAAATAAAAATCGATATACCCCTAAAGTTCAATTTATTTGCGGCGTGCCCTTCTGATGGTCGACTTACCGTGTCGCGCCCTTTTGATGGCCGACTTACTGTGTCGTGGTCCTCACGCCCCTCTGATGGCCGACTTACGACTTACCTTTGTTTTCGCCCCCCTCTGACTGCAACGTGCTAGTATCAGGGGCCGACGACCAATGTATGTACTGGTGGGTGCACCAACATGAGCTATGCCCGCTAATGTCAAGGCCCTTGCCTATTCTTCTTTCGAAAAAGAAGAACACAACATCAAAAAGGCCCTCGGCTACAGTCCAGGTTGTGCCCGCTACACCCCCATCCTTGCTTCTCTCTCTCTCTCTCTCTCTCTCTCTCTCTCTCTCTCTCTCTCTCTCTCTCTCTCTCTCTCTTGTGTCCTGGAAAATCCCTATACCAACAACACAAGCGTTTTAATAATGTTGTACCTCGTTCAACCAACATTAGGACTGACTTCAATAACAATTTTGTCATGATAACAATGTTCGACCGTTATTTCCTGATGTACTGAATGTTGCTTTTACGAGGAATGTTGCTTTGAAGGTTGCTCTAACAACTCCAACGTTTCTCGGACCGGATATTCAACACAAGTTTTTTTCTGTTGATAGCAGGAACCCTTCGCATGATCACCTGGGAAAACTCCACAGACAATGAGCCATCATCGAAGGATGTGGATAGCAGTGACGAAAATGATCCGGAAATTCTGAAGCTAGCACGACAACGCATTTATTACCCGCCACCCAGAACGATCGCAAGAACGATGCATCTAACTAGTCGGAATGAACAAAGGACCCAGACAATGATTTTGGGTGAACCCCTCATACAGATCTCGAGGATGGTAGATTCTCTGGAATACGAAGGAACGACCCCTCTTCTCGCACGATACAACGATAAGAGATCTTTTTGCGACATCACGTGCCTACCACGATCCTTGCTGTCACCCGCAAAAGAAGTACGACTGTTACGCCTGGGGGCAGAAGCCAGTTCTTTGGAACCCCCTGGGCGTTTCGAGGTCGAATCAGACGAGCTTGGAGTTAAGATCGCGACTAAAACCGTACCATGGCAAGATATCTGCGATGGGATCACTTCGAAAGGACACGTGGCCATCCGGGAGGAAGACGTCCAAATGATGACCACGGTGTTCTCCTAGCGATCGGACCATTTGTTTATTTTTGCGCCACCACCCGATGTGGCGAAACAAGCGCACACAAAGCAGATCGACGTACGGATATGGGATCAACCTTACGAATTACATATTCTACAGTACGTACCTGATGAGATTCATCGTTTGATTGCGGACATTTTGACGGAATATCACGAAGCGATTAGTGTAACGGACACTGACATCGGCTTGTTATTGGTCATTCAACATGAAATCCAGACGGGAAATCATTCCCCAATTCACTGCAAGCCTTACCAGTATTCCCTGATAGAACAGAAAAAGACTCTCGAACGAATTTGGGAATTCGAAGCAAGCGGTTGGATCGAACCTGCCACTGGACCATGGTCATTTCCAGTAGTGTTAGTACCTAAGAAGAATGGATCCATTTGCATATGGATTGATTATCGTAAGTTGAATGATATCATGATTAAAAATGTGTACCCCCTCCCCCGGATTGATGATTTGCTGGATGCGATTGGGTATGCTAATTATTTTAGCAAGTTTGATATTCAGCATGGCTTCCATCACATTCTGGTTAAGGAGGAAGATCGGCCGAAGACGGCCTTCGTATTGTTTGAAGGTACGTGGCAGTGGGTGCGATGTCCGATGAGGATTTGTAACGCGCCTGCCACGTTTTAACGAGCCATGAACGTGACATTCCAGAACTTCGTCAACAAGACACGACTGACTCAGGGAATTATCAACTTCTGTGTGATCGTGTATATGAACGATATCCTTGTCTACTCGGAGACCTATCACGGACATGCGCAACACATCGAGTGGACGTTGGGAGCACTTAGAGACGCGGGATTCAAGATTGCACTCGAAAAGAGCGAATTTTTCCTCTCGGAAATTTTGTTCTTGGGGTACGTAGTGACACGTGGACTGCGACCAGATTCAAGGAAAGTTGCGGCCGTAAAAGAAGCCCCCGTTCCCACGTCGCTGACGCAGGTTCGAGCCTTCTTAGGCCTAGCATCGTACTACCGCCGCTTTATCAAAGGTTTTGCGGCGATTGCTCGGCCTCTCACGAACCTGCTTCGGAAGGACCAGCCTCTGCAGTGGGACTCTGAGTGCGGGCAAGCCTTTGATGCGCTCAAGGAGGCCCTGGCCACTGCACCAATTTTGATCTGGCCGGACCCTACCAAGCAATTTATCCTTATAACGGACTGGCAACCAGAGGTGATCTCCGTCATTTTAGCGCAGAAGGGGAACGATGGTCGCGAACACGTCATCGAGTACGCGTCACGAACAGTGTCGGACGAACGGAAGAATGATTCAGCACCTCAAGGTGAATGCAAGTAGTCTGGGGAATCCAACACTTGCATCCGTATCTCTACGGACAGAAGTTTCGCCTCGTGACGGATCACGAGCCCCTGCTGGCTTTAAAGAAGCTCACTAATTACACGGGCATGATTGGACGTTGGGCGGTACGTCTGCAGGAGTACGACTTCGACATCATCCATTGGAAGACAGAAAGACACGGCAACGCGGACGGACTGACACGTCTGCATCAACCCGCTAAAGTACCTAAGGGCGAGGAAATCACTCCGTGGAAGGAGTCAGAACCGGCGACCGGGCCTAAGTACGGACAAGTGGCAGTCCTCCCACGTGGCAAGAAGCGGACCGGTGGCAATGGGTGACGGAGGTAATCCCGTAACTCCTCTTTCTCCCCTCTCCTCCTCATATCTTCTCTCCCTGCCTGATAAATTTTGCTATTTTTGCGAAGCAATTTCTCGCGTATATCCGGTCTCCATGCGTCCTAACGGGGAAGGCTATGCGGAATGGATAGATTGTCGACAGTGTGTCGCACGAGCCCATGGCTCGTGCATCCAATACATAAATGACAGTAAGTCGTGGTTGTGCCCCTTGTGTCAGGTTCACAAGATCCCGACCGAGGCTCGCTTTTTGGATGCCACGTCAGAAGGATTGGAGAAGACCCGGAAATTTAGAAGGGCTGAAGTATTGACCGATATCGCTTTAATCGCCACCCTAGTGGGTAACCCCCTCCAGGATTTCACCAAGGAAGATCGGAGGAGGGCTAATGAAAGGGCTCGGGATTATCCATGGGTCGAGGGTAGGTTAGAAAAACGGAAAACGGATGGCAGTGGGATTTGGATGGTTGTACCGCATCCGTTCATGAGGTATGACTGGGTGAAGACGACACACGAAGAAATGGCTGCCCATTTTGCCGTACGGATTACGAAGTCGGCAATCGACAAAAATGAATGGTATTGGTCCAATATTCGGGACGATGTGAAATTCATCGTCGCAAACTGTCAAGTCTGTGCTGCTAATAAGGCGCCGATTCAGCCGTCAAGATCGATAGTGCCGACGATAGTTGAGCGACCTTTTCAAAGGGTTAGCATGGATACTACCGATATTGTGGTACCCCCTGGTCCTAATAGCTGTGAATATTCAGTCCTGTTAGTATTTGTCGACCATTTTTTGAAATGGATCGAGGCCTACCCATGTCGCACGCGGCAAGCCGCTGAAATCGCGCGGTACGTTAACCGTTTTCTCGGGATGCACCAGGACACAGAAGAAATCCTGACCGATAATGGGGCGGAATTCAAAGGAGAAATGTTAAGGAATCTGGCCATACACGGTGTCGCTGTGCGGAATACCGCGCCCCACATGTCACAATCCAACGGGCTGGTAGAAAACACAAATAGGGTGACAAAGACAGCGCTGCGACGAAACATCGCGGCACGGGATCCGAGGCCCTGGCCCGATATCGTAGATCACATCTTGGCGGTCCATCGTGGAACGCCCCACGAATCGACGGGCCTGAGCCCCTTCCAATTAAGGACCAATATCGTCGCTTGCGTTTCGATATCGAGCCTCCCTGATGAGTCAACGCTGAACCGACGGCCCACAAGAGCCACGGTTCGGGACAAGACCAAGCGGCACTTGGAGCTGATGGAACGGTCCCTCCCCAGGCTAGCCCGAAAACGCCAGAAAATGACCGAGTTGGCCCATGGCCGATAGGTTCGAAGTTACGAGGCCCTGAACGGGAGTGCAGGACCACGTCCCCAGTACAAATTATGGGACATCATGCAGGTAAGGAAATGTGCTCGTCAGGGTAAGCTAGCGCCACGATTCTTCGGGCGATTCCACGTGATTGAGCTCGGACCAAACGGCGTGAACACCGTGCGGCTTGCGCCTGAGGTCTCTGGCAGCCGATTGGCTCGACCGATCACCCGCCACGTGTCCTATCTACGTCCCCTTCCTTCTTCGCCCCCTCCACCTTCACCCGTTTCCCCCTCTGTTGCGGAAGAGGAGGACGACTGCTTATCGCCTGTCCATCCCTCCTCATCTTGTTCTCTCTCAGGTATCCCGTCCCCGCCACCATCGCCATGAGCTTTGCAACGGAGCAAGTGATCGGTGCGCGGCTACTTACTCCAAGGGGCCGAATCAACGTCATCCGACAAGTGCAACGACCCCATCTCTACGCTGATCTCCTGCGGTTCGCAGCCTTCTTCAGCACGGCGGTAATCCACGCGGCGGAGGAGATCCGATTCATAGAGGCGGCCACTACGTGCGTTTTGGCCGAGATCTCGGCTTTTCGACGACTGTCCCCTCCCGGGATCAGCTACGTCACCGTCGTCATCGTCTTCAAGGGGGACATCACGACGATCCCCTCGGCGATTCATCCCGACATCTATCAGACTCTGCGCGGCTGGGTCGAGGAAGTGCGCACGGCATGGACGACACTCCTTGCTCATCGGGGAGATACCGTCTTGCCCGCACACGACACCGACTTTCAGCTCCGCTCATCCCACAGGTCATCGGCGATCGTACTTCCGGAGCTTCGTCCCTTCTCGCCGCCCCTATGAGTCGTCACCGCCTCTCCTACTTCGGCCTTCCCTCCAACATCCCCACTCTTTGGCAGCCCGCGCGGACCCCTACTCTCTCCTATCGTGTTAAGGAGACCAACGCGCCTCTATTGAACGAAGAGAAGTGGGACGCGTGGTGGGAGGACTACATTGAACTCGTCTTCTGCTTGTTGGAGATAGAGTTCCGCTGGTCAGAATCGGCGCCATTCGGAGAAGGATCAGAGCACCCAGAGGACAGTGTGGAGCTCCTAGTCATCCAGGCCTGGAGGACGGCAGAAGAAGGCGATCTGCTGGGGATAGTATTTGGAAAGGTGGAGGCGGGAGGTCTCACCCTGATCACGAGCGAGCTGTTGATGTTCCTGACCCAACTGGTGGATGATCTGCACCTGGACATCTTGTCGCGGTGCGACGAGCAGCCCGACACCCACGTGCTGTCTCGGACGCTCGAGCCGCACTTAGTGTGGTCCACGTGTACGGAGATCGACGAGGACAACTGTCTCTATCTCTCCCAGGTGCTCTATTTGGAAATCGACGTCACCGATCTTACGTTTTGGGACCCGATCGCGCGGAGAAACGTGGCGGAAAACGAGGAGATAGGGGAAGCGTAAGAAGAAGAAGAAGAAGAAGAAGAAGAAGAAGAAGAAGAAGAAGAAGAAGAAGAAGAAGAAGAGCTATCGAGTGAGGGACATGACGACCCCGACTACGTCCCAGAGAAAGAAGCGGGGATAGCGAGAGGATCGAGCCAGCAACGCGATAAGAACGAAGAGGAGGAAGAGCGAAAGCGCCGGGAAAACGCGGAGGGAAAGTGGCCCGTGAAGGAGGGAACGCCTACCGATCCATCGATAGGAGATCTGTGGCGTGATCCGGAGCCGCCAGAGGAAGAAGACGATGGAACCGCCGCAGAGGGATCGCGACGGCGAAGAAGAAGAAGAAGTGAATCGCCGGCTTCATCCGGCTCCACACCCCGGCCTTCCGTTCGTCTACGTCAAGATCTCGATGTTCGGGCTTCGTCCTCAGTCGTTTTCTCGCCGACCCCGTGACTACCTCATGCTTACCCGCCTCCCTGGTAGACCTCCGTTCCCCGATGGATGGTGCCCTTTCCCCCACAACCTTTCCTACCATCTCTACGCTACCCGCCTTCTAGTCTCCGTCTATCCGCATGCCACCACCCGCTCTGTAGCCGATTCCTTCCTCCTTCATGTGCTCCTGTTTAGCGCAGACTGGCGGGAATATAACCACGTAGAAATATACTGTGTTTTATCCGGAACTATCCCTGCCTGTGAAGACTATGAGGATTTTCGCGTCGCCTTGCGTCGAACCCTTTCCACCATCTACCCCGACTACATTGCCGCTTTTCGTCATCTTCACGAAGACCATCGCGACTGGAGCGAGTACTTAGAGTGACAGATTATCCAGGCCTGGAGAACGGACATGGAGGGCGATCTTCTCGGATTCCTATTCGGATCGGTGCGGCCCAGTCATCACCAGCCAATCGTCCTAGAGCTCACGGTCCCGCTCGCGCAGCTAGCCGACGATCTTCCCTTGGAGATCGTCTCGCAAAGTGACGAGAGCCCAGTCCCGCACGTTCTCACGCGGACCTTGACGCCGTATCTTCAGTGGTCAGCGTTCCTGGAGGAGTCGGGAAACGATCATAATCCGCCATCACAGCAGGATTATCTGAGCCCGCGGGAGATCATCGATCCCGCCTACTTCCGGGATCGAACGGCCAACGAAGACAAGGCGATAGCAGCGGAGGAAGGAAAATAAGAGGAGGGGGACGACGAGGAAGAAACTCCCGAAGAGGGGAGTTATAGCGAACACAGTGAAGGGGAGCAAAGTGAGGAAGAGGAAGAAGAAAAACAAGACGACGAAGAGGAGGAGCTAGAGTTGGAGGAGTCAGAGTGGGAGATCTCGACGGAGGAAGGAGAGCAAGCGGGCGCACAGGCGGAAGATCCTGAGGTGGCACGCAAAAGAGAAGAGATCGCGAATGGAAAACGACAGTTGGAATTCACCAGCGGAGCCAATCAACAGGTCGCTGACGATCTGGCCCGAGATCCAGAGCCGCCCAAGCCCGAGTATGGGGACCCAGCTGCCGAGACTTCGACTGCACCGACAAGGCGGCGACGAAGCCGAACCCCCTCCCCCTCCACCACCGACCGTCCACCAGTTCGAGGCTGTACTGATGTGGGGCATCGGGCTTCGTCCCCGGTCGTTATCCCGCTGTCCCCTTGACCATCTCACCCTCCGCCAGGCTACTACCCACGTTGTCTTCCCCCGCAATCCCTTCCCCTTCGACACCTTCCCCTTTTTCTATGCCACCCGTCTTATTGTCACAATCCATCCCCACCCCTCTACCCGATGCGCCCTCCCCGACTTCTACCTCCATACCCTTCTCCTGAGCGCCGCGTGGCGAGGCCACAATATTGTCGAAGTTTACTGCATGATTACAGGGATTATCCCCGCATACGAGAACTACGACCACTTCCGCGCGGCACTCTTCCGCACGTTCACAACCTTGTATCCAGACTACCTCGCCTCCCTCCCCCACAGTGGTAATCGTTTCCCCCGTTTCCATCGGATAGTTCGATACCAAGAACTTCCGGAAACGGTGGCGAGGTTGGAAAGTTTCTTGCCCCCTCTCCCAATTAACCCTCCCACCCTCCATGCCCCCATGTATCGTCTCCCCTTCCCTCTCCCCACTGGACACTGGTGATCGGTTGATTGGTGCGCGTATCGCTGCGATGACGTGGGTGATCCCCTCCTTGGATTGTCAATGGCCCTTCCTGAGAAATTAGTAGTTAGAGGTGTGTTTCCCACACTGGATGACGTCCACACTCATTCAAACGGTAAGTGGCACAAAAGGAAAAACTCCATGTCTCGATCGATTAGAGAGATCGACACATGTCAACAAGCAAGCAGGAGCTTGCTAATATTGGAACCCCTGGGCGTCACATATGTGACGAACCGATTTCTGCACCGTGCGATTTTTTGCGCGATAGCGATGAGGGGTCCTAAGCTGGGAAGGTTGGGCCAATTACGGGAGATCGGGATTAAAGGGAAATTGCATCGGTGCCCTTGCTTCTTCGTCTTTTTCGTCGTCTCTTTTTGAATGGTTGGGTTCAGGGCCGGGTGAGTCCCGGGACGATCGATTGATTGGTTGCTTGTGTCTGCGGTGCGCCGCCATGCGTGCGATTAATAACTGTTGACGTCGCTTCTTTCGTTTCGATTTTGGAATTTAGGCGCAGACATCGCATGGGAATTTGTTGCGTTCTTTTTGAATTTTCTTTTTGAATTCCTTTTCGAATCTTGTCGAGCCCCGATGGCTCTCGGAATTTCGGGTTTTCTTTCCGGAACTTGTGCTTTTCGCTTTTTAGATAGGAATTTATGAATTTTGTAATTAGGATTTTTCGTGGCCGCGCGGCGCTTTTTGCTTACGCGCTTCTTTATGCGGTTGCAACGGAACTCTGATTAGTCGGCGCCTTTAATCGTGTGTGTAACTGTAATTTTGGGCGGGCGCCATTGTAACTGTATCTTTCTTCTTGTACTTCGCCTTTCCCGCCCTTCTTCTCTTTCTTTTTGCTGCGTTTTGGTAGCCGCGGTCTGCATGATCGGATCGATGCATGGAGAGCGGCTATGTCCCCCACACCGCGATCGGGCCATGCAGAACGTATGCGCTCCCTCTCTTGATCTTCCTTCTAAGTCCTTGTAATTCCGTGTTCTTCGCACATGCATGCATGCTATAAATTCCGGTTGTGCGATTAGTTAGCTCTCTTAACCAGTTGTTGGAAGCTCGGAGTAGCGCGATCAGTGAGGGTTGGCTCACGAGCGAAGTAAGAGGTGAGTAGAGTACGAGTCAGGCGACCCGACGAGCTGGTGCCAAACGCGCGGGGTTGACGTGGGCCACGACGGACTGTGGGCGCGGGTGAACCTGACGGGTGCGGGAGGACTAAGCGGGGTGACGACTTCGTAGGTTGGTGCGCGACGACGGATTGTCCGCATCGGAGAGAGAGAGAGAGAGAGAAAGGAAGAGGCAGCTGAGGAAGATGGACGCGGATTTGCTGTTTCTTTTATCTTTTCTCCCTCCCTGCTCATGTATATAAATTTTGATTTCGGCTCAGGGCAATTTGCCCGTTTTTGTTTTTCAGAATCTTGACTTGGTTTTTCGCCCACACTTGTCTTTGCGATTTCCATCTCGGATATGGTGTGTGATATGGTGAATGAATGGATGATCGGATGAATGGATGTTATGTTTGTTGCTGGTCCTTATGCCTGACCTTCGCCTTTGCTTTTTGCCCTGATGCACTCATGAATAAAGTAGGAATTTTGCGTAGTCATCAATGTTGTTTCCATTTTTGTTTACCTTTTGATTGAGCTGTTGTGGTTGTTGCATCTTGCATGCTTGAAAATTACGGAATGATTAGATAATCGGTTAGCTGTTTGCCCAGAAACCAGCAAACGCCTTGTAGGGACGCGCATAAGTACGATCTGCTCTGCGCACTTACACGTGTCCCCGCGGATCGATTCACGACCAAATCACACATAACAAGGCTAACGACTACGGGGATATTGCCCGATTGAAGGTGGCCATTCCGCGTCAGCAACGAAGCCATCATCCCGTGTGAACACGTGTAAGCGCGACTCGATTCGCGCGGCCTGCCCGTGGTCGCACGCGGTGATCACAATCGGCAAGGACACGCCCTTAGGAATCTCGCAGCTCTACGATGACATCATGACACGCTCCGAGAGCTCAGAGTCGTTGTTGTACGACCCGGAATACTTCAGCCCTTGGAAAGAAGAGAGTCTCCGACAGAGATTTTCGTGCCTAACGGAGAATCGACTGCGTCCTAGGGAGTTTCACTGCGCCACAACCAGCGACCCCAGGTGCTCTGATTTCCCCACTTCATACCACACCCACTACTTTATTTCCCCCGGTTTTGTCGTTATCTCCACTAACTTCCCTCCCTTTCATCTTCTCCTCCCGTACCATCAACTCAGAGTCATCCCGTGGAACGCCATAGCCCCATACTGGCCCCGCACGCTTTGTCGGCGACGCGGCAATCAAAGAGTCCCGGGAAATCGAGGGCCCAACCCGAGCATACACTGACCAGCGGCATGTGGTGACGTCCGACGGGCTGACACATCGGAACCACACCCACCCTGGAGGGACCCTTTGACAAACTGCCGTCCCCAAAACAGATGGATCGCACGGTCTTGAATGACCTGCGCATGCCATCTGCCTTATGACCAGAAGCAGTCCGCCCTTTCTGCCAAATTGCACCCGTGCCCCCGAAAACCCTGCCACAGGAGATCTCAGTTCTGACTTGGGACTCCACTCCCACTTTCCCAAAAATCCTTGGCACACCCCTTTTCGCACTTCCAGGCCCACATCCTACTCCGATCAGGAAGTCGCGCTGGGCGTGAGGTTGGGCGTCACACCCCCAACAATCCGGGAAACCATGGGCTGCATAATATGCCATGGAAGCATCACGATCGACGACTGTGCCGAAGGAGATAGCATTAGGAAAGCACTTGATGATGGCTTCCGACACGTCGTCCACGGACCTCAGCCCGCTCGGCGTTCCCATCTGATAACCCCACGCACTATGGCGAAAGCTATCTCCGGTGGCCCACCGATGAATGGCGTAAGCTAGTATATGAGCAGGAGCGAGAGGGCGTCTGAACCGCGTGACTTGCCGTGTCAGACTCGGCTGCACAACGACCAGAATTTGATCGAAAGTGGAGCGTTTAATTCAAACTAAAGTCTTGTAGAAGACGCCCTCAGCATCGTCCTGGACGGTCAGGTTGCCCCACTGACCGGTTCCTCGCCTCATCACCCACCATCGTGGGGGTTCCCTGGGCAAGATGTCAGCGTGTGCACACAAATCTGAGAGTTGGTGGTGCAAATACAGGATTGGATGTATCCATCTCCTGTACCTGCCAGGCC
>BFEA01000468.1:768628-784507 GCA_003427395.1 Chara braunii | reverse complement strand
AGAGAGAGAGAGAGAGAGAGAGAGAGAGAGAGAGAGAGAGAGAGAGAGAGAGAGAGAGAGAGATGGGCAGTGGTCTCTTAGTCGTTGTTTTCCAGATAATGGAGGATGCTCGTCGTTTCCTCGAGTCCATGAATGACTTCGCTTGCACGGCGGATCAGCAGCGGCTGTTCTCCATTCTGTTGTCGTACTCAGGCCTGGCAGGTACAGGAGATGGATACATCCAATCCTGTATTTGCACCACCAACTCTCAGATTTGTGTGCACACGCTGACATCTTGCCCAGGGAACCCCCACGATTGTGGGTGATGAGGCGAGGAACCGGTCAGTGGGGCAACCTGACCGTCCAGGACGTGAAAATCCAACCAAAAAAAGTTGTTATGATTTTCATGCACGTTCATGACCCCCAGAGGAGCACCGCAACAAAAACAAAAGAAATGCCACCCAATGGGAGCCCCCAAAAGTCATATGTTCCCCCGCGCCGAAAACCAAGAAAAACAGCACCACTCTTAGAGGCCAGGTTCAGGGTGGCGCTTCCCTCTGGAGGCTGTACCTGGGTAGCGCTTCATGTTTCAGGGGCTCAAGGGTCGTATAGCAGTTGTTCAGGGTTGGGGAGTGAGGCGCTACTCATTTTTGAGTAGCGCACCATAGTTCTGGGGTTATTTTGGCAATTTGAGACTCTGAGTTTAATAAACAGTGTTGATACTTTGTTCGGACTATCATTGTTTCGCTGTTGTTCGGATGTGATCTACTCGGGTTTCCTTTATGACTGGTTGTGAGGATTGAGCGGAGCGAGTTGCACTTTCAGTGTTCTCTGTCATATCACATGGTCAAGTCTTCCAGCGTGTTTATTCCTTTCTGTGCGGTGTGATATTCCTATCCTCTCCCCTTCCTTCTGTGTATGTATGGGCGTGCATGGATCGAGACAGTGTGGCGATTGATGAGTTGAAGCATCCATCACTATCTAGTGAAATACTAAAGCTGAATCTGATGGCGATTTATCATCTTCATGGTTGTTGTTAGTGAGGGTGGTGGTTGGGAGTGTGTGGCGAGAGGTAACTGGCAGAGGGTGATTGGCGAGTGATACTCACAGGCCTGGAAGGCTCTGAGAGGCTATTTTTAGTCTGGCGATTCATCTGTGGATTGGCGATCGGCCGTGGAGAGATCCCAGAGTACTGCGATTTTGGAATTGGGTCAGAATCCCCAATTTCCAAGCAGCGCAGTGCAGGTTGGAGCAGCGCTGCACTGAGATTCTCAGTTATCAGCATCTCGGGGTCCAGATTCATTGAATCCGCCAGTTGGAGGTGAAGCGCCACAGCATAATCTACTGGAACACAGTATACTGTCAGGTGATGGAAGTGGCGAGATGGGTCTGTGTAGACAACCATAGCCAGGGTTTCATCCATCTTCTTCAGAGTTGACCCTGAAGTAAGTGTGTTTCTTACTCTGTCCTGTGTGGCGATTCTGAGGCTATTTTTAGAACAACGAAATTTGGTTTGTCAGTGGGTGTACAGTTGAAAATTGAAATTCAGACTGTCAGACAGCCATGGCCATCGTCCCCTACCTGTCATCTTTAACTTCTACTAACCCTGTTTGACCTCTTCTCTGACTCAACTTTCATCTGCTACTACTATATAGTGTTGCGATTCATATTTCACTGTGAATTGGATTGTTCAGGAGCAGTCTATCAGTGATAATGACAATTGGAATTCTGCGCTGCCATAGTTGAAGCTTGGGTAGGCTAGGGTTTTTATATCTTGGATTCTGTCTGTCATAATTCAATTCTGTCAGTCCTTGATAAATCGCAATTCAATATTTGGTCAGTGTCTGAAATCGCACAGTCAGATTTGATGTTTTGATTCAGTTATAGTGATTACTGTAATTCGCCATACCCTCAGTATGACATTCAGGGTCATCCACTGGTGAAGTCAGTAGGGTAGGTCTAAAAATAGGTTTCCCCTGTAAATCGTTACACCCTGGTCATCAGTAGATGTTTGTTAGTCACTCTGATTCACTCTGTCTGTTTACTACTCAACGCTAATCAGTCCAAGACTGCATCCTGGAAAATTGTTGAGTCAGGATTTGCAGTTATTGCATGCAATTGAAGGGTCAGGTCAGTGACTCTGACCCTCAAGCGGTCTGCTGAGACTGAGCACTCGCTTGCTCAGGCTAACCAACCTCTGTCTTTAGTCAGGTTACAGTCACTGAGTGTGTATTGAAGGGAAAACTCGAGTCCCTATTACTCCCTTGCATGTCTTTTGTTCTTGGTGTGTTTATTTATTGTCTATTTTGTGGATTCTGTTGATCATGGCCGAGTCTCAGAAGGGCGAGTCCTCTGAAGAGAAGACTCAGCTTCCTCTTAACCCCTTAGAGGCTGAACTGCTGGCTGAGGAGGAGGAACTTCGTCGTCAGGCCCAAGCAGTTGAGGCTCTGAAGGCTGAGAAGAAGTGAATAGCCAATCAGTACAGTAAGGACATGGCTGAGCTCATCCTTCGTCAGGATGACATCAACCGGTCCTACTTTACTAACTGGGATGCCCGGATCACCAGCTTGGAACTGCAGATGTTAGACCATTCCAAGAAACTGGATGACATCTCTTCCAAGTTGGATCGGTTGTTTACTCATCTGAAGATCCCAACTCCGCTGACCATTCCTCCATCTAGGGCCACGAAGGTGGAATCCCAACCATCTTCATAATCCAGACCACTATCCCCTCCCTCTACACCCAAGTCACCAACACCTTCCCATCCCTCAGCCTCATTTGACTTCCAGCGGCCCAAGAGGACCCGAAGGTGGATGTGGCAAACTGGGTCACTGCCCAGAGAACCTACCTAAGTGGGTTCAAGTGTGATGAGGATGTCACGGTATCTGCCATCCTTGCTCGTTTGGAGCGGACTGCACTGAAATGGTGCACCTCCACCTCCAGCAAGCAAGGAATGAAGATGGTTGACTGGGCGCAAAGACTGGGGGTAGCTGGTTTTCTGCAGGCCCTGCAGGATAGGTTTGCAGACAAGGAGCAGGCCAGGAAAGCAGCAGACAGAATTCTGCGCCTGGGCCAGAAAAAGTTTGATGGCTCCCTGTCCAAACTTTATTCTAAATGTGAGAGTCTGACATCGACACCAGGGTTGGAGATGAGTGAGCAGGATCTGCTCATTCATTTCCTCAGAGCAGCGTTTGAGCAATACCGGCCTGCTCTCTTCTCTCAAGGCCACAAGGACTGGAGGTCCTTTGGCAGAGCATCCCTGGACTTGGAGTCCAAACTCCACGTCCATGAAGCACCTTCTGAAGGAAGGGACCCTCCTCAAAGGGGCGAAGGAGGAGGAACGGTGCCCTGCTTGCTGTTGCAGCATCGAGCTCTGATGATGAGACAGCATCCCAGGGTGAGACCCCTCCATCTGGGACTGCCTCCTCATCAGCTCCAGATCTTGTTTTTGCCCTGGCTGATGCTTTTATGAGCCTGACCAAGGGTAAATCCCAGACCCAGAAAGCACCAACCAGCAGCAAGGGGAAGGGTAAGGGACGTGCCTCTTCCCCTAGTGCCCAAAGAGTTCCTCTACCACGAGACGTCCGATGGCCAGCTGACCCGCTTGATCCTTCCACTCTCCCCTGGCATGAATCTAGGATCCAAGAGTCTGGAGGAAGAGGAAAGATAAGGGGGTCTGCTTGAGATGCGAGGGGGACCACTTCCTGAAGGATTGTCCCCACATGCCTCACAGGTCTACAGACGGCTCTAGTTCAAAAAACTAGAGCCGAGAGAGGTGGAAGTAGCAGCTCCTTCCACCAGTGTTGATTCATCTTGTGATGAAGGTGAGTTTTCACTCTCTCGATCAGGCTCATTTTGTGGAGTTGTAGCATCAGGGTCTTTCATTTACGAAGACTCTTATCTGGATGAGATGTGGAAGGAGGATGATGCTCAGACCCTTGCTGATTTTTTTCTGTCCTTGCAGGAGAAGAAGCGTGAGAGGTAAGAACTCATCCTGCTTCGACCCTCTATCCTGGGAGCCAAGATCAAAGGGCTCTTAGACTGTGGGGCTACTCGTAACTCCATGTCTTCCAAGACAGTTACCAAACTGCACTTGGACCAGAAACTAGTGAAGCTACGAGAACCTCTGGAGGTTCACATTGGTGACTCTTCCACAGTCCGGATCACTACTGCTGTCAGAGATCTTCCTGTGGTCTTTGACAAGCAGGGAGAAATCAGGCATCACCTGAATTTCTATGTGTTCCTTGATGTCCCCTTTGACCTTGTCTTCTCCTTGCAGTGGCTGACAACCAGCAACCCCAGGATCGACAGACGGATCCCTAGGGTTGAGCTACCTGACCGGCATGAGGTCTATCGCCCTTGCATGCTTGCAGATGAGTACCATCCGGCCAGTAGTTGTTTTTGCATGTGTGCTCGCAGTTTCTTGCATTTGTCTCGCCAGACTGACCACACCCGTCTGTTTGTGGCTTTTGTCAAACAGACTGATGTGGAGACTGCTCCCCATCCCTCTCAGATTCAGCAGGTTGTAGACCGCTTCTCAGATTTTATGGAGGAGCCTACTGGACTTGTCCATAGGCAGACCAAACATAAGATTGGGCTCTTGCCTAGCTCGGTCCCTCCCAACGGCCGGGTCTACGGGATGTCCTCTGCTGAACTTGAAGAGCTCAAGAAACAGTTAGAGACATTGACCAACAAAGGTTGGATTCGGCCCAACTATTCTGAGTTTGGGGCACCAGTCCTCTTTGTTCCAAAAGGGATGGTTAGTTCAGAATGTGTGTGGACTATCGTGGTCTCAACAAAATCATGAGGACGTCTACAAAGCCTCTTCCTCGTATTGATGATCTGTTGGACATGGTGCATGGATGTACGATCTTTAGTAAGATCGATCTCAAATCTGGCTACCACGAGATTGAGATGGCTGAAGGCGATGTCCACAAGGCAGCCTTCAAGACCAGATATGGCACCTATGAGTATCTGGTTATGCCATTCGATCTCTGCAATGCACCTGACACCTTCCAGACAGAGATGCATTGCATACTCAGGCCTTACCTGGACAAGTTCCTAGTTGTCTGCCTGGATGATATCCTGGTATTCAGTCGATCTGTCCAGGAGCATGCACAACATCTGGCTCTGGTCCTCCAGGCCTTACGTGACAGTCAGTATAAGATCAATAGGGGGAAGTCCTCTTTTGGAGTTCCCTCTGTAGCCTTTCTGGGTCATGTCATTTCTGAAAAGGGGTTGGCTCCTGAGGCAGTGAAAGTTGCTGCAGTTCAGAACTGGCCGCGGCCTGGTAACATTCGTGATGCCCGGTCTTTTTGGGGGCTTGCTAGCTATTACAGGAAGTTCATCAGGAACTTCTCCTCCATTGCAGCACCTTTGACTGATCTCACAAAGAAAGACACTTCCTTTCTTTGGACGTCAGAATCTCAGGAGGCCTTTACACGTCTCAAGAAGGCCTTGATTTGTGCCCCTGTTATGAAGCTACATGACCCTACCTTGCCTTTTTTGCTCACCACTGATGCTAGTCAGTATGGTGTAGGGGCAGTACTTCAACAGGATAATGGGAATGGTATGCATCCTGTTGAGTACATGAGCAAGAAGATAAGACCAAGAAGCTGCAACACTCTTCCTATGAGAAGGAGTTGTATGCCCTTGTTTCAGTGCTCAAGCATTGGAAGCACTTCCTCCTGGGTAGGCACTTTAAGATTTTTTCAGATCACTCCACCCTACAGTGGATGAAGTCCCAGGGAGAACTGAACGACAAGCTTGCTCGCTATATTCAGTTCATTGGCCTGTTTGACTTTGAACTGCAGCAGAAGAAGGGCTGCTACAATCGTGTTGCAGATGCCCTTTCTCGTAGGCCTGACGCTCTCTTTCTTATCTCCTTCACTCACTCTTTTGGAGAGAGGACTCGTCAGACCACTGCCAGTTGCTGCCCCAGGATGCGATTTTTGGGCCTATTGTGAGGAGTCTTCAAGATGGCCCTGCCTCTGAGCCAGGATCTGCTCTGGTCTCAAGACCGATGTACACATGCAGCAAAAGGGAGGAGGGTCTGTGTATCCCTCAGGACCACAAGCTCAGGACACTTCTGATGTCAGAGTGCCATGATGCTCGTGACCACTTTGGTGCCCTCAAATCGTACGCAGCCCTGTAGCAGTGCTTCTTTCAGAGGGAGATGAGGAGTGACATGTTGCACTATGTGGAAACTTGTGAGTTATGCTAGAGGAACAAGGTTGTACGCATACCTCCCCGTGGTTGGCTTACTGAAACCACTTCCCATACCAGATGCACCTGCACAGTCAGTGTCTATTTATTTCACTGATCTGGGTAGGATTACACCTCGTGGTATGCGTCAGGTAATGGTGTGCATGGATCGGTTATCCAAATATGCAGAGTTCATCCCCTTACCAACTAAGGCTCGTGTCCCGGCTGTTCAGGCGGCCTTTGATGACAGGTGGGTCACACATCATGGGCCACCCACCTCTATTGTCAGTGACAGAGATCCCCGGTTTTGCAGCAATGAATGGCAATCCTACTGCAGGATTACCTTCATTCTCGTCTGGATATGACATCTGGTTGCCATCCGGAAGCCAATGGTCAGGCTGAAGTGATGAACCAGATTCTTTCTCAGCTGCTGTGTCATGTGATCAGTCCATATCAGCAGGACTGGGATCTCGATTTGGGTCGTGCACAGCTTGTGTACAACACGTCTGTACACTCCTCCACTGGCTTCACTCCCTACCGTTTGCACTGGCGTCATGAGCCACGACAGCCTCTCGATGACATCATCGACAAGGCTACCCCTACGCTGACGCCTCAAACTGCAGAGTTCACCAGACGTTACGGTGTGGACGTTGAGCGCGCCCGTGCTAACCTTCTGAAAGCCCAAAAGGCTATGATTCGGCAGGCTAATAAGCACAGACGGCCCTCTACTATTCGCACACGTGACTGGGTGTGGGTACTCAGTTTTGAGCTATCACGAGAGGAGGACATATCGCCCAAGCTGTTGCCACGATATATGGGTCCATGGCAGGTTTTATATACAGTCGGAGCTGATCCTTTTGGACCGTCATATATAGTGGATGTCCCTCTGCATCTGCAAACCTACCCTGTCTTCCATGCATCTAAGCTGTTACCGTTTACGTCAACTGATGCATTCCCAGACAGGCCCCCTCAATTTGATCCCCCTATCCCTGAGAAGGGATATGAGGTGGAATCAATTGAGGATGAGTCAGGTACAGGACCAGACAAGGAGTATCTTGTGAAGTTCTCTTACCAGCCACATTTAGAAGATTGCTGGTTTACTCGCCGAGAACTCCTGAAAACAGCAAAGTATGTTGTCCTCTGATATGAGGCTGCGCAGAAGGGAGAACCCCTTCGCCACTCTGCACGCCTACGCCCCTAGCACAGAGGTCCTCGCTCTGGGGGAGGGTAGGTCTGCAATGACTTGCTGTGTTTTGGTCGTCTGTAGCCTCTCCCAGGTCGAGGCTGTACTATAGGTAGGTTAGATTCGCTACTTTGTTTGGTTGAGGGCTAACCGAGAGACTAACCTGTGGGGAAAATCGTGAGGGACAGATCTGCAAATTCGGGAAAAATACAGACCCGAACAGACCCTAAGTACCTACAAACCTTAAACTGCGAGTAGCAGACCTGAGCTACCCCTAGGACAGACAGGCCCTAAGGGCCTATGCTGATAGACGGTCCTATAGCCTATAGTCGGGTGGAGAAGAGGCCGAGAGGCCGAAACTGAAACGGTACCGGTAGTCCTACCAGTCCGGTCTAGGTCAGTGTAGGCTAGAAGTAGGGTGGGCACATCGGTTCAGAGCTTTTTGCAGTTGGTACCGTGTACGTCGCTGCTGTGCAACGCGTGAACTGGATGTGGTAACGACTCAGCGTTGGAGGAGACAGCCATAGCTGGATCCTTGGAGCATCAGCCATAGCTGGGGCTGACGCTGTCCTTTGACAGCACGTGGGTCAGGAGTGGTGGTGCTGCTGCAGACTCCCATCTGGGAGGTCTTCTGACACTTCGTCATCATCAGACATTGTGGCGCTGGTCTTCTTCTTCATCCTCTGAGTGGCGCTTGCCCTCAGAGGCCTGGTCCAGGGTGGCGCTTCCCTCTGGAAGCTGTATCTGGGTACTGCTTCATGTTTCAGGGGCTCAGGGGTGGTATAGCGGTTGTTCAGGGTTGGGGAGTGAGGCGCTTGAGTAGCGCACCATAGTTCTGGGGTTATTTTGGCGATTTGAGACTCTGAGTTTAATAAACAGTGTTGATACTGTGTTCGGACTATCATTGTTTCGCTGTTGTTCGGATGTGATCTACTCGGGTTTCCTTTATGACTGGTTGTGAGGATTGAGCGGAGCAAGTTGCACTTTCAGTATTCTCTGTCATATCGCATGGTCAAGTCTTCCACTGTGTTTATCCCTTTCTGTGCGGTGTGATATTCCTATCCTCTCCCCTTCCTTCCCTGTATGTATGGGCGTGCATGGAAGTCTATGTGAGTGAGTGTTGGTCTTCAGACAACAAACAACCAGAATCATAACAATTGCCTGGCACAAGCCCTGATAAGAAACTGGGTACCTAACCTATCTACAGAGCAACTCTGTGTCCAACTAGCAAAGAGGATTGGATTGAGTGCCTGAATCTGGGTGTGTTCGGAGAGAGGTGCAGAACATCAGGATTGGTTTGCATCTCGGAATCTCTTCTCAAAACCCATCCAGATTCAGGCTCTTGATTAATCCTCTTTGCTAGTGCTTTTTTTTTTCCAATTTAAAATACAGCTGTCTTCTCCTCATACGGGGGACAAGCTGTATTTACTACCCTATTTTCTTCTCTCAATATTGTGTCTACCTCACACTACCTACCTACCCACCCTAAATTATCCACTCACGTATCTTTTTTTTTTTTTTTTTTTAAGAAAAACCTCACTGGGACGCGGCGGTCACTTGCAGGGGTGTTAGAAGCAGCCCTTGCAAGACTTACCTTGTCTTTGCACTAGTTCGACCACAATCCCGTTTCTACACCTCGAAACCAGAGCTTAGGGTCGAGGGCTAGGGTCTAAGACTACCTACCTATGGTTATGGGTCTATGTTTAGTGTCGCCTACCTATCTCTGCTTTGGGCGGGGAGCAGTACCCAGGCTCCTAACACCTGGCGCGAGCTGAAAAGACAACCATCCAGTAGGCCCAAGCCAACAATCTCTGCTGGTGAACCTGACGCCTCCCCCAGGAGGCCGTGGGGTTGGAAAGGACGTCGTAGGGTATCGAACCCACGACCTCCTTAGTGCCACTTACGTGTTCAACCAACTGAGCTAGCCGGCTTGGGCTAGCTAGTGCTTTTTTCTATTTTACCCTCTGCTGGTAAATTCTATCCTTCAGCTCGATAGTTCGTGGAAACTTCTTCTTCTTTTTTGTTTTGAGACAACTACGCCTGTGACCGGTGCAGAGTTCTGAATCGGCGGAAACAACTGCGCACTGCAGGTCCGGGCGAAGAGCAGTTACAAACTGCAAAAAAAAACAAAAACTCATGCTTCCAATGGACAGCCAGTTGAGCAACAACGTGTACCGCTACGGGTCGTTTTCCTGAGGGCTGGGGCGGGAGCAGGTACCAGTACCGTCTTCCTTCCTATTTTTTTCTTTTTTCTTTTTTCTTTTTTTAGGATCACACGCATGGGGAGATAGCCACATGAGGTAATAAAAAGGTGAATTTGACAGAGGAATATAGCTTAGTCTAAGACAAGAAGGGGGGAGGGGGGGGGGAGGGGGGGGCGAAGAAGACAGATAGACCTTGTCCTTCCCGACAGTGTGCGCCTCACTACTCCGACTGCGTGATCGTGCACTCTTCTCAAATTCACCTTTTTAATAAGTTTTTATTAAATTATTGTCCTTTGGACCCCAGAGTAATCAATGCTGGCAGGGTTTTCTCTATTTGGGCCTGTGGTTTCACTCTGTGTATGGGACTCTGGACCCGATCTCCAGCAGGTGATGATGCTCCCCACCAATAAATGGAGCCTCCCCCCGGTGCTAGCGGTGCCTGTTCTTACCAGCACCTCTAGCACTGGACGGGGTTGTTTGTTAAAAATAAATAAAATAAAAATAAAAATAAAAATAAAAATAAAAATAAAAAAATTATTACCTACCTACTTTTGGTAAGCATATGCAGGGGACGCCTGCAAGCATAGATAACTCTTTTTTTTTTTTTTTTTTTTTTTGCAAGCATGGCTAACTCTCACGGCCAAGGAGACACTTTTTATGTTAACCGGTTAGCGAGTATTATAATTGGGCAACTGTCTAGAATGCAAACAATTATGTCAAAAGAAACTGACATCCACGATTGGAGGATTGAGAAGGGGCACAGCGAGGTCAGTGAATCCTAGGGAATTTCCAGGGTGGGGTGGAACCGTGGAACCATGAAGTTGAATATGGCCACCGGAATTACAACAACAAAAAAAAAGGGCAACTGTCAGAAGTGTACAGTCTTCACCGATAGAACCCCGATCATTATCGCTGCATCTGGACAGAAAATGGCCCCAAATATGGCTATAATGACCGGGCATTATATCCAGGTGAAGAAGGTAGCTTCCATCCTCTATTACACAAACATGATTGAGAGAAGAATATAGATTATTTTTTGAAGAAAAACTTTAAAAAAGGGGAAAAAAAAAACAACACCCGGAATTTTCAGGAAAAAAGCAAAGTAAAAAAGGCTGCTATCTATGTCTTTGATAGCAGCAATGCCATAATCGGCAACCTGCCAAATTAGGCAAACTGGCAATCCATTGAATCCAGTCAACCTACCGATCAGGCCAATTGGCAGTGGCAGGGCCAAACTGGCAGTCAGGCAACCTGCCAGGTAGGCAATTGAAACTGCCAGTCAAACCACCAGTACCTATCAGTTGGTGCGGCGGTTAACGCGGTAGTAGAATTAGTCTGCCCTTGGGGTCCATATTCATTCGACCCCGGGTGGTACGAAAAATGCGGTAGGTACTGGTGGGTGTGTTAACCGGCAGGTAGACAAGCTGGCAGTTAGCTTACCATCCAATTATGCTAGCTGCCAGGTTTGGCCAACTGGCAGTAAGCCAACCAGCAGGCTAGGCCAACTCAATTAGTAGACCTGCCAGTTAACTTTGGGCAAGTGGCAGTTGGGCAGTTGGGTTAACTGGCAGTTAGTTGAAAGAAAGAAAGGGGGGGGGGGAGAGAGAGAGAGAGAGAGAGTGAAGACGTCAGCGCAGAGGTCGAGAACTGGCAGTTGGGTGAACTGCCAATTGGTGGAAGGGGGGGGGGGGAACTGGCGGTTACAAGAACTGGCAGTTAGCCAACCTTCCAGCTAGCGAGATCCCACTAAGGATGTATGTGGAGTAGTGTGACCGTTGTGGGACGTGCGGGCGACATCCGTGTGGCATCCTTTACTCTGCAATAAATGTTGAAAAAAAAAAAATGCCGCAATTCTGACAATGCAAAGTTGTCCACCCGCCGCGAACTGCGGTCAGCTGTCAGGTTGTGGATGTTTTGATGATTCCGCTGGTATGTTGTGCATGTGGACGGTTCATGGACCATGTACATGAGGCCAACACACATTTGTTAACTTTCCCATAAGCAAAGTTTCCACTTGCATGTGGCTGTTCCGATAACACCGATGTTCCCAACGGGAGGCTTGGAATGACAGACAATGTGTGGAAGACTCTGACACCAACTGACATCCCTTCATGATAAGAAAAGGGGAACATTTTCATTTTCAGCCTCTTTTGAACGCATGGGCAACAACGCAGAAGTAAGTGGAAGGTGCATGGAAATCCAATTTTCACTCACGTTCACGACCCCCAGAGGAGCACGGCAACAAAAACAAAAGAAATGGCACCCAATGGGAGCCCCCCAAAAGTCATATGTTTACCCACGCCGAAAACCAAGAAAAACAACACCACTGATCACCGTTCTCATCAACGGCGCCGAAGGGTCACACGCCCTATCTGCTACGTCACGTACATCGGTAGTGGGATCTTGCTCCAGATCATGGGGAAACTCACAGCTGGGAAAACTGGAAGTAAAGCCAAGTGTTCATAGCGACATATAATAATTATAAAAAAAAAGAACTGGAAGTAAGGGCCTAGCCACATGGCACATGGAATGAATAGTATGGAACAAGTGCATCTGCGGACAGAAGGGGGGAAAATGCAGTTGTTACTATTTATAGCAAACTGATGAATCTGACCATCTTCTGCGGTGCAGCAACGCCCTAAGGCAACCCACCAGTTTGACAAGCTGGCAATTAGGCAACCTGCCAGCTAGGCTAGATGGTAGGTACGGCCAACTAGGCACTTAGATAGCCTGCCAGCTAGGTCAACTGACAGGCCTACCTTCTTCCCCTATGGTTATTATATTATAGTTGTCGTTTCACTGAAAGATACACCCCAAATACAGCTATAATGACCGCACTATGTATCGGGGGAAGAAGGTAGCTCACTTGGTGCACCCATGAACTGATGAAACACAGACCTGAACTCTATGCCTGTTGAAACAAGCGGAATAAAAAATGCCTGAATTTCCTGGAGCATCTCAATCCCCCTCTTATATCCCAAGGCCGTCGGCCATTTACAAAAAGAAAAAGAGAAGGGGAAAAAAAACTGGCAGCTGGCCAAACTGACATTTTGCAATTCCCGATGTGAGCTTGGCCGGTGATGCCTCGTTAATAATTGAGAGCCGCCTGCACATATGTGAGGGACGCCGGGCCCGTTCTCCAGCTTGTATAATAAACTCTCTTTTTTTATTAAAAAAATAAAATAAAAAATAGCCGAAGTAAAGGAGAATATAGTTGTCGCGGTGTGAATCATGTGCGCTAAATGCATATTTGTTATCGCGGTTGGCGCGGAATCTTGGGCACTCCTGGATTTGACAGTCGCTACCTGTTGGTTCATGGAAAGCTTTGTAGGAGGAGAAGGAGAGGGACCTGGTGGGATGCCAGAAGCAAATCCGTTGGGAACATCATGATCGGGTCGGGGGTAAAATCGTCTGACTGCTTGTAACCACGATCGCCGTTTTGCTGCCACATCCTGGATCGTGTCCGTAATATCTTCTTCTCCCTGGTTGATATACTTCTTTGTGTCCGTCAGATCCAACTCCAAAGCTTTGGCGATTATGACGGGTAATTGGTTTGTTTTAGGAGGAACATTTTTCTGCAATTTGGCTTTTAATGCCGAATTTCGCAAATGATCGATAAAAAGATCCCGGGCGGAATTTTCTTATCGCCCTGATTTATCCAACGTGGTTTGGAATCAGTCCACAAAATCAGGTAGTAATTCCCCTGGTTCTTGCGGACGGGTCTTGAGTACGTACCACGCGGCATCTTCACTTACTGTATCAAATCTGGCCAAAAACGCTCGTTTAAACGTGTTCCAATCTATCCATCTATGTTTTCGGAACCAATCATGCGAGGTACTACGATGTAGCAGGTTGATAACGCAGGGAAGATCCTCCGCACTGTAGCCTTGAGCTTGGACTGCTTCCAGCCAAGCCTCAGGGTGAGTGTGATTGGGAAAAAAAGGAAAAGCTGCTGGAATACTAACAATTACCCTAGGGGGTGCTACATTTCCGTCTACCATTGGCATCGCTGGTCTGTTTTTGGCAGATCTCAATCTAGTTGCTGAAGGATCCCGACGAGCAGGTTGAGGGTTTCTTCTACCTCTCACCAGGTCGACCTACTATCATCAGAACCGACATGTGTCGGCTCCGATACCAACCTCACGCCCTGTGCTGTCTTTCGTTCGGAGTGCAAAATGGGGTGGTAAAGGATCCGAAAGATCAACAAAATTGGGGTGTGCCAAGGATTTTTGGAAAATTGAGTGTGGGGACACAGACAGAACTGAAATCCCCCGTGTTGGCCCGATGAAGTAGGTCTGCTTGCTTTCGCGCTTTTTGCGCGCGCACGACGTGAAAAGAGAAAAATTCAAAAAAAAAAAGCAAAATCAATCAAAAAAGTATTATCTGACGCCCCAACGGGCGACGACCCTTCGTTTCGAGCGGAAAGGCGCCGGTACGCTCCGCGTATCCCGTTTGCTTATCAAGTCCCGTCGTTGCTCGGAGGTTAATTATGAGTCCGACGTGGATGATCTCAGTCGTGTGGCCTGTTCTCTGTGTTCGTCCTCGGTTCGCACCCGATATTGAAAAACTTTTGATTGGTAGCGATCAAATCGCTGGCACTCGGTGCAAAGATTTCGCGGCCAATGGGGTGCAACCGCGGGCCAAGGAATGACAATAAGCTCGTTAAAGGGCAGCAACAGGGAGTATGGCGGGAAATGCGTATCGATGATGACAAACCCCGCACTTACGAAACCAAAGCAACGATTTTTCAGGGGAAAGTAGTATTGTTCGCCGATTCGCGCGACAGATTTCCGTACGTCCTACTCACAGACACGTGTCCGATCCTCGTTGTAAGGAAAAGGACGCGTCGGAGGTACGGAAGGCTGGCGCCCTGTCGGTCGGGGCCCGTCAGTCCACATATCAATAATAAAAAAAAAAAAGCAAACCACTCAATCATGCACAAAATGCGAGTTCATTCACAGCGAGCCATTCGCTGTTGTTGCCGGATGACAGAAAGGGACAACCCAAATCTCATTTCTTCTGATAAAAAAGGAAAAGCTAAGTCTCAACCCGGTTTAATAACTGGAGGTGATCACAGAGGTCAGTGATCTCCTCTACGGGGTGCATAACGCAGATGGCATGCACGGGGACGAAAACCGCGATCACAGTCGTTCAAATCGAAACACCTTAGCATTCTCGGGCTAAGCCCTTCCGAAGAAGCAAACACTGACAGTCATCCACTGTGAGAAGTGCGAAAAATGGCAGCTATACTCATCATGCATCCAGCGATCACGCCCGCATTCATCCAATAAGCAAGGAAGGGAGTGGGATATACACACGGATCCACCGTGCACAAGACAAATCGAACGAGGGGCGATCCAGCAGGGGATTACCCAGGAAACTGATGGAAGAATTTCGGGATGACTTGCAATCAACCATGCGTATTCACTCATGCATTCGGTACTCATTCGATAGGCACAGAGAGAAAGAGGAGGAAAGAGAGGAAAGCTCGAGATGAGCACACAATCGTCCAAAGAGGAGGAGAAGTACACAAAGTTCGAAGCTGGAAAAAAACTTTTCAACTTAACTGCCGTAAACTCACTCGTCAACTGAATCAAAGACAGAAAGATGCACCGTTGTTCAACTCCGACATGGCCCCGGGCCAGTAAACAACTCAACTCTGCTCTATCCTCTCACATGCATCGACGGACCCGACCGCCGCATGCAACCTTCCACCACTGGGATTGTCACCCCGCTAACTTAGACTCGACACGGCTCGCCCCGATCCCACTGTCCGTCGTGGCGATCGAGCGCGCAGCCAGCCAGGCTATAGTTGGCTCGACAGGACTTTCTGACTCGCATCATACACACCGCCTAGCCACAACTTCCCAGAAGCTGGCTTGCGAGTTGAGAGAGAGATTTTCGGGGGCGCTTGCGGAATTTATAGTTGAGCGAGGGGAGATAGAGGGAAGAGAAGGCGAAGGAGAAGTCGAAGTATAAGGAGGGGAGGGTCGGGGAGGAATACGCGAGAGAAGCCATGTTGATCCTCGAACCCGAGTATTTTGCCAATCAGATCCTCTCACTTAACGCGTCTGATTGGTGAGCAAGGGCGATCGGTGGATCAACCGTGCTTTGCAAACATGAGTCGAAAGGCGGGAAGGAAGGGGCACGAGGGATAGCGTGAGACAGATCCAAGATTCAGTCGAGCAAGAAAGGAAAAAGGGCGCGCAAAGAGTAGCAGAGGAGAGAGAGAGAGAGAGAGAGAGAGAGAGAGAGAGAGAGAGAGAGAGAGAGAGAGAGAGAGAGAGAGAGAGAGAGAGAGAGAGAGAG
>BFEA01000468.1:743061-762964 GCA_003427395.1 Chara braunii | reverse complement strand
GCCATGACAATCGTTTGCTGAATCAGATGTGGCTACCAATATGATCTGGCAGATTCTTACGGACGAAATATTTGAATTTATGCTCTGTATCTTATTTTTTTTCACCCTTGGCTATGTTCGAGAAGGTGCCGGCAGCCATAGCCGAGGAGTTGATCGAGAGGGTTGACCAAGAGTTGACCGGGGTTTGACCAAGGGTTGACCGAGGGGTTGACCGGGGCATACCGCGTTGACCAGGGCGTTGACGGAGCGTTGTCCGAGGTGTTGACCGAGCTGCTGACCAAGTTCGACCAAGCTGGAGTGGTATATTCTCGCCAAGCCTTCAGCCCTTCCCCTCGCCCTATGGATGTGCACACACCCTGTGGTACTTGTTGAGTCTGTGTTTGTCTGTCTCTTCTTTCTGCATTGAGTTTCTTCTGTCCTAGGTGTTAGGAACTCGATGTATGAAGGATAGGGCCTACTGACCACTCCCCTACCTGACTTAGTAGAGCTGAGCTCGAGCCTATTTCATTGTCCCGGAGGGAGAAACCTCCCAAGGACCGGTACGGACCGGCGGGATACTGAGCTTGATCCGATAGGCTTGAACCGCAGAGTTGTGGGCTGAAACACAGGTCGTCTTTAAGTATTGAGGGCCTTGTTGAACCACTCCCCTACCGGATCAAGTAAGGCTAAAGGCCGTGTCTGACGACTCGACTGTCCCGGGGGACACGAACCCTCCCAAGCAAGGACCGGTACAGACCGGCGGGCTGCTTGGTGTGGCACGGTAGGCCCGAAAGGCTGAGTTGTGGGCTGAAGCCAAGGCATAGCCAAGCTGATCACGTCGTCCTGTCTGCGACGTTAAAGAATTCTTGAGGAGTTACGGGGGATCTCCTTAAATGCCTCCAGATCAGCAATTGGCTCAGTAGTGACAGCCTTAGAGTAGAGTATAGTCCAGGCTAGTGACCCTAGTTGGCAGGGTCTGAACCGGAGAGACAGCCAGGTGGGTTTGACCGCAGGTGCTGGGCATCTGGGTCTGAATTGCAAGGACTGTGGTTGCGAAAGCTTCCGTCGGCCGTGGTAGCCTGGCTGGATCAAAGGGGAAGGACTCTGTGGTCCTTAGTGGAGTCTAAGTCAGTCAGTGGGTTAGTCTTCGGGTAAAGTGGTGAGGAGTGGGACTTTTGTCGTGCACCGCACACGATGGACGACTATCCGATGTTGGGTTACTTGTTGGGTTCTCCTTATGGGGGACCCTCTGGCGTCTCCTCTTCCCATTGGGGTTCAGACGAACCATCGTGTGTAGAGTAGACACTCGCGGTGGTACTACCACCACTCCTTACTCCAAGGAGGATCAGGAGAAGATGGCCACCATCTTGCGGGAGAGGAAGGAGAAGGAGGCCAAGAAGAAGGCCTTGATAGAAGCACAGGCGGCGAAGCTGAAAAAGATTGAGGAGGAGATGGCCAGAGAAAAAGGAAGATTGAAAAAAGAGTAGGAGGCGAAGCTAAAAGAGGTTGAAGAGGAAGAGGAAGAAGAGGAGGTTCAACCACTGGAAAGGAGGAGAACCTGGGAAGTCGGGCAATCCAGTGGGGATGATTTGGAGAAGAAAATCTTTGAATGGGTTGCCAACTTGTCTGTCGGGGAAGCAGAAGAGGTGGCCATGTATATCCCAAAGGCGGAGCAGGAAGCTGCTATGGAGTGGGATGCAGAAGAAGATTCCCTGAAGAGAGGCAATGGAGGACAAGAAGAGGATGGAGTGGCGTTACAGAATGTCACAGGAGAAGAAGAAGAGGATAGACGCGGCCAGCGCAGCCCCACAGGAGGTGGCCGAGATCCGAAGGTTGAGGGAACAGCTAGTGGCGCAAATCGATCTCCAAAGAAAGATGGAGATCATTGCTCAGAACGTTGAGCGATTGGCCTAGGTCCAGGAGGACCAATACGAGTTTAGCCGAGGGCAGGATATGACTGTGCGAGCGATGCGACTGGGGTTTAGGGACTTTGCTCGCGAACTGGTAGGCGCAGTAGGGGCCGAGGTGAAACATCGCCTCGAGAAGACCGAACGGTTCTCCGTGGGCGCCATCGAAGGCACCAAGATAGCGGCTCCTAAGGAAGAAGAAACTCGACCGCGTAGAGAACCGGTCAAAGTCAAATTTCCTGATTCCTACAGTGGGAAGAAGGAGGAAAACTTTGACAACTGGGAGGCCAACGTGAAGTCTTGCGTGCACCTGCGGAAAGTCTCCTCTGATGAGCAAGTGCTCATCGCCATCCACGCGCTAAAAGATGATGCTGCCAACTTTGCCAGATCCCTTGTCCGCGCTGCAAACTGCAACGAGGACCCGGTTGCTTACTCTGCTTTTACTCCCCTCGCTGAGTTCCTCAAATTGTTGCGTGAGCGTTTTGCGGATGTGTCGCGCAGTGTCAAAGCTGCTGATAGGCTGCAGACCATCCATTCTCGTCAATGGAAGAGCGCTAGGGCACTCAAGGGTGTCATGGATGAGTTAGTGGTTGTTCCGGACCACGGGGTCACTGAGCCCCAGTTGGTCAAGCTCTTCTACCGGGCTATGCCCGAATCTCTCAGAGGGCACTTCTTTGCGAAGGCCCAAGACCCTGCCACCACTTATGATTCGTTGAGTAGGGAAGTGGTGGCTTTTGAGGCCAATTCTGTGTCAGTTTCCACTTTCTGGCACAAAGATTTAGACAAGGGAAAGAAGTGGAAAGGTCGCACTATCTCAGGGCAGATTAAGACCAAGGATAGTTTAGTCCTGACCCTGGATGAAGGAAGTGTGGACGAGATCCCCTACGAACAAATTGAGTGGGGGTTAGAGGAAGAGGACAGCGGCGCAAGCGAAGGGAGAACTTATGCTGCTGCCGCAGCTGGAGGGGGGCCGCAAGGAGGAGGACGAGGTCAGGGCCAAGGGGGACGGACCTCAGGGGGTCGATCTCAGGGCGATCAGGGGGTTGTTGGCAAAGGAAGGGGCCGCCAAGCGGGAGGAAGGAGTCAAGGTCCCCCGCAAAACCGCCCTAGGAACAGGTCCCCCTATAGGAAAGGAGGATGGCATCCAGGGTTGCCTCAGGGCAAGCCTTGGGAAGATTTGGGCTTGGACAAGGGCGTATGGCAACAGCGTGTGGAGCGGGGCTAGTGCATCTACTGCGGTGACCCGGGCCACATTATAAAATTTTGTCCTAAGTATCGAGAGGCCCAAGCGGCTGACCGGGGAGCAAAAGGCAGCCGCCGGTAGGGGGAGCAACTGCCCCTACCCTAAGGCCATGTGGGGAAACTAGCGTTAGCCGGCAATATACTCCCACACCATATGAGCCTATGGCAGAGGTTGCAGGCCGGTGTCTGAATAGCTGTCCAGAGACTATTGGTGTTAGAGTCTCTTTAGACACCTCCCTCACAGGCGTGGCTGAAGAGCTGAAGGAGAGGATGCCCGCCTGGGCCAAGATGAAGAAAGAGCAAAAGGGACAACTGATCTTAGTAGATGTAGAGGTTTTTGGAAGTAGAGTAGGGGCCTTAGTAGATACAGGGGCCACCCGGAACTATATTAGTAGAAAAGCGTTGCAGAAGTTGAAGCTGGGATTGAAGGTCCAAAAGTTAGCAGACCCGATAGTTAGCATCCTCGCTGACAACCGTACGATGGTGATCGAGGATTATGTCGAGGGAGTCCAGGCATACTTTCGGCTAGAGAAGGATGGGAAAGTGGAAAAGGTCCTCCACTCCCTGACTCTCCTCGTAGAAGATAACCTCCCCTTTGATGTGATTCTGGGAATGGATTAGGGAGAGGCAGTTGGGGCCACACTGCATTTGAAAGAGCATGAGTGTAGGCTCCCAAGTCCTTCAGGCGAGGCAAAGACAACTCGCCTGTTTCATGTGTCCGGAGTAGACAATCCCCTGGCACACTGCTGCCTCAGTGCTCCTGCCTTCGCTAGACTGGTGAAGAAGGAACACTTGGAAGAGCAGGTTTTTGTGGCCTATGTCAGGCCAGCCACTGAGCCCGAGGAGGAAAGACCCATAGATCCTGCGGTTGCCAAGCTGTTGGAAGAGTTTAAGGACTTAGCTGAGCCGCCGGTAGGAGTAGTGTCGCGGCCTATCCAACACAGGATTGAGATAGAGCCTGGCAGCAGGACTCCTAAGGGGGCCATATACAGGATGTCCCCCTGAGAGTTGGAGGAGCTTCGCAAGCAACTAGACGAACTCCTTGAGAAGGGTTGGATTAGGCCCAGTTCGTCTCCGTTTGGAGCACCTGTTCTTTTCGTCCCAAAGAAGGAGGGGGAGTTGAGAATGTGTATAGACTATAGGGGTATGAATGCGGTAACAATGAAGAATGTTGAGCCACTGCCTAGGATAGACGATCTTTTGATCGAGTGCAGGGGGCCAGATACTTTTCAAAGATAGGTTTGAAGTCCGGCTATCATCAGATAGAAGTGCATCCTGATGATCAGTATAAGACAGCCTTCCAGACTAGATATGGGCACTATGAGTTCAATAGTGATGCCCTTTGGACTAACCAACGCGCCAACAACTTTCCAGTGTTGCATGAATGATCTGTTTAGGCCGTGGTTAGATAGATTTGTTGTTGTTTACTTAGATGACATCCTAGTGTTTAGTAAGACCCTCGAAGAACATCAGGGTCATCTCAGGTAAGTCTTGGAGAAGCTGAGAGAAGCTAACTTCAAGATCAACGCAAAGAAGTGCGAATGGGCGAAGACGCAAGTGTTGTACCTAGGCCACGTCTTAGACGGAGACGGCGTCAGGCCCGAGGATGCCAAGATCGTAGCGATTAGAGATTGGCCCATACCGCGGACGCTAACAAAATTGCACTCGTTCCTGGGCTTAGCTAACTACTATAGGAAGTTCGTGAGGAACTTCTCCACCATCGCTGCGCCCCTTCGCAGATTGTTGAAGAAAGAAATAATCTGGAAGTGGGACAAGGACTGCACGTCTGATATGAAGAAGTTAAAGCAGGCACTAATTCGATTCCCAGTCCTCAAAGTCGTCGACCCGTCCTTACCATTTGTTGTCACCACTGACGCCAGTCAGTATGGTATAGGTGCTGTGTTGCAGCAAGACGATGGCAATGGTTATAGACCCGTAGAGTTCATGTCTGCTAGAATGCCTTTAGAGAAGGTAGCAGCATCCACCTACGAAAGGGAACTCTACGCTCTCAGGCAAGCGCTAGACCACTGGAAGCACTACTTGCTTGGGAGGCACTTCAAAGTTTACTCAGACCACGAGACGTTAAGGTGACTGAAGACGCAGGCCAAGATGACACCTAAATTAACGAGGTGGGCCGCATAGATTGACCAGTATGACTTTGAGCTCAAGCCGGTCAAAGGGAAGTATAACGTAGTGGCGGACGCTGAGTAGAAGGGCTGATTACTTTGGGGCCATAGTTCATTACTTAGATATAGGAACGGACCTGCAGCAGAAGGTAAGAGAAGCGTACGCGCAGGATCCTATCTACAGTGACCTCCTTCAGAGAGTCAAGGAAACCCCAGAGTCTGAGCCATACTACCGCACTACTGGCGGGTTATTGTTTGAGAAGACTGACGTAGCAGACCATTTGTGCGTTCCCAACAGTGAAGAGATCCGGAGTTTTATCCTGGGGGAATGTCACGATACAGAGGGACACTTCGGTTGGCAGAAGACTTTAGCCAACCTGATGCGCGCGTATACCTGGACAGGGATGAAAAATGACTGCATAGAGTATGTTCGCAGTTGTAAAGTTTGCCAGAGGAACAAGACAACGACGCATGCCCCTCTTGTTCTCAGACCCTTGCCTATCCCTGACCAGCCGGGTGATTCAGTGTCCATTGACTTCATGGACACCGGCATCAAGAGTAGGCATGGCAAGAGCCAAGTTATGGTCGTAGTAGACAGGTTTAGCAAGGATGCTATTTTTGTACCTTTGCCTTTTGAGGCTAGGACAAAATTAGTAATTCAGAAGTTCTTTGACCATTGGTTCAGTGAACACGGGATCCCACTGTCCATAGTTAGCGATAGGGACACCCGGTTCACAAGTCAGAATTGGCAGGAGTTGATGCGAGTCTACGGATCCAAGTTGTTAATGTCATCTGGCCGTCATCCTGAGACAAACGGTCAGGCTGAGCAGATGAACAAGATCCTGCAGGAAGTCCTGTGCATGTACATTAGACCTGATCAAGTCAACTGGGATGAAATGCTCCCAAAGGTCGCTAGTGCGTACAACAACAGTGTGCATTTGTCAACTAATCGCACTCCCAACGAGTTACATAAGTCCTTTAGACCGCGTAGGCCATTTGAAGGACTTAACCGGGATCAGATTCATAGATTACCGCCCGGTACCAGGGAATTTGCCATCCAGCAAGAGAAAGAGATGGCAACTATTGTTGACAACATCAGAAAGGCCCAGCACCGGATGATAGAGCAAGCTAATAAGCACCGTCGCCCCTCACAATTTCAAGTAGGCGACCTGGTCTGGGTCAAGTCTAAAGAGTTTGCGCCCGAGGAGAACATTCCGCAGAAGTTGTTGCCTGCATATAGAGGACCGTGGCCGGTTCTAGAAGTCAAGGGCGGAGAGGACGGACCGTCCTATACTATAGAAATCCCAGCACACCTCCACACGTACCCAGTATTCCATGCATCAAAGTTGTTGCCTTGTCAGACCAGTGATCAGTTTTCGTCCCGCAGATCTATGATCCCACCAGATATGGACGGAAGGTACGACATCGATCGCATAGTGGCCGAAGATATATTTAGAACTGGAGATAGGGGTCGTCCACAGAAACAGTACAAGGTTCGTTTTGCATACCAGGAGCCAGAGGATGACCGCTGGTTCACAAGAACCGAGCTTCTAGAGTCCGCTCCCGACGTAGTGAGGGCCTATGAACGAGAACAGAAGGGTATAGGTCCTGCCTTGGACTGAAGCATTCTCGAAGGACCTCGAATTTAGGCCGACGGGAGCGAAACGGATTCCACGATTGCAGTAGCTGATGCAGGTCCCGGGGCTCGATCCCACGACCTCCCCCTTACTTGTGTGTAGTATCCGTGCAGTTCACGAGAGTTGAACCTGCGACCTGTACGATAGCCAGTGGTAGGTAGGTCGTCGTAGGTCTCAGGGGATAGGGGGATTCGAACTGTAGACCTGTAGGTAGCAGTCTAGGTAGGGCTAGAGGTCGTAGCTGTAGACTGTCCGAAGGGTCAAGGTCGTAGCCGCTACTTACCTGAAAGGTCAAAGTCGTAGCTGCTACAGTACCGAAAGGCCAAGTAGAAGGTTCTAGGAGTGGCCTTTCGGAGTCAGCCCACCAGAGGTCAAGGCAAGTGGGCAAGTGGCGAAGTCTTACCTTGCAGAGTCAGCGGTCTCAGTCCCAGTCGCACTTTGCACAGTCAGCAAGTACCGTGTGGGACTGTGTGCACCCAGGGCCTGAAGGGAGGAGTGCAGACCAGCGCCAAGAGAAGTATAAATAAAGATGCAGCGCCCAGCCATCCATTCATTCCCGTGGAAGCGATGCGGAAGCGCTGCCTCAGCGCATCCATTCATTCCTGTGGAAGCGATGCGGAAGCGCTGCCTCAGCGCCTTGTGCTAGGTGGTCTGCAGACGGCCCGAAGTCTAAGTGGGCAAGAAGAGTAGCCACAGCTAGGGGTAGTGGCTCACAGGCGCCATAGCTGTAGATAGCGCGCAGAGTGTGTGTGGCGTGTATGCGTGCGTGCAACGTGCAATGCGTGAGGTATCCAGGGTGATCCTACGTGGGTTGTGTGCGTGTGCAGTGAGGTGGGACACAGTGTCGAGTTGGGGATCAGGCGCACAGGCGCCATAACTGTTAAGACGAAGTTGCATCCAAACTGTGTTTCCAGACTCCATATCTCTGAGCTTTGTGTGGGCGCACAGCGCCAAGCTGTTTGTCATCTGTGCATGCATGCGAGTTGAGAAATAAAGCAAGTCTGATTGTAGCTGCTTCTGAGCATCATTATTCCAGCCTAAAAACGGCTGAGTACCATCCAGGGTCACAACTTCTGTCAGAACAGTGGTCACCTCACCCACTGTGCTATGGTCATTTTAGCCTCGTCTGACACAGTCGCAAAAAACCCCCTCTTTGCCCAAGTCTTACCAAAACGAGCTATACTCAGTCTTTCCCAGTCTGCTAAAGTTGCCAGACGAATCTCTTGTTTGATCATATTGCAGGTCTGCTGAAAGGATATTATAGTCTTTTTAAAGATCTTTGCATTCCTTGTTTCCCACAGGACCCCCATAATGATGCCTCTGTAGATCAGTGCGATGTACCATTTTCCTGTTTTGAAGCTAGCCCCTTCCGGTATCTTACCGTACAAAATGAACGAGTCAGTCCATTCTTCGGTAATCTCTGTCCATTGTTTCCAGTTATCCTTCCACCAGTCCCACACTCTGTCCGATAGAGGGCAGTACAACCATAAATGAGTCGCATTTTCCCACACCCATTCACATCTTTCACAAGTTGTGGGAATATTCATTCCCTTGGTATTTAACCACATGGTTGTCGGTACCACCAACAGAGATTGTAGCCATTGGATAGCTGCTTGCTTCTGCGAAGGAATAATCTTTAAAGCCTTCCACAGCTTATACAGGTCCCTATCCTGTACTTCCGTGATCTGCAGGTCTTCTAGTCTCTTCAGGGCAGTAGAGGCTGGTTTCTTTTTAATTTTACCACTTCTTTGCAGAGGCCCTACTCTGGTTTTGTAGTCAAAAAGTGGGCATTTTGGCTGCCCAAGCAGTTCCCAGCCTAGCACCAGAGGTTCAATCCTCCCAGTATCTATTTCAACATTAAGAACTCGAGCTTCAATAGTAGTACCCTTGCAGTATTCCCATATTCTCACTTCCCTGGCATCAATTGTTGATGGGATTACTCGATCTTCCACCAACATCAGTCTGTCACTTCGGAGAGTCCTTCTTTTCCAGCTCTGAACTTTTATTCCGGATCTGAGATCGGGCCCGACCACTTTCCAAAAAACTCCTTCATCAGTCTCATCTTTTAGCCAGACCCCTAGTCCTGCTTCTGCGTTCTTTCGGAGAGCTGCTATCCAATGGACCGGAGTGGCTTCCTTAATCCTTTCAAAGTTTGTCTCCAGATTCCGTAGTCTAGGTAGTTTCCCTTTCAGGTCCTGTAGCGTGATCCAGTCTCCTTCCTTTTGAACCCACAAGTCCCTTACTTGAAGTATACCTTTCTCCACCCAAGTGCGTCCGAACGAGTCTGGACTTCCATCTGCCAGCAGAAAATTCCCTCCCGCAGGTTTGATCCAGTCATTTTCAAACAGCACTTGGTTCAAAATTTCCTCTTTGGATACCGGTTCAGTCAATGTTTGGGGTCTCACTCTATTCCATGCAAAAATAATATTTTTCCATATTCGAGACTTCGAATGTCTTTGACAATAAGATTTGATCTGGAAGCACAACCAAACCTGTTTTCCCTTTTGCAGATTTCATTCCACCATCAAAATATGTTCTGCCAGAACAATCCACAACTTTCCTCTGGGGCCAAACATCGCCATCACCGGCCACTTTGCGAGCAATGTCAAGTTTTTTTGTTGTGGGTTTAGGATTCCAAGACCTCCTTGGTCCCTGGCGCAGGTGATTGTTTCCCAGGCCACCTTCGTAATAGAGCCTTGAGATTCATCCGCCTGTGGTTTCCAAATATATCACGCTCCAACCCTCTTTATAGCCATGTAGGCCTCATCCCCCAACAAGTGGACAGTTAGAGGGAACCACAGGATTGAGAAAGCAGCCTGCGAAAGAACTAATGCTCTGCCAAAAAGAGAAAGTCTATGGTTTCTGGCCCATCCCAGTAACTGTCCGATAACTTTATCTTTCAAGAGGGTATGCTGTGTGCTGGCATTGTCTGTCAGGGAAATTTGGACTCCTAGGAAACGTTGTGAATTGTTAGCCGGTATCTGCCTGAGACCCCAGTCCACACTGAGTGTGTATAGGGGTGGGAGAATATACACCGACTTTTCCCAATTAATTGATGCCTCAGAGAGACGACAATACTCCTCCAGTACATCTCGCAATTCCAAAAGTGACTCCGGAGTATTTGCGCTCGCTGCTGTGAGGTCGTCTGCAATAGCCCCCCCCTTCCAATGGACATTGGAGGGGAGTTGAAGACCAACTATCCTACTATTAGTTCTAATGTTATGCAGTAATACTTCCAATTGAATAACAAACAATAAAGGGGCTAAGGGGCAGCCTTGACGCAGGGATCTTGTCAGGGGGAAAGCCTCAGACAGTCTACCATTTACCATAACCACCGACGTCGCCTCCACATACATAGCCTTCACCCAGTTACAAAATCCTTCTCCGAATCCCATTTTAGACAGAGTGGTGAAGACGAAAGCCCAACCTACCTTATCGTATGCCTTTTCCATATCAATCAACAAAATCGCAACTTCTCTCTTTTCCTTTGCTATTATTTCTAGCGCTTGAATGGTAGACATTATGGTATCAAATATCGTCCTCCCTTTGATGAAGGCGCCCTGTTCCCACCCTATAAGTTGGGGTAAGTGATTGGCCAGTCTCAATGCGAGGGCATTGGCCAGAATTTTGTAGGCTACATTAAGCACTGAGATTGGCCTATAATTCTTTACTTCCTTCTTATCCCCTTTTTTATATAGGAGAGAAATCACCCCCTTAAGCCAACCCTTGGGCAATTTTCCCGTCCTCAGAGAATTATTAAAAATCTGGCAGAAAAATGGGCCAAAAACTTCCCAAGTGCACACAAAGAGTTCTATTGGAAGCCCATCTAATCCAGGGCACTTCCCTTTTGCCATCTGTTTCGCTGCCTCATATAGTTCTTGTGAGGAGAAGGGGAGATCCAGGTCCTTCTTAACCGAAGTTGGCAAGATGGAGTGTAGTGTGTCCCAAAAGGGGGAGATCCCAGACAGGTCCGGGGGAGATCCCAGACAGGTCCGAATCCACCGGCTCTCCCGGGAAACTAGTAGAAACAATGTCTGCAAAATATTGCCTTGCGTAATGACACATCTCCTCAACCGCATTAGCTATAGGAGCCTCCCGATCAGTGGGATGAGCTAGTTCCCTGATCATAGGTTTGGATTGGCGCAATATAAGGGATCTGAAAGTGATCTTTGTCATTCTATCATACCCAATCAAACCCCTAATTTTTAGCCCACTCCAACCACTCCTTTTGCTTGCTTGGCTCTAGTTCCTCCAACAGAGCCAGATTTTGATTCCTTTGTTGAGCCCAGTAATAGTCTGTGAAAGGGTCTCTCCCCGTTTTCCCTTCTGCCTCTTCTATTGCTTTGTGGGCACATTTCTCTCTCCAAGTTCTATTGGCAGCTTTCATACGTGAGAACGTACTTAGTGCGGCCGTTAAAATCCCCAGGCCTACTTCAAGTTCCGCCCAATCATGTTCATGGGCAAACAAGTCCCTTGCTTCCAACCAGGCTGCCATCTGAGTCTTTACCCATTCGGGTATGCCCTTGTCCTTTAGTAGATTAACATTCAATCTAAAAGGAGGGCGAACTCTTTCAAATTGTTCCCTGGCTGCTACATCCATGCACACAGGATGATGGTCCGACAAAGATTCAGCCTTGAAATCACACCAGAGGCATCTATCCCAAATAACCCCCCTAGCCAGAAAAAAATCCAACCTTTTTCTTGGCTGGAGGACGTGTGGCACAGGTTGAGGGCCGTACCATGTAAACCGTCCTTCTTCAGGATTCAGTACTCTCAACACATCTATCAAATTCTGTGATTCTACCAAAGCTGAAAGCATCATATTGTCTGATATCAAGGGCTTTGCTGTAAGCGAGTCCAAGCCGGGGTTGAGCACTGTGTTCCAATCCCCGGCCATCACTAGATTCTCAACGTCAGGAATCCAAGACGGTAGAAGGGCAAAAAATTGTGTGCGTTCCTTGTAATCTACTGGCGCATACACCGTCATCACGGCCCAATCTTCTTCCTCTACAACAAACTTCACCCACAAATAACGCCCCAATGGATCCACAAAGAAATCAATTACTTCGATATCCAAGTCCTTACTGAATAATATTGCTACCCCTCCCTTCGACCCCTCCGCTGGGGCCCAAAACTGAGGGCCCTGCCACCAACCTCTAGCCTCTCCTATTTTCTCAGAATTTAATTTTGTTTCCTGCAGGCAGGTAATATGTACCTCCTGCGAGTGAGTCCACTCAGAAAGTCTGTTTTTTTTTGTCTCTGTACGTAGTATCACCAAGTCCCCTAACATTCCAGCATGCCAGTCGGATTCTATTGGGCAGGACCATTACCATGGTCAATGCCGCTTGGATGTTGGATGCGGGTGGTTGATAACAGGGCCGAGGGGTCCTGTTCTGTGGCGTACACCTTCGAATGCAGCTGCCTGAGGAAGCTTTCTGAGAGCAGGAAGCCCTGCTGCTCAGTCTGTGTAATCCAATCCACCAACAACTGCGTTTAAGGATGTTTCAATCCTGATTTCAGCCAGAGAGTTAGGGTCTGCAACTAGGAGGGACGACAACGAATACCAGTGCGCGTTCAAATCCGCCCATTGGTCTTTTGATCCTTGGATTGATTCCAAGCCAAGAAAGGCCACATGGAGAATTGCCTTCCCCTTTTCTTTCCCATTCACCACGTGTCTTCCTATCTTGGGTTCATGCAAGATAGTGACAGTCCCCATACCTCTCAAAATCACCGCCTGTGTAAACTCGATAATCTGAGATTCGGATGGTTGTCTGCACTTGGTAGGTAGGGATTTCCAGGTCTTCATCCGGCGTCTTACACATTAAGATTCTGGTCCCTTCTTGTGCTGCAACACATATAACAGGCACGAAAAGTTCCACTAACTTGTTCGTTCTGTCTTTTCTTGTCAGAGTTTTCATTGGGGCTGCAAAGCTGAGCTCCACCATTCGTTTGACAGACCGGGAATCCACTGAGCGTTTGGCTCTGGGATCTCCTTCTTTACCTTCGTCCAGTTGGTGGGCTTCTTCCACCGGAAAGTGCATGGTAGGGGCAGCAGAAGCATTGTTCAATTTTGCCCTCTTTGCGGGGATCAGATCAGTAGGGTCTGGGTTTTTCCCTTGGGAATGTCCAGCCCTTTTCCCTTTATTTTTGGCTCCCTTCCTTTGTGATCTCCCCCTTTCATTCCGAGCTGACTTTTTGGCCTTAAATGAAAATACTATTCTCCCCTGACGGTTCCATACCGTCTTCTCCCTCCATTTTCTCATCCTCCTTCCCTAACAGCTGATTTTCACGCTTTGGGCCTGGCCCGGGACCTCTTCTTGGTTCATACCGGGGTTAGAAGGCACATGGGTACAATCTGCCCCTGGCTTGCCTGGAACAAAGCCCAGGTCAGCCTGGGCCACTTTCTCCTCAAAAGCACCCACAGGTTCTCCCCTTCCTTCGAACCTTCAATGTTCTTACCTGAGCCAGAAATATCTCCCTGTCCATTCTCAGTCCCCGTTGTTAAATCTTTCTTTTCCTTTGCTCGCGCTTTCCATTTCAACCTTCCACTCCCCTTCTCCTTTCTGTGTCTGCATCTTTTCTCTTTATCTCTCTTGTGGGAGTCTCCTTGGTTCTGCTCCGGACCTTTATCCGCCCCTGCCCCCTTCTCCACCTCTTTGTCTTTCTCCTCTCCCTTCTTCTCCTCTTCTCTCCTCTTACCTTTGTCTTTCCCTTGCAGAACCGCATCCCGATACGACCTCTTGGACGGTGCAGCCGCTGCCTTACGTACGTTAACTGGACACGAAGGGTCCGAGTCCTCGTCAAAGTAACTACGACAGTTCTTGCACCATAACGAGTCAGCACTCGCTACTTCCAGTTCGACATAGCCATCATTTCCCAACTCAACAATCATGTTTTGTCTGTATGCCATCCTTGCGGAGGGGACCAGATTGAACCTGATTGTCCAAAGGTCAGGGGCTATTGGATCAGAAAAGGCCGGAGCCGATTTCAACACACTGCCAAATGCCTTACTAACTGCACCCTTGATATGAGACAGTACTGAAATAGGAACGTGAAGTACCTTGACCCAAAAATACCTGAATTTCAACGACTCATTCCATTCATAAATTTCTTGCTCAGACATCCATGGTTTGAATCGAACGGTATACGTTTTCTTGTCCAGCTGTATTTTCTCCTGTCCCTTACGTAGCATAAAATTAGCAATTACCGGAGCACTAGCCACGTAAGTGACAAGATTTTTACCCTCATTTCTGAAAATTCCACGCTTCGGTGAAACTTTCAGTTCTCCTGATTTTGCCCACCCGTCCTCGTAAATTCGACCAACCGATTTTTCACTCCAACGGGTAAGGATGTGGAATCGTCCCCAAAATGCATCGACACAGCATGTTCCTTCAGCCGACATGTCTGAACCTCGTAAACTTCCTTATTGACTGCCACCCGTACGAAGTCCTGCCCAGTCTCCAAAATCTTTGGAGCATATTCATCTGGGAGGACCCCCTGAGAGTAGCAGTCATCAAGGATCTCCCACACCCTTTGCTTTTCCTGAGGGGACATTCCTTCTACTTGAGCGGAGCTAGAGGCTGCCATCTTCACTCCTATCCAATAAAACAACAATAGAACGATAAGAAAACCACCCACCAAATACCTACCTAAAGATATCATAAAATTATCACCCACTAATCTTTAGACTACTGAGCAATGAGTGGCCATCGAAAACTGTGCAACCGAAATTACGAAAGGCTCCTGGGCTCCACAGGCATCCAATATTGAGGGAGACAAAATAACTTACATAATACTTCTTGCTGAACCAACAAACTCGTAATCAGATCACCACCTCTCTTCTTATGCATCTCGAAGATAAGAATGGCTTCCTGATATCGTCATGTCGTCTTCCTCTTAGGCATCCAGTACGAGCTTTCACCTCCATACGAGTCACAGCAGCATTTCTACTGTGTTGAGATCACTTCATACCATGGTCGACTGCATTCCCATTGATTTTTTCATGGCATTTTTTCGATGTCAAGCTTTGGACATGAAAATACTCAATAGCAATGCCGACAGCACGTCAACGGTAACGCCGTAATCTTTTCTACCTGCAGCGCCCTCCTTCCTACTTGTACGCCGTGTTCTCACATCTCCCTCGGTAGATCATTGCAACGGCTGCCTTCAAGATTAAAGGCTTGTATACATACACTAGAAATGCAGACGAGTGACATACACTAGAAATGCAGCGCCCTCCTTCCTACGAGCTTGGCTCAGTCGATACACCTCCGAACGCTTGAAATGCAGACAAGTGATATACACTAGAATCCGCCATCGTCGTGATCAGCGCCCGTAGTCAACAGCCGAAATGCATACCCATTTCACATTTTTTACAATTTTTGAGTTACTTATATTGAAAGGTAACGGCGCTGATTTATCATCGTCCAGCTGACCGGCCCCCTACGCAATTCTCCGAACTTTTTAATGACTTTCCATTAAATTTGTAAGGTTCCATCGGTGGAATCGAACTCAACTCCATAATTCGAATCAGCTCTCTATTCGATCAGTGACTGTTCATGGGTGTACCAACTGAGCTACAGTCTTCCCCCGAATACAACGTACGGTCATTATAGCTCTATCTAGACCGAAAGATACACCAAATTCAGCTAAAATGACCGTACGTTGTATTCGGGGGAAGACTGTAGGCCCATTGTTGGTTGTTTCAGCAAATTTCATTCTCTACTACAGATGAGAGCCAGGGCCAGGTCCCAGGTTCCATTTCAGCTGCTCTGACTGTAGAACAAATGGCGGAGATGGATGGGGCAGGGGGGAAGGCGGAGGAGGGGACAAGGGGCCAATCTATTTGTGGGGAATTTCAACTTCTATGTGGAGCACAAAAGTACATTCATTCAAAAAGTTTAGACCTAAATGCACACCTGGGGACGCAAGATTTTCAAGCTAACTTTGTATTCCATGAATATAGTTTTCTCATATGTATAATTCTCTGTTTTGTACTATCTCATAGTTTAAGATAATGTATATTCTGCGTTTCTTGCGTAGAGTTATTTCTCCTCTTTTTTTCGACCATTTCTTGGGTTATGAGTGCTATCGAGCTTGTAAAGAGTCTTCCATAAAGTTTCTATCACATGTTTAGTTTCTCTCTCTCTCTCTCTCTCTCTCTCTCTCTCTCTCTCTCTCTCTCTCTCTCTCTCTCTCTCTCTCTCTCTTGCCTTCCTGCGTGTCTTGCTCTGCCGCTCTATGCCTGTCTGCTGGTCCATCCACTTGCCTTTTCTCTTGCCTACGGTCTTCATCCTAATACAATGTAGGTCATTATAGCTGTATTTGGGGCAACTTCGAGTCTAGATGCAGCAATAATGACCGTACGTTGTATTGGGTCTCATCTCCAGTCATACTCATTGCTTATGACTCTCTGCGTCAAATTTCTCTATGATCCTGCTTCCTTGAATATCATACGCCCTGTAATTGCGCTTGCTGGATTCTTTCTTCGTCTGTGTCTGTCTTTTCGTCTTGTCTAATCATGCATGTAACCTCCTTGTGTCTGTTTGCCACCATGCTGCTTTGAACGTTGGGACCGGAAAATGAATCTGGTGCAGATACACACCAGGTTCATGAGCCGTATGAAGGGGCCAAGCGGTCGTGACCCCATCTCGGCCTTCAGATGTTAACATCCTATGGCCCGTGTACCCCGTGGGCCCTTCTTGCCAAACGGGAAAAGTTTGGGCGCGCGAAACCAGAAAGGTTTCCGTTTCTGCGTGGGCGCTTTCCCCCAATTATTCCTTGATGCCAGTTGATGGTTTATCTATCACTGCCGCATTGAGACCATCATCAGAGTTGAAGTAAAGGATGATGCTTGGTAAGTGCCCCTTCTGGAAACAGCAGGGGTAGGGATGCACACTCATTTGACATATCTGTTGGTGGACGTATGTGATGATGATGACAGGCACATTACCCTCGCTCATCAAAAAAGAGAGTGGAGGATCAGAAGAAAGGAAGAAGAAGCAGACGAAGATGCATGGAAGGGTGCGTACCGAAGGGATTGGAGGGAAGGTAGGTTGAGGAAGAGAGGAGGGAGGGTGAGTGTTGTCTTTCAACGCCTGGGTGAGTGGCAGTGATAGTTATACCATCAAAGCAACAGTAGAGCAAACAGACAGGAAGTAGACAAAACACTAGAACACAATCAGACACTAGAACAGAATTAGACACTAGAACACAATCAGACACTAGAACAGAATTAGACACTAGAACACAATCAGACAAGACGCCGACAAGAAAGTAGACAAAATAATATCCTCGAGCGCAATCAATCATGCACAAATGATTTCAATAAGAGCACAGGTCGTCGTGCCAAAGTGAAGCAACAGTAAGCTCAACTGGAGATGAGACCCAACACGTGTTTCGACCGACTTGCCAGGGGTGGGGAGCGAGGTGGTGAGAGGAGGAATGATCCCTGCTGGGTGGGAGGAGGACAGAGCCCCCGAACAGCTGCCTTTTGGATGGGTGCTCTATCCACTGGGGTGGCCTACAGAGGTCCCAAAGAGCTGCGCCTATTCTGCATAGCACGTGCTTATTGCGGCAGATGGCTCATTCTCATGGTTCCACTCCTAATCATGCTCAACCTAGAGGGGTAGAACTGTTGCTTGGAAATGGAAGTCTAAGATCTCGAAACTTCTGGATTTTTTTTTTTCAAAGAAGAAAAACAATACAATTATTCCTACTAAACTTCTGGATTTGGCTTTGTGGAAAWATGAGCAAACCCTCTCCTCCCCCCCCCCCCCCCCCACCTCTCCCCCTTCTATCTCTTCTTTTCGCACTACAAAAGTGAAGTTTTAAGGCCGGTATGGGGCCTAAGTTTCGAAATGCTAATTGTTCAAAAAGATAAATAAAGAAAACAGGCGGCCTGTAGGTGTGCCAATGAGCTTCAGGTAGTATCTGTAATCGTAAGGTATTCCCTAGCCGCAGCTGTTACTATGAGTTACCAAGAGCTAGTTTGATCAGGAAAGCTCTCCTTTTTCACTGTGCTTCAAAGTATTACTTTTTGGAAAGCACTTACACTTGGGATGTTGGACCCGGTTTTCAGCAGATTGAGTTAGATTGAGATATATGGAACAGCTAGTTTGTTTGTCGAGCTTGGCTCATAAGCAAAACTGGCTGAGGCTGGCAGGATAACTCCGGGTTGAATTGTGAGGTCCCTGGCCTTGTCTCAAAGTTTTTGCGATAAAAGTTGAATGTTTTCCAAAAAAAAAAAAAAAAAAAAAGAGCAAAAGTTGGACGCATCGGTCATCCTCAGTGTTTTGATGCCTGTTCTTCTATGTTACGTAAAGTGTGGTTTAAGCATATGGATATAAGTTACTCTGAGTAGAAATCCCTATCTGTGTTTTTCTTCCATACTTGTTCATTAGTCACAGTGACACATTTTTCTATATTAGATCGTTTCGACGATCTAGAGAGTCATCTATGTCATTGGGGGGGGGGGATGCCGGAATCGTTTCTCCGCTTGGTATGGTCACTCCCCAGAGCCGAAGCCGGCTTAGCCGGTTAATGGCCCCGGTATCATCTTCATAATCCATTTTATAATCTAAGCCTTGGGCACTGGGCCCACTTGGAAGAAAAAACAAACACACAAACAAACAAACAAACAAACAAACAAAAGTATACTCATGCCTTCTCTGAGGGAAGGAAAGGAAAAACATTGTGAAGATGAAGGTGAAGAGATCTGTCTGCTGTTGCTTGAAGTCACATGCTCCACAAGTTATCACACACATTGTTTGGGACCGTCCCAGTGGTCCCATGCTCTAGAACTATGGAGTGTAGATGTGAGTTTGGAACGTCCTCACCAGTGCTGCTATGACAATGATCTAGGAAATGAAACGCACAAGGTTCTGTGCCCATCCTTGGTTTCCTAGTAAATGGGGATTTCGGTTGGACTTCGTGCTGTTGCATGAACTCCGATTCCTCCCTTCCCTTCCCCTCCCCTCTACTTCCCTTCCCCCTCTCCTTGGTTAAGCAACCATGAATTGGAGGAGGAGTGTTGTGTGAACCCGGGTTGTGTCCCGGGCACCGTGCCTCCTGCATGCATGGTTGTAGAACAGTGATTTCGTCAAAACGGACAATTTATATTTTTTGAACGAAATGGAATTTGGCATTTTCATTATGATTTGGGTGCAAAAAAGCATTGGAAATTGGAGGTTTGGTGTGGCATACTGCGTAGCCACACGGGCCTACAGGGCCCGTCCCGGACATTCAGCCTAAAAGCCTAAAACTTAGGGCTTACAGGCCCCGTTCATTTCAGCCTGGATGCTGAAAAAYKARGSCYTGCAGGCCCTACCTCGTTTCAGCCTATTTCKGGGTCTTTTCAGACCCAGAGTTTTCAGCCTGAAACGGAGGGCCATTTTCAGGCCCTCATTGTTTCGACCTGCCCCTAAGACTCAGGCACGGAAACAGGGATGCGGAACAGGCCCAAAATAGCCTGTTCCTCACGTGCTCGAGCAGGAGCTGCAGCTGCAGCCCCTGCCTTCCTTCAGCAGGCTCAAGAGGCACACCCGTAGTACATAGGAGGTTCCCATGCACTTCACGGGCAGGTAGTCAGTAGGCAGGAGTAGTCTTCAGGATTCGGCCGCAGCACTCAGGAGGAGCGCTGCAGTAGTCTTCAGCGCTAGGCAGTAGTGGTAGCGCTAGCTGTAGTCTTCGGCGCTGGGCGCCATAGCTGTAGCTGTAGTCTTCAGCGCTGGGCGCTGGTAGGTAGTAGATCGTAGAGTGGAGAGAGACTGGCGGAGGCCAGTGTTACTTACCTGTGGCGCCATCGCTCCAGCTCCAGCTTTGTGGTACCTGCATCAAGGCGCCAACTTCACAGGTTAGTACTGGACACCGGGAGAGAGAGAGTTCTTCTTCTTCCTCTTCTAAGTCCACCTTCTCTTCTTCCCCTCTCACCACCTGACTTCTCAGTATCAGCGGACTACTACAGAGAGAGAGAGAGTTGTGACTTGAGACTTGACGACATTGGATCCAGACT
>BFEA01000468.1:699419-716106 GCA_003427395.1 Chara braunii | reverse complement strand
TTTTTTGCCGCGATGCGGTGCCAAGTGGTGCGACGCGTGACCGAAAAAAAAAAAAAAAAAGAGCCCGACATGTGCCTGACGGATCTGCTAGAAAAGGTCAGCCTGAGTTTCAACTGCAATTGAAACTCAGGCCCTGACTAAACTGCTAAAACGCAGTTTCCAATGTAATTACAAACTGTAACCCTGACTGCGCCGTAGTTTTTTTTTTTTTTTTTTTGAATGAACAAAGCAGACAGAATATAACCAGGAAACGTGCCTTGCGTCCCTTACATCATTTGCTGTGGCCAAACGGGCTAAGCAAGACTCTCAGCCAAACCTATCCCTACCGCAGCCCCACAAGGTCATGACAACCGATCCCAATTCCAACCCTTAAACAAAAATCGCATCCCCTAATTTAAGAAACCGAAATCCCAATCGCAAGGTCCCTCAAAGCTAAAGGATCCGCGATAATCGGAGCGGCGAAGGCATGCGTTGTTGGCAACTTTCTTTTTTCCGCTCGAACATTGGTGTTCCGGGTGGCTGCACGGACATCTTCAAGCCTCAACGTTGGGATTTTGAGGCGATGGGTCGCCAATGGTTACTGTTAGAGGACGACGGTCGTCAGAGTTTGTCTTCAATTGGGGCTGTCGTCACGGTGCGTCACGCCAGCTTCGTACAGGTTCAACAGTCTGGAAAATTGATTTTTTTTTCCAATCCGCATCCCCACTCATGCCGGCGAGGTGTGTCATATGCTGTCCTCTACCGTTTGCTCCCTTCATCGCCGCCGTGTGGTGGACCTCCACTGCTATCGTGGAGTTACGGCCCTGTCAAACGTGTTGTTGATGGTCGACCTCTATTGAAGGCTGCCACTGCTGCTCCCAGTCGCGATTTTGCTTGTTGTGGTCCTCCTTTTCCACATATGCATCCTCGGCTCCTCTGCCGCATCGTTGCATTGCCTCCATCGTGTCGTCACATTGCCTGAGATCTTCCCCCCCTCCCCACATCCTCCTTTTCATCCACCACCTCGGCATCACTCGTGGAAAAACACCACAACCCATGGCGCAACAAACCTGAATTGCAGCCTCGGTGATGGTCACAGTATCCAGCCCTTCGACCGGGACTTGACGAAGTGTCTTCCTCCTTCGCGCGTGGATCTGCGCTCTCATTTTGCCCAATGCCCTCTCTTGCCGACAATGAAAGAGCTCGGCCGTTACGACCATCTTCTCGATCGTCATCAACTTCGCCCGCCGCCGCCCTCCATCGGCACGAGTTGCAATGCTCGTCAACTACAAAAATATAACAACTAACGAACTCGCCACGATCACGGTAACCTCAGCACCAAGTCGCCGACAACGTTTCCCGCATGTGCTCGACTCTACACATACGTGCGGCAGCAGGAGGTGGCGATGGCGATGGACCTTCGCGGGGCGCTAAAAAATTCGTGATGACTTACGACGACTCCACTACGCCGCTGCAAATGCTGGTTTCCACCATCGCCAGTATGGACACCACCTTCCCCCCATTGCCGTCGTTACGTCCAGCACCCAATTCAAAATTTGGTTTTCCAACTGGGATGTCCATTGTTTTTTAAGTTTTTTTTTTGTGCCCCGACGCCAGCGCCTTTCAAATTTTCCCACCTTCGGCGGATAGACCACATCGTTGCGCGACGGACATCACCCAGTGGACCAAAGGCATTGCCCCCCCCCCACGGCCAACTATATATTATGAAAATGGCCGCCGGGGGCCAAAAGGAATTATCCTTGGGAGACAACCCCGAGGATAGGTGGAACGACAACGGATTTTTTTTTCAAAACCCCGAAGGAAACTTCCTTCGGCCCCGAGGACGCCACAAGGAGTGTCTAATGAGCCCCAATGATCTAATCCTAATTACCCACGGACAGAATCTTAAAATGATTCACAAGTTCCAACTCTATACCCTATGCACCTCCAAATCAGCAACCCCAACTAAAATCCAAATCGGCAACCCACGCGATGGACCAACCCACGGGCAAAAGCAACAACCATTCACAAAATTCACACTTTACACTTTGTATACCTCTAATTAACACCGCCAACAACAACAAGGTAGCAGATCTTCACCAATCTCTGAAAATCACGATCGTAATCAGCACAAATTCTACCTAGCGAGTATCGCTACCCTAATTGTCGACAAACAAAGTCAACGAATTACCAGTCCATAAAGACTAATTATACACCCCAAAGTTCCCAAACAACCGTGATTGGTACTATTCTATACTGAGAAGACACAGCCAAAAACACAATGCAGAATCTGTGGAAGCACCAAAGGTAAAAGAATCATGAGCAACACCACGCCCGAAGTAGGAGCTTAGACAACAATGGACAACCCCGGTTGCAGCTTGAAACCCGTTGTCAGCGACGGTGGGGGATACTGGTCGCCGCATGACGTCCGTTCTCTCACTCCCGGAAGTCGACGTTTGACGATGCACTCTTGTCCTTCATCTCCAGCTCTTCGCACAGATAAAACTGTGACCGCCATTGCAACACGATCACGATCTGTATCTGTAATCAGAGGGCAAAGCCCCTGATCAAGTGATAACACTGATATGTACAATGCGCAGATCTTGCCCGTTGACCAACCCTACATCTCTCCCCTTCCTTCTGCGGCCAATCTAGGATTACCAACTCTCGTTGGCCAAGATCAGGCTATGGCAGGTGCATGTTTGTGCCCCCTCGAAGCGGCTCCCACACTCTATCACCTCTCTACCTCCACTGTACCCAACAGCAAGTTCTGGCTAAGTGGAGCTTATCCACAACTGCCCCCGTGCAATCCCCCTGCTGCCCGCACATCATAATAGCAATGCACTAGGGCAGCGTTACCGCTGCACTAGCGCGGACCTTATGTCAGGGTCACATAGAAATTCTTTACAACCCCCCCCCCCCCCCAAAAAAAAAAAAAGAGTCTTTACCAAATTAAAAAAATAAATATATATATATATGTTGTCCTCTTCTCCCTCTCTGCCTACGGTTTACCGGGCAGTTCTGTTTGTGACGATATATATATATATACATCGTCACAAACAGAACTGCCCGGTAAACCGTAGGCAGAGAGGGAGAGAAGAAGACAACAAACGAGGGGCAGTGATATATATATTTATATATTTTTAGCCCAGCCGGACAAGTGGACCGGGGCCACTCTGGTAACATAGATTTTAACTGTATTTTTTATTCATTTTCGGCCCCTGCGGACAAGTGGTCCCGGGCCACTCCGGTAATGTAGCTCCCCAACTATAACTACCGCATCTAGACCTGAAAATCCCGGACGTACTAGGTCAGCAAAGTCTAAGAATCACTGTCTTCACCCGAATAGAACGCCCGGTCATTATAGCTGTATTTGGCACAACTTTCGATCCAGATGCAGCGATAATGACCGGGCGTTCTATTCGGGTGAAGACGGTAGTAAGAAGGAATATGTATAACATTACGCTACCATCTTCCCGTGATCACAACGCACCCTCATTGTGACTTTAATGGACATAAACATTGTCTTTTTTTTTTTTTTAATTAATGCGCAGGGTGAATGCTAACCTCCTCTGTATCGTTCCAATTTTAATGGATGTCCCTAGGGGCGAAACATTGCCTGTTGACGTTCACAATGAGGTTGGGTTGTGTTCGGGGGAAGTCCGTAGCCTTAGAGGCTGGAGTGTGTGCTCAAGGGAAAGGTATGGTGAAATGGGAAACCAAGTCGTTACTTTCCAAGCCCACCTTCTTCACCCGACCAGAACCATTGGTCATTATAGTTGTATCTGGGGCAACTTTCTGTCTAGATTCAGCGATAAAGAAGACGGTAGCTTATGACACCCTCAAAATCGTTGAAGTTGCCCACCAAAGACACGTGGAATCAGTAGCCTGAGTAGCATGACTGAGTTGCATTGGAGAGGTGTTGAGTTTGAGCCCGGGTCACGTCCGAAGAGATGAATCTGCCGGTTCGATGGACTGATAAGGGCTGAAACATACCATCCATATCTTTGCACAAACAGGAATGCAAAATAGCAGTTAAACCACCAGTATTTACGGAAGTGCAAAATCACAATTAAACCACCAATCCCTTTGACGCTTCCCTTGTCGAGCCTGGTAATGCCCGGCGCGCCAAAGAAAAAGAACTGGCATGGGCCTGCCTTTGGCTCGCCAGCCATTTCGCCCTGTAAGCTGACCCGCGAAACTTGCGGTGCATTAACAACCGCGTCGAAAAACATGGCTGCACGGGGGTTTAAACCACCAGCACACACCTCATATAACAGCGAGTTCGTCAAAACGGACATTTTATATTTTTTGAACGAAATTGAAATTGTCATTTTCATGATGATTTTGGTGATTTTTTTCGTTTTGAGTACACCATTTTGGGTACATACCCCACATTTGTTTATGGTTTGTGCTCATGTTGACCACAAGTTTTACATTGTTTTGTCAGACATTTTGGGGGGTGTTACGGCTTCATTCGCATGATGTGAAACTATAGGGGTCTTCATGAAGGGTTTTATTGTACTTTTCTATCAAATCCGTTAGCATTTTCTATATTTCGTAATATAAAATGAGTAATTTTTTATTTTTTATTGACAAATGCATTAAAACAAGAGAAACATATTGAATATCATACGCAAAAACGCATATGGCAGGTTCAGTCAATGACAAAAAACTTCATGAACATCTATACAAGTTTGAGACCTTTCGTGTCACCCAAGAATGAAAAACAACGTTATGTTAATGTTTTCGAAATCCATAGAAAAGAAAATTGACTTGTTTAGATCAATGCAAAGAAACATTGATGCGGAGTTTGACTCATGTGACATATGATACATGTGCGCGGAACAAAATGTACATAGAGAGACTCCATCTCTCTCTCTCTCTTTCTCTCTTTCTCTCTCTCTCTCTCTCTCTCTCTCTCTCTCTCTCTCTCTATCTATCTATTTATCTATCTATCTATCTATCTATCATCTCCCTCCCTCTATCTATCTGTCTATCTATCCATCTATCTATCATTCACTAAGTCAATGTCTACAAAAGTTTATGTCATACCCTTGACGCATTTCTCTACACTACGAACATGTGCAGTCGTGCATTATCGTACAAAATATGGAAATCCGCCTCGAAAATCCAGTAACGAACTGGAAAAAACAATATGAGCATTCGTACGAGCGCAAGATGTAATCTATTGCCACAAAGTCTACATCGGCTAAGCTACAACTTTTATACAGCAAAATGTCGTAAAGTTCTACACCGACGCAAGTGAACAAGATTGTTGGTCATGCCGTTGGCTCGGCGTAGTACATTGTTTGCAATATTGACGCCGGTGGTCAATTTCATTTTTCAAATTTGCGGTTGACCCCCATCGTTTCTTCCTTCTCTATTGTTACTGTCGAGATACAGGCTGTGATGCCAGTCGTTCGAGCAACGAATTCCAACATTGCATCCCGTGCGTGAATACAATATCGTTTCACGTGCTACCTGTATGCTCGTACCATCGAGTCGCCTGCATCACTTCGCGGGATGTTTTGTCTCCATGTTTTCGTTGCACATATTGTGAGCCCTTCGTGATATTGTACAACAACACATGCAATGCTGGCGCTGCATTTCTCTGTCACGAAGGGGGCAGCCACGAGGTAGTAGTCGTAGAAGACCTCCTTATATCTTTCTGTGCCGTCTTTCTTGTAATTATTATTATTTTGACGATCGCACACCCCCACGAGGTTGTAAATCTTTCTTCTCGCGCTTAGAGGGTACAAGTGCAGTGACGGTTCGTAATATGCAAAGTCCCACGTAATCAGTCCGATGGCATTACGCTGTCTCCTCAGCCGGTCTGACACGAGTTCCGCCCACTTGATTGCATCCCCCACCAATCTTGTCTCTCCTGCCTCTGCATCCATTCTGGGTCCATACTGCACGGACCAATCAGGAAAAGGAAAAACTAAAAATACAAAACCCATACATCAGAAGTACGTTAGTCAATGCGGATAGGTACGCAAGACGGATTGCAAGTTGTTCCGTTTGCCACTTTCGCGTCGATGAATATGGTCGATAATATTGAACTTCATCACGGCGTTAGTTTTTTTTAGTTTTTTCGTTCTACCCTCTTCGTTGCGGAATGTTATCGCCGTCGTCTCCATGTCAATGACGATCCTCGACCTTTCGTCAATGACACGCAACATTGCATCTTTGATTTCTTTGAATAGACGTTTGACATACTTCAGCGTCGCCCTTCGCATGTCGCTGTTTTCAGTCGCCGGTGGCACCTTCGTTCGTTCAATCCGTGTTGCGCACCGTGTGAGGCCACCGTCCGAACAGAACGCCACGCACGTCACTGATCCAAACTGCTCTACACCCGTGCCCCACCTCTGAACAAACCCCATCCCGTAGAACAATTTGGTCCATTTGCCGGTGTCGTGCCGTTCGGAATTTGCATCCGACTCTATCGTCTTGGCGAGCTTGTAAACTCTGTCGCGCTCCTCATCGTACCACAACTCAAGCTTGGGCTCATATGCGCACCAGTCTATGCACTCTACACCGACAACTCTCATTTGCGTTCTTGTTTTCGAGGACATGAGCTCCTGCCAGCGCACAGGTGTCCCCCATTTCTCGTTGCGCCTCCACTCCGACGACGCGAACATGCTATACACATTGAACGAAGGAGAAAAACGCAACCCAACTGAACAATTAGCGACTCCCTCTCCCCTGTTCGTGTTGAAGAAATGACGTCCACAACGCGTCTCCCTCGCCACGCCTACATAGATGTGTCTGAATCAGATCCTATATCTTGCGTTGGTGCCGACACCTTGTAAGGGGCGGCCAGCGACAGCTGTGCATTGAGAGCCTCTCTTTTAGGGATCCGCATATCTGTCTCAGAGCGTTCATTGTTGGACCATGCCCACACAACGGCGTCGAGGTATCTACCCTCTCTCCAGGCGAAAACAAACTCGCCTCCTCCTGCATCGAGTGCACTGCCTCAAGGAGCACGTCCATGGATCCCTCTGCTGAGCCTTGAGCCGGCTCACTGCTAGGTGGTAGTCCCTCCTCAACTGTCAATGGCATGACTGGGCCCGCCGCTACTATAGGTAGCGTCGCGAGTTCAGTAGGGGCTCTGAACTCGAAGGCCTCTCTCTCTGCCCCCTTCTGGGCTCTCGCCTCCTCTGGCTCCAGGATAACTTTCCCCATAGGTGGCTCCTGGTGAGGCTCTGCTGCAGATGGCTGCCCCGGCAACCCCTGTCCTGGCTGCCTCTACTCTCCCTGCCGGCTGCTCTCTGGTTTGTCCGCTCTTCCCTGAAATTGTTGCGTCAGGTTCTCGATGATAGCTGCCTGACTGGCCACCAATGCCCTGAGCTCCTGGATTTCCACCTCCATAGCCTCCAGGCGAACTCCATGGTCCTTTGTCTTCTCCCTTGCCAGATCGCCCTCCAATAACAAGTGTCGGTCAAAAGTTGTCTTGGCCAGGAACTTGATTTTGCGATCCAACCTTTCTTCCACCTTCCTTGCTATTCCAAACCGGGCTCTGGTTGGCAAAGGAAGCTCCTCTCCTCTCTGCTCCCAGAAGTCTCTCCACATCTCTGGGATTTCCGGGGCCTTAGCTGGCGCGCTGGGTGGTTGACCCGGGAGTGCCCCTGCTGTCTCCAATCTCTGCCTTTCCTGCTGCTGCTCCGGAAGTGCCCCCACTGCCTCCAACCTCTGCCTCTCTTGCCATATATTTTCTATCCTCCTGCTTCTTCTCGCCCTCTTTCCTTCAGCTGTTTCTCTAGCTGGTGCCCTCTCCCTCGTGCGGAGGTCGATCCTCTTCGGGATCTCTGCCTCCACTTCCTTCTCGGGCTGACACGGCTCCTGACGCGGCTCTGCAGGTGTTGGCTCCTCCAGGTCTGGGTGCTCTAGGGCATGCGCTGCTAAGTATTTGTCAATCAAAGCCAGGGCCTCTCCCCTTGCACGTGCAGTCTCTCTCCTCCTTTCTGCTCTCCTCTCTGGCGAAGGTGCCTTTTCTGATGAAGGCAATGGGGCCTCCTCCCTCTGCAATCCCCCTGCTGCCTGGCGAGTGCTCCCTGGTGTATCCCCAAGCCTCAAACCCATTGCTGGCGTCTGAGGGGGTGTGTCCTCTCCAACCTCTATTACTTCCTTTCCTGCACGTCTCCCTTTATCGCCCAACCCTCTGTCTCGCTGAGTATCTCGGACCTCCCCTCGTGGCATCTCCTCTCGTGGCACCTCCTCTCGTGGCACCTCCTTTGCCTGTCCTCCACGCTCCTCGCCTCGAGACGATGCTCCCCATTGAGAGACATCCAGATGCGCCTCCAACTCTCTCAGCGGCCCCTCAGATGCTGGCGCCTCCTCTCGCGTGCACACTGGCGACCTCCTCAATCCACTCCCGGTAAAGTGGCGGAACTCCACCGGTCCGAGCCCACACTCAGGATACGCTCCTCGCTCCTCACCCTCAGACTCCGACTCCTCTTCTCTCCTGGCTAGAGTCTTCCGTCCCCCTCGAGATGGCCTTGCCTCGTTGGGCTCAGGGTCCCTCTGCCTCCTTCTCCTCCGGCGCCTCTCAACTCGGGGCCGAGGCGACTCTGGCCGTCGAAAGGCCTCCCTTAAGTGTGCCCTGCAGTTCTCCCAATCCCGGGCCATGTCTCTGATCTGCCTAGCCAGCGGCCTCTCCGCCTTTCTGGTCCAGAGGGGTAGCGTCCTCGCCCAATCATCTCTCGGTGTACCCTGCCCCTGCATGAACCACTCGAAGGTAGGAATAAAGTCCGCCACATTTCCGATCTCTAGGCGGATCGGCCTGCCATCAGGTCCCACAGTCGAGGGCCGCTCCTGCATCCTCATCTCCACCTCTGGCCTCGTCGTCGCCTCCCTACGGATCCGGGCAATGGGCTCCTCGAACCTGCCGGCTCCCCTCAATCTCTTAATCGCCTGGGCCACGGTCCAGCCCATACGCTTGACATGCTCCCAGAAACTGTCCAGGAATAGCTCGATGTCCCCATCGTCGTACACCGGAGTACTCTCTCGATGGCGAGGCCCATGCCGCTCATATCCTCCTGATGCCCCCAATGACCTCCGTGACGGCCGTGTCTCCCTACCTCCTCTTGGCATGGCCGTCTTCGTAAAGTCAGACGTGCACAACAGGCGAAGGAGACAACAGGCACACATTGGGGTAAGCAAACAGGTGATAATCAAAGCAAGCTCAGACCAAACCACACTCATGCAATATGCAACCTACCTGACCTACACATCCCATCGCTTTTATTCTAAAGCAGTCAACTAATTTCTCTCACCTCTTCTCCCGCCACAAATTTCTTCAGCTGCGTTCCAGATACCTTGTCCTTCCATTCAGTTCCATTTAGCTCTTCGATCTGATATGCTCCAAAATCTCCACACCGCATGATCCGGTAGGGACCTAACCACCTCTTATCGAGTTTCTTGGACCATTGCTTTTCCAACGATGAATCATATATGAGTACGACGTCCCCGACTGACAAACGTACTTTCCTCACTTGCGCAGACTGATCCCAACAAGCCTTATCATCCATACGACTTCTTTCGATGGAGGGTGTCATTGAGGCCAGGCCCCAGAGATTGGACACGCCTGAGTATGGGCCAGAGGGGATTAGGGCTCGACCAGGGCCGAGTACCCAGGGGTTGGAGGCAGGAGAGGAGCCTTTGGATATGCCTCAGAGCCATGAGCTCAGCAGGGAGGCCAGTGAAGCACCATCATCGCCAGGATCTCAAAGAAGGAAGAAAAAATCCAGGAAATGGTTTGATACATCCTGCTTCTTCTGCATGAAGGAGGGTCATCGAGCCTTGCAGTGTCCTAAATTTTTGAAGGACAAGGCTGAAGGGAAAGTTACAGAGGAGGGTGGCAGGATGTATGATAGACAAGGCAGGAGAGTGGAAAGATCGGCAGATGGGGGTAGGGCTCAACTATATAGGCAAAACCAGGAGGAGATGAGTGAGTAGGACTGGTTTACCTATAGGGTGAGCGACGGGGACGTCGCTCATTATGATCCGGTAAGTTGTCGGTGCGAATATCCTTACAAAGGTACTCGCACTGGGTTTTTGTAGTTGACAGTGGAATGGGTCGATTCAGAATTTATGGGAAGACTGCGCGAGTTGCGGGGGCGCGCGGGTTAAAGGTTCGACGGTAACACCTAGAAAATAGAGAGTGTGTGGGCGCGCAGGTTTCAGGCGCGTGTGATTTTTCTCCCTTTTTAATCGCAATAGAAGGCACGACGTTGATGATTCGTCGACATGCTCTATCATAACAGTTGTTTTGTTTTGAGTAAACTGACTAACCTATGGGCGTTTTTTTCTGTAGTTCCGCGTGGTACAGTGGACGGTTCAATGAACCCGTATGGACGTATACGGAAATCCAGATGATGCGACCTGATGAATTTGGCTAAGGACGGACATCCGCGGCAAGGCCGGTAGGCCGACGTGAGTTTTGGGTGGTCCTCTGTGCAAGTATGGGCCGGGAAGTGGTATAGGGCGTTTCCTTGGCCCCAAGAGCCGTGCGCTACCTCTTCATTAGGAGATCCGAGCCCGTTGATACCAGGGCTTGGGCTTCGCCCTATAGGTTACGGCATTGGGCTGACACTACGGAGGTTCGGGGATCGAGGCCAGCGGGCGTCGGCACGGCAGCAGCAGAGCAGCATGGAGCGAAACCTGAGGGGTTGAGGGCCCGGAAGGGCTATCCCCCTCGGTTTTCTTAGCAGGCGGCGGCGGGCCCGGTCCGCGAGATTCTCCCCTTCCCCGTTTTGTCTCTTTGTTAATTCTTTTACACACTTCTTGCTAATTTTGTTTTAGTTTTCACCTTCTTACTCGCGTCCCGTTTCTGGGCGCGAAACCGGGTTGATATAGGGCCGCATGGGATGGGGCGTATGTGCAGGGTTGCCCAAAGTGCACTTGCAAGCTGTTTTCGTGGCTGCGCCGGAGCCGCGCCCGGCTCCGTTTTGCCTGGAACCCGGTGTCGTGGGTGTGGCTGGCACCCAAGAGCCTAGCCCGGTGGGTACATCCCGGAGCTGTTGAAATGCAGACCGGGTTTGGGCCCGGATGACGGGGCCGCGGTGTGGTCGGGCTCACATAGGGACCTTTGCTCAGTTTGGCCGCTGGCTACTACGGCCGGGAACTGCATCACGCCCGACCCACCAAGGTTGTAGCAAGCCACGACTGCCCCTGTGAGAGCGGCCTGTCGTAGCTGTAAGGGGGCGAATGTTCGAAGCAGCCTAGGGCCGCTCGAGCACCGAAAGGTCACGAGGCCTTGCCCCAGGACTAGCCGGCGTCGGGGTGAAAAATATAAGTCTGGGAGAGTCCGATGACCGCCCGTTGTCGAACCACGCAGTAGGAAGGGAGGGCTGGGGCGATATCATATCGGGCCGTAAGTTGTCGGGGAGCAGGGTGCGAAGGCCGTGAAGGAGAAGGGTGAATCAGGACGGGGTTCGCGACTGGGTGAGTGTGAAGCTACGAGGGAAACACGGAGACGGGGAGTAGACGAGATGGCTGACGCCGGGCGTTGAGGATGGGAAGCGGACGCGGCCACGTAGAGGAGCGATGAAACAGTAGTATCGGGCCACGGTGGCGGCAGGGGGAGAAGAAATAGGAAGTGAACCCGGTCGCGGCCGTGCGTCGGATGCATTCGGAGGAAAATCAGGGGAGATAGGGGAGGAGGACAGGCTACGAGGAGACCGGGCGCTGCAGCAGCGGCTAGCGCAGGCGGGACTAGGCACGCATCGGGGTCGGGAGCAGTCGGAGCTGAAGAGGAGGAGGGGAGAAAATAAGCTAGCGAGAATTGGCTGAACTTAGACGAGACTTGAGCTAGGTGCTCGTGAAGCGGGGAAAGAGGCAGCGATGGGGGAAAACGTCTGTGGCGGACAGGAATCACGTAGCTCGATCGATTCGCAATAGAATCGAATGAGTGGAGGTTCGATTCCGGGGGTTTCGAGCAGGGCGAATCAGTTAATACGGTTAGTTTGGTCGGAAGGGTGCCGAGTAGGAGGTGGATGAGGAAACTGCTGCGCGGTGACGTCGCGGAGGAGTGGCTATGGTCAGAGGAAGATGGCATACTATGCCCGATCCGTTATGGAATCAGGCGGGGTAAGATCCCAAACATGGGTTTTAAATCATGGCGACGCGGAATATGATGTTCGATTAGTATGAGAGTTAGCGGGATACAAGTTAGTAAGGGGAAGACGCGCGTGGAGACATCGTGAGAAGAGACATGGCGGGAGCAAGAGTCTTCTATACCGCCCGACACTCAACGACACCGGGCGAGCGAAGATCGGTTCCGAGGGTTCTCGGCTAGGGCGACGTGAACGGCAATATCAGATTCCGTATTGAGGCTTTGGGTTTGGTGCGGTAGGAATCGGAAGCTGCTCGAGAGAGGGGGAGTTTCCAGATAGAATGTATCTTTTCGTGATCTAGCGGAAGGTTTATTCTCATTTTGCACGTGTGAGGAGATGGTGCAGCAAAGCACGCTACTACCGCCGCCGTGATAATCCTCGACGTTGCTGTCGTTCGTCATCCCAGTCGTCGCGATTTCACACCCACACCAATCGTTGCCGCCGTTTTTCTTCCCGACGGTGGCTCGTAGCAGAAATCCAAGCGAACCTAGCCGATATCGGCGGCCAGGCGCATTCGACGAAGGAAGTGGTGAAGGGGGGGGACCACGACAGGGAGACGACTTATCTAGAGGTTGTTGATATGGCCCATCCCAGTAAACGAAGAGATTGCGGATCGAGCTATAGGCTCGCGGGCTGACATGGTTGCCGGTGTATTATCTGGCGGTGTCTGCCCTGCCGGCTAAAGGAGTGACGAGCTTGCAGGCGGCCTGTTGGACTGGTGCCGTGCCCGGGGCCGAACGAAGGAGCCGGCCATAGGCCACGGGGACTGTAGGCTTTCCTGCTTGGAGGTACGCTGTGGGCATGGCTGGTTGGAAGGGCGGAGTGAAGCCGCTGACAATGTGTTGTACGCGCGCCAACGTAGATGAAGTGAGGGCCGGGTTGCAGCTCCGATTTTGGCAGTAACCCGAAGTGTGGACCGCTGTAGATTGAGGACAAAATGTTGCAGCAGGCAGGACACACACTACTGTGTTTACTATGGACTGAGTACAGATTTCCACTGTGGATTGTATTCTGAAGAATGTGAGCTGCGGTTGACTGATAGGGGCCCGCTGTTTTAAGTTGCTGTATGCCGCGGGTCTGTTGTGGCATCGGTTTGTACCACGGGTCTACTGCAGCATTCACGAGCTGCGCGCGAGCTACTGCGGCGGACAGGGTACGGACGGCTGCCAGTTGCTCTTTTACCAGAGCTGAGTGTTGTTGCTGCGTACGGGCTGCTGTTGCGGGCGGATGTATATTGCAGCAAGCCACCAAAGGATTGTTTTGTTAAGTCTAAGTGGGGTACTGCCACTGTTGTTGTCTGCTACGGATTGTACACGGGCTACGGGCTGTGGACTATAGGTTGTTGCTGCTGGCCACTACCGTGTACCGCTACTGCTGCTGTTGGTGACTGCTAACTATTACAACTGGTGAGCGGCCGCGATTGGGCGAGGTTTGGAGGGATGATCAGATCGGACATAAAGGGAAGTTATTGCTGCGATGTTGATGAGCCGTCAGGGGGATTGTGCTCAGCTGTTTGGTCTCGGACCCGACCAGGCTGGTACATCGGCCGCCATTGTGGGGCCCTCAGGCGCTGAAGATTACAAGGCTCTCTCCAGTGAGTTGAGAGCACCCCTCTGGTATCTGAGAGTCTCAAAACCTTCTTTTTTTACCCTTCTTACTCTAAGTCTGGTCCTGTTCTGAGGGCAAGGCGACAGGGGGGATTGCAACCCGTAGGACTGCATCAAGACTCTGTGGGGAGTCAGTCCACCGATTGCGGGAGCTCTGTCGGAACTCAGGAGGAGTTATGGAGGCAGGGAAATGTATCACCCATTGCTTCTCTTCTATAAACCTTGTTATACCCCTCACCTGTATCACCCAATGCATCTCTGACGGAATATATGATGTGCAGCCCTATTTTTTGTTTGACTTTCAGGAGACTGGACAAGACTAAGTAAAAAAATGTATGTTGAAGATCAGTTTCAACTTTATTGATTGTGTGAATTCAGATTGCTGAAAAGAACTGCATCTGGGGAAAGGCAGGATGGAGGGTTGTTTTGTTTGGAGGTTGACAGGGTCCTTAAGGCTGGGAGGTCCCCATAAGTTTGGGGAGACTCAGTGCCTTGTTTATTTTGGGTTGCATGGAGCGTCAGTCCCTTTTATAAGTTTAGGGGGTGTGATTGCTCTGGAGGTTGGGATGTCCCCATAAGTTTGGGGAGACCCAGTGTTATGGCTTGCATGAAGGGTCAGACTGTTTTGTAAGTTCAGGTAGGCTGACTGCTCTGGCGTGTGAAGGGTCTGATTGGTGCCTGATTTTCAGGAACTTGGGGCATTCAATAAGTTTTGGTGTCCTGGGTTGCCTTGTTTTCGCTGGGGTTTCATCTGTTTCTTTGGTTTCTGAAACGAGGAGGTCTGAGTTGTTCTATAAGTTTAGGTGGGTCAGCCTCTTCCTGCTTTTTATTATGAAAAGTAATTTTGGCAAAGGGTCGACCCTTTTGTAAGTTCAGGGGGTCTGACTCGATGCCACACACATGATGATTCAGAGAGAAATGAAAATTGGTAGAGAGTTAGATCCTTCTGTAAGTTCAGGGGGTCTGGCTCAAAGCCTCGCACATGCTGGAACCGAATGGTTATAACTTGGTCTACTTTCCTACTATTCTATCTAAGAACGAGCTAATCAGACTGTTCTAGTATAATTTTAGGTGGTCTGACTATAGCCGTATCACTACTTGAAAAGAGTATAACTAAGAATAAAACTGGTGGTAAATTGGGGCAGACTGAACTTGAGATTTAGTTCAGTCATATGCAGCCTTAGAAGACAAAGGTGAGGACAAGTATACATAACTTGGATACTTTAAACAGTTCAGGGCGATTAGAGTGGTCTAGTCATGCGCCCAAAAAAGAGAAAAGTAGTTGTGCCCTCTGTTTGTGTATACTTGGCCAAGTCAGAACGCTTTATAAGTTTAGGTATTCTGACTCTAGGTCTGGCTAAGTTGGGCGCGCTCTGTAAGTTCAGGCGGCATGGCCTATGCCTTACGTAAGCTGGGTATAAGGGGATGAAACATTGAAAGATCATAAACTATTGTTTGTTTAAGTACACTTTGTGATTGTGAGAGTACTTACCTTTGTGGTCTGGCTTGCATGTGACTGAGTGAAGCCACTACTTAGTCTGAGTTTCAGGTTGATAGGTAGTTGTTTTAGTTGCTCGCCACGTGCTGGAGCCATATGAGTTAGTGTCGATTCCTGCATTTTCTATAGTAATTTTTTTTTACTTAGGTCAATTCTCACATTTTCTGGAATCTTTTCTTATACTTAGCTTTGTATAAATCTTGGCAAGCCACTTTTCTAGAGGGAGTGCTGCTGAAATTTCTACAAATCCAAGGAGTTATCAAAATTTTGACTTGTCAACGGTTCAACTTGTCTTTTCTTATATCTGACTTAGTAAAAATCTGGGAAGTCTTATTTTCTAAAGGGAGTGGTGTCCAAATTTTTGCTAATTGAGGGAGTTAGACAAAATTGGACTTTGGGAAGTCAAAGTTACTTTCAAATTTTGGACTCAGCCTTGTATAAATTTTGGAATGACACTTCTCTAGAGGGAGTGTTGTCGAAATTTCTACAAAACTAAGGAGTTAGTTAAATCTTGTCTAAAGTTGAACTCAAGTTGTCTCTTGAGTTCATATCCGACTTAGTATAAATCTGGAAAGTCTCCCTTTCTAAAGAGAGTGCTGCCCAAATTTCTACTTATTCAAGGAGTGTCGAGTGCGAAGTCGGCACTGTGGACGAATACAACTGTCTTCCCATGTTATCGAGATGGGAAGACGAGCTACAGATGAGACTGGAGAGAGAGGAACTTGCGAAGGAGGAAAGAACGAAGGAGTTGGAATAGGAGGCGGACCGTGTGTTGAAGTTGGAGAGCAGCGACACGCAGCGACTGGAAGTGGAGGCGCGCAAAGAGAGAGAGGAGGTGCGAGGGTTGCCGGCACAGGAGGTGGAGAAGAAGGCTTGAGAGGCAATGGAGCTGGCGCGCATCGTCGAAAATAGGAGGTCGTCGAAACCAGATTGAACAGAGAGAGAGAGAGAGAGAGAGAGAGAGAGAGAGAGAGAGAGAGAGAGAGAGAGAGAGAGAGAGAGAGATTTTTTGTTCTTCGTCTTCACCTTCTCTTCTTCTTCTTCTTCTTCATCTTCGTCTTCGTCTTGTCTTCTTTTTCTGTTTTTGTAATGTTGTACGTACTTTATATTCATTGGTTGGTTGCATAAAATAAAAAGTGAAACGGTTTTCACCTTTGCAGTAGCAGATGCAGATATCAGGCGTCCATCCCTACACCTCACTCACCTGTGTATAGTACCCCGTCACTTTCATCCCGAAGCCATGCGGAAGCGTAGGCATACCTGAGGTTAGGGAAGGCGGCCATAGCCGCGATATCCTGTTCATAGGAAGTTGCATGTGGATTGCGATATGAACTTCCATACCTCTGAGTTTTCAGTTCGCGCCTATGTGCCAGACTTTTGTATGCATGCGAGTTGAAGAATAAAGCGAGTTTGATTGCAGAAGACAGTAGACGGCGCCGTCGGATTGAACTTTTTTTTTTTTTTTTTTTTTTTTTTTTTTTTTT
>BFEA01000468.1:679963-692092 GCA_003427395.1 Chara braunii | reverse complement strand
TTTATCTATCTATCTATCTATCTATCTATATATCTATCTATCTATCTATCTATATCTGTTTATTCAATCAAAAACAAAACAAAACAAAACAAAAACTAATAATCAATCAATCTATCAATCAATCCAATTGATTGATTGATTGATGATTGTGCAAGGAACATGGATATGGACGAAGCAGAAAAATCCAAATCGCAAAATCACAGTGAAGTCCAAGTAGTCAAAGCCATAGCAGAAAGCACAATGGAACCGAGTAACCATCCTTTTGATAACAATACAGCAGAATCATGAGTCAATGTCCAAGCCCAATCGGGAAACACCAACAACATAACCCAATTTTGCTCTCTCTCTTGAATTGTGTCTGGCGCGCTAACTAGTAGCAGTAGTAGTAGTAGTAGTAGTAGTAGTGGGGAACTCTCTCTCTCTCTCTCTCTCTCTCTCTCTGTTTTTTTTTTTTTTTGCAAATCCTCCGCGTTGTAATCATTATGTCCGGCGATTGTCCCTGTTATTGTGTTCCTTTCGTATGTGCGCTGTGGCTGCCCGACCGTGGGCGCAAACACCGATTTGCCAGGTTTTTTAATTCGCCTAAGGTACTCAACGTGGTCGACGCACCACTCACTATGAAATTGGTTGTGGATGAGAAGGATATTCTTGTGAGAGAGACACTCATACAGCAACATGGTCGACGGTGCTGCGTTATGTGAATTGCAACAATATCCAGTCTAACAACGAAACAAGCGACCATGCGGTGCGCGCCAGTGATAACCCAATTCTACCATTCCACGAAACTGAAAAGCGGCGAGACTGTGTTTTATTACCAATCCGACAACCCCGTTACAGATCCTGTCGACGAGGTTGTGGGTTACCGAAACAGAGACGAGATGGAGGACCTTCATTTTGTTGTCTGCGTGGAGGAGGATGGAGTCGTCAGACTAACAACAGAGACTTACATTCGTTGCCACGCCATTGAACACATTCGGATGCTTATATCTAAGTCGACAACGTACTTCACTAGCCTTGTCCTGAAGTCGGTCGAAGGTGATCTAATGTATGATATCGTTTGACCCCTTGTGCATCGAATACTCTCGACTCATTATGGCACGGTTAGTCGGGACGGATTCTGGCGCCTTGTCGTGAACGAACCATATTTCGTGTGTAATGGCGAGGATTTCTCTGCGATGTTCTATCCTTGCTGTGAGATCCTGCGCTGACGAGCATGCGTTTTTTTTTTTATGACTGTTTTTTTTTTTTTTTTTTTTTGGAAATGTTCCTTCGTTGTTGCGAGGTTGAGCGATGGTTCTATTATTGTACAGCCATGCAAAACACATAAGGTCGACAACGCACTACGCCGAATCAATGATAGATTGATTAATTGGTTGGTTGATTTATTGATTATGTGATTGAACAACTTTTTTTTTTTTTTTTTTTTTTTTTTTTTTTTTTTTTTGTAAGTGAAAGTCAATGGGTACTCAGAATTTCTGTCAATCAGTCAATAATAATGTCAGACCCACCACCTGTCACTGATTTTGTCAAGCAATCATGCGTTCGGTCACACATTCAACTACTCGTTCATACCTACAAATTATCTGTTCATCATGCAATCATTATATGAATCATTCATTCAATACATCAGTCAAACAATCATTCAATAGATAAGAAGACCAATCAATCAATCAATCAATCAATCAATTATCATATGTATGCCCTACACATTGTAATGAAGGGAAGTGTTCATAAATCGTATTGATAAAATTTCAAATTACGTATGCACAACACGGGAAAGTTGTCAGGTCACTAAAACATTCGTATTCACAAACACACACACACACACGTCGACTCGCGATGTGCAAAAGTCTATGACAATGAAATCTGCAGAACACAACACCGCGGACCGCAACATTCGGGGGAGGCTGGCGGCTGTTGACGAGAGTTTGCGCAGTCTCAACGAATCTATGGAGGCAGTTGCTGCAAGTGTGCGTGATGCCGATGCCGCTCTCGCTCGACTGCGAAACGCTGACACCGGTGGAATAATTGACGAAAAAAACAACTGAGATTCGTTGCTCCCGTCTTCCGGTTTCCTTGAGCGCGCGCGAGCTCGCAGACCGAACTACAAAGGGATAATGATTTACGACCATGAGTACGGAGAGGGTTTGTCACACGATGTGAACAGTGGGCGGAAAAAAAAAGAAAGCGAGTCAGCAAATAATACCGAAAAAAACAAAGCATGGAATTGCAGTACATCTGCAAATGCTCCACAACCCAAATGCATTTGGAATTGTAGGAAGAAAAAAGACAGAGAGTTGCTAAAAGGATATGAGTGCTTCCAGTGCAAACGTTTTCGTGACGCGGTGGGTGTGTATGGAAAAAACCGACATGAAATTGTGCAAGAATATTCACGACACAAGGAAAACCAACGTAAACCGTCGACACCGCCTGGTTTTTGGAACATAGGTTTCTCTGATTCGGAAAAGTAGGATGCTTTATAAAAAGAGAGAGAGAGAGAGAGAGAGAGAGAGAGAGAGAGAGAGAGAGAGAGAGAGAGAGATGTAACGCATAACATTGTGCCACGTGTTGTATTTCATTCGTGCAGCCACTACAAGGTCTCGTTGCGGTTTCGTTAATATTCGAGTTCATCGTGTACGCAAATGCCGAAAGACAAACTATTGAGCAATGTAAGACTCACAATTCAAGATGTGGTCAACACTTTTGAAGTGGCTACGAAACGCTTGCATGCAGCCGAGGAACTCCTTCAGAGCACAGCTGCTGATTTGCATGCTATGCGACAAGAAATCGACTTGCACGAGCTGCGTGTGAATGCTAGGGAAAATGAACTTCTGCATTACAAAACACAAGCTGCTCATGCAAATCGACCATGTGCTGATGGTTCTCATGTGAACAAGGTGATGTCTGGCACAGAGACTGTAAGGTGGAACAGTGAAGGTCGTTGCCTAGCATTTGGTCGCTACCCAATTGGGAGCACAACAATGGTTTCCCCGTCTTCGGGAACCTTATGTCAGAGGAATGTTCCATCGCTCAGCACATCAAACCGATCAGTCACCTCAAAAAAAAAATTGTCATTCACAAACATATGATGTGGCCTTTGGGACTGGGAGAACGTGCAACATATGTTGGGTTCGTTTCTTCGCAAAGTGATATGGTTCACACACGTAAGTACGCCTCTCTCTCTCTCTCTCTCTCTCTCTCTCTTTGTTCAATAAAAAACAAAAAACAAAATCAATCAATCAATCAATCAATTGATCAATCAATCAATCAATCAATCAATCTATCCAATCAACCACCCACCTAACCACCCAACCACCAAACCAACCAACCCCCCTAACCACCCAACCACCCACGTAACCACCCACCCACCAACCCGCCAGCCCACGACCCAACCACGCACCCACCCACCACCCAACCAACCAACCAATCCACAAACTCACTCACCCAACCATAATACCCAAATGTACGACCCTCCCAACCACTCAACGAACCACCACAACCACCAAACCATCCACTCCAGCCACCGAACCAATCGCCAGCCCCAACCAACCATTCAACCACCCCATGTTTTGGAGCCCGCTCATCCAGCCACCCAACCACCCACCTAACCACCCAACCAGCCAACCAACCAACCCACCAAACAACCAAACCACACACCTAACCACCCAACCAACCAAGCAACCAGCCACACAACCACCCTTCCATCCGCTAAACCACCCAACCAACCACCTTACCCAACCGCCCAACCACCCAACTAACCAACCAACGTGCCACTATTCGTTATTATTATTATTATTATTATTATTATTATTTGCAGTCGTGAGACTCGACTCATTTTGCCCGTCGCTTATCCTACGCATTGTGTTGTCGTTATCTTTCCAGTGCCGTTGGCCCGCCATTGGGACTTTTCATAATTGCCAGGTTCACTTATTCGACCCTATGACACAACATGGCCGATGTAGTTGTTGTCGTGAAAGAGGTTGTGGATGGAATGAAAATCGTCGTGAGAGAGACAGTGTGTGAGCGCGATACTGAGAACGAAAGAGACTTTGAATACTTGGAAGGGGTTGTCGCCACGAAAACACGTGTGTACTACGCGTTCATCGCTGACCCCCTCGCTTTGAGGGTCGTGGCGGGGCTGGGGTACGACGCCCATGATTGCCTTGACGAGGTTGTAATGCACGCAAAAAAACTTTCGGATATCGTTCCCGACGCCTGCGAACCCCCCGACTTCGATATCATTCGGCATTTGTTAAGGCGCATCGTGTCAATCGTTGTGGTCGAGCATGTGGAAAGGTTAGCAAGCAATGCATGATATTTCTCCAAACTCGACCGCCCGCTACAACGCCGTAATTTTCTCCATGGAGATGTGCGCAGTGTGTTGCCAATGGATGGTTGCGGACAAAATTGCGAAAGTGTCAACGAACCATTGTCCCGCTCGTCTCACACGTAGTCCGAATCAGGTGGGCTGAGGAACAAAATCCTAAAGGTTTTCAACATTCGACATTATTCGGTCTCGCGACTACCCGCTCCTCCCATATATATGTATGAAGGGCGTTCCCTCTTCCCGTACGGTACATGTAGAACATCATGTTTGCGTTATTCTTTGTTCGATCGTCAGGTTCATAACTTACGGTTTCACTTTCTGTAAATGGCAGCAGTTTCCAATAAATCCACACGAAAGAAGCGACGATGCCTTGCGCGCCAATGATTTTTCGATGTTACCACAACACAAAACTGACAGGCGGCGACACCGTATACTATTACGAATAAATGACTCCTGTAACAGATCTTATCGGCGATGCAGTGGGTTACCGCAATGAAGACAAGATGGTGGATCGTCATTTCGTTGTCAGCATTGAGGAGGAACAAGTCGTCAGACTCACTACAGAGACTTATATTCGTGACCACGCCATCGAACACGTTCATGTGCTAATGTCTAAGCCGACTACGTACTTCAGTACCTTTGTTCTCAAACCGGTCGACGGTTATTTGATGTATGATATCGTCTACCCCCTAGTGCATCTCATACTATACACACTCTACGGGACGGTCGCTCGGGACGGCGTCTGGCGCCTGATCGTGTCACCGCCCTATTTTGTATCCAATGGCGAGGATTTATCTGCCATGTTCTATCCTTGCAGTGGTATCCGGCGATGAGTACCATTCGTTTTTTTTTGCTATGTTTCTTCCTTGTTGGAGAGAAAGAAACTGATGGTTTCAATGATTGTACATTTTGTGTATACATATGCAATCGTCATCTCCCATGTGTTTGTTATATGTTTTCGTTTTTTTTTCTTTACCTGCTTTGCATTTTAAAATATGTTTTCGTTTTCGTTATGTGGAGGCACAGTACTAAGGTAATCGGTGCCCGTAATGTTTTGTTTTGTAGATTTTTAAAAATTAACACATAAGCGACATAACAATATTCACCCTTTCCCACACATGGACCGCCGACGACGCAGGGATGCCGTGGGGGCCGACGCAGTCGTATTTGGAAATGAGTCAGATACTGATCCTTTCTGCGACGAGGAGCTGACAGTCGCCGAGATTAGGAATCGATGGCCGGGACCCGCAACACTTTTGGAAGAGGCTGTAACTTTTGCTGGGCCGGAGGAGCATCTGCAACAGTGCATGAATCTGTTTATTGGTCGTGCAAATCTCGAACCAAAGCAGAATCGTTACAATGGATACGTCGTTTTTTCTCGGTTGTGCGGGTTCGTCGTTTTCCGACAGAGATTGCCAGATGAGTTCCAAACGGCAATGCGGGAACGATGGCCAGATACAATCATTCGAGGTTTTGAACTATGGCAATGTGATCCTCCTGAAAATTTGCGCCCACGTCGACGTGCACGGTGGTAAATGCTTCACGACACGAGAGATAACTAGATAGATATAGATAGATAGATAGATAGATAGATAGATAGATAAATAGATAAATAGATAGATAGATAGAGAGAGAGAGAGAGAAAGAGAGAGAGAGAGAGAGAGAGAGAGAGAGAGAGAGAGAGAGAGAGAGAGAGAGTATGCTTGCCTTGAGAGTAACTACGTATACAGTCCGACTGTGTGTTTGCCTTGAGTGTGTGTGTGATCGTAACCGTAAGAGTGGGGGTTGCTTTTCGTTTGCCCCGTAACGGCCCGTGCTTGTTCGACAGGCCATCAGGCCCGGTACTTACCTATTGTCGTGACTTGCAGGGATTGCATTATGTAAAATTTGGTTTCCCTGATATACATCATCTTCTTCTTCTTATAATCCTCGATCTCTCATTTCAAGTTCATTTATTTCTTTTTGCAATTGTATGTCATTGTACTATTGGCTATGGAGTCTGAGCGATTATAATCCTCGCTCTCGCCACTCAAGTTCATTCATTTAGTGTTGCAATTGGATGTCATTGTATTATTGGATCAACGTGAAAATCTGAATTGGTTCGGCTATATAATGTCAAACAACTATTGCCTAAGAGCGTAAGCATGTGAAGTATGGATGTATGTGCAACTTGACATTGGTCCGATAATATTTACACGTACATGGAAAAAAATAAAATAAATAAACAAAGCACAAGAAATAAGATACCATCAGATGTGTGAAAAATAATATACATATAAACTCCGACGAAACAGTTTACAGCCCCTCGTTTGTTGTCCTCTTCTCTCTCTCTGCCTATGGTTCACCGGGCAGTTCTGTTTGTGACGATATATATATATATATATATATATATATATATATATAACTTGGTTGTCTGACGTTTTTTACCGGCACTCACACACAGAAAATCTCATACACGCCCACACATGCATAAGAAGAGGGGGGGAGGAGACAGAATCCAAACTGCATACAGACAAGGATAAGCAGCGGAATTCAACCATGCACAGACGGGGGAGGTTACACAATGACTCTCACTCTCCGACAGACTCCCAACAAACAATCACAAGAAAGGACCTCAGCAAGATCACAATTGAAATGATGCTGATGATGAGCCAACTCGAACGAATATCATAACAGAGTTTGTTCCAGTATCTCGCCACTTTCATAACTCGCAGCACGCTTTCTATCGTACACCCACTTAGTAGCGCCACATCAGAATGGCCTCCCACATGTCAGCGCCAAACACCCTGATGAATATCAGGTCCTGCGATGAAGTCTTCCGTGTCGATGGACAACTCCGACAAAGAAACATGCACTTGCAGATGCCACTACCCGCGAACACACAGTGTGCAGCATCGCTGTAGCCCCACTAGTCGCATATACCCTCATGGGTAAGCGCTTGTGGAAGAGGACGGGTAGCTACGACATACCTCGTATGGCTGCTATGGCTGTTGTCAACGGCGAAGTCAGAGGATACCGCCTGCTGACAGACATTGCTCCAAAACGCCCCTGGCTCCCAACGCTGTATCGCAAAAAAGATCTGCTAAAAGTCGCCAATCGATTTCCCTCATTCTACTAATAGAGTACAGTACTCTAACCTACACTTAGACCGGACTGACTAACCGACCAATAACGTTGCAGTTTCGGCCTCTCGGCCTCTACCGGACCCGACTATAGGCTATAGGACCGTCTCTCAGCTTAGGCCATTAGGGTCTGTCTGTCCTAGGGGTAGTCCGAGCCTGCTATTCGCAGTAAGGGTAGGTATAGGAAATTCAAAATACTGCTGGGCCTATATTTCCCATATTTACAGATATGACCCTCACGAATTTTCCTCACAGGTGGGTTTCACGGTTACCCCTCAGTCAAACAAAATTACAAATCTAACCCTACGGGGTAGTATACAGCCTCGCCATCAGTCTCGGCAGTCACACTGAGCAAGTATCTATATATATATATATATAACGACCATCAACACGTCCAACTAAAAAGCCAACAAATATAAAAGTCACATGTACAAGAGAATACAACATAACACAATGTTAGTCGTCGAACAACTCGACATCATCTGCATCCGATAGAGAATCGCACGATCGATCGGACATGGGATTTGCCGGTCTAGGCAACTGATCCTCGTCACCAATGATGAAAACACCGTCATCCCCCACAACGTCGGGATCCGCACCAGAATCAACGTCGTCCCCGTCACGGCCAATGGTGTCCTCACCTCTGCAAAAAAAAACGGGAGGCAGAGGAGGTGTTGAGGACCCGACCTCGCCCGACACGTCACAATCATCGTACTCGAGAAGGCGTCGAGCCCAATCAGAAACGCCTTGCGAACCGAAGATGAACGTGGACAGCCGATCCATCCACGAATCAGTAGGTGGCCGATTGTGACGGTAGTGGCTCGGCCTTGGACGAATTGAAGTCCCAGAAGGCCTGCGGACACGATACTCCAAGGGATCCTGCCATGCATGACTGTTCCATCGAATGACTGCAATCGCCAAACGAGGCTCATACGACTTCTCGAAGTGCAAGGCCTTCTTCACGTAAATGATGATTGTGCCCTGGAAGGTCTCAACCGTCGACGTGTGTCGGAACTCCGTGTAGTACGAACAAATGGTCGTGCTGCAATGCCTTCCCAATGTCTGGTGAATGATGTCACACGCGGGGTCGCCGTGCGTGTACAGAGGCAGCCGAGATGGACCACCAGCCTTGGAGCATAGAAGCTCTCTGTCCGCAACGCACCTGAAGTGGTCCCCTGCCCAATGGTTGGAGATCATCATGATATCATTGTGCAGAGTGACAAAGTCGCCGCCCTCATCTCTGCAAAGCTGGGAAGCAAGAAGAAACCAATGCCCCACCTCATGCATATGGAACTCGGTCACACCATCTGCATCCATGAGCAAGGATTGGTTGTTTGTCATCGTGTCGTACGGGTACATTTTGCTAATCACAACAGCGACGAAGTCGCTCTTCTTCAATCGTTCTTCTTTTGCCGTCAAACACCCAGGTCCAAAACGGTCCGTCAAGGCATCCAACAGCTCCTTCTTCGTGAACTGCATAAACTGAGATTCTGAGACGCACTTATGAGGGTTGTTCGATTTCTTTGGCACCTTCAGTGTCACGGATTTTCTCAATGCCTTGCGAATGTCTTTCACCTTATGATGGCAATCCTTCTGCCATTCAATACCCAGGCGCTCCAACTGCGGACCCAATGCAGCACAATCGTCAGAGACAACACACCGGATCCGCAACCCCCTCGACAACAAGCCATTAACAGGCGCACAACAGCAGGAACCTCAAGTTGGTTCGATGCCTTTCCCTCCTTTGGGCGAAGAGTATGAACACCCACCACAAGACGAGTATCACACTCAATCGAGGTAATAGTGCAATGCTACGCAGATCTGGCCGAGTCGTAGCGACCGTCAACCATCAAAGTGACTGGTCTCCCTGATCGTATAATCATGTCAATAGCTAAGTCGCAATACCGCACGCCCTGCTTGACAGCCTTTGCATTCCAACCCTCACGCACATTCGGCTCACCACGCATGCAACTGTAAAAAGTGGGCTTGTGCACAGGCGCCACCCCAAGCGCGATGCAGAAGTCGTTGAGGACGGTATATGTCATACCCGTTCTGACGGTCGCATGGAACAACTGCCGCTGAAGTCTGCAAGAGTACAGAGCTCCCGCAACCAATGCATTGTGCCATGTCTAACCACAGGACTTCTTACAAGCGAGCGAAATGCGATAAATCTGCCCAGGGTAACCGACAGAGGACACATCCACACGACAACCGGCCCCGTGGCGCGGGCAACTTAAATCGAACAACCCGAGCAACTGCAGCAGCTTCACCGGCTCGACATCAGGCGCTTTCGAGCCTTCCCAGTCGATTCCAACACATATGCAGACCGATCATGGCAAGGTCCGCTCTGCAGAGCACCATCCTTCGAATCATCCCAGTACAAAGGCCGTACATGATTGAAATGCGAACGCGACCTGCCACGGCTTAGTGGCCGCCCACGCGATCTGCGGCCACGCTGTGACCCGTGCCTAGAATGCGGAAGTGAATCATCCGACCCACAAAATGACCCGCCATTGCCTCCACCGCTCCCTGCGCCCTCACGCTCGCCATCATCCTTAGCGTCCGCTGTCGAATCATCCCCACCTGCTCCGAGACGGAACACCTCAGCACGACTGTCGGCTGGTAGTGTTCTCTCGATCCTCGACGGCACACCGTCCCCGAACTCTAACCGGATGGCTGGCAATGACCAATGCAACAGTCGGTCGATGACATTGCTCATGACCCCAGACTTTTCGCTCACTTCTTTCATCGCAGATTGTAAAAGGCGCAGTCTCTCCTTGCAAGCGGAAGTCAGGAACAAACGAGAGTACTTCGTGGAACTAGTTGACTGCGAACCGAATTGCCCTAAGGACTCGCCTGACTGCTCAGAAGGGCCCGCACCAAGATTTTGAGCGGTAGGATGGCAACGTCCGGGCCCATCTCCGCTACCACACACGATGTCATCCCCGTCGAACCGGGAGACGAGAGAGCGACGGGCGGAACTACGGTCATGTGTGTCCCCGACAGAGGCACGACGTACGTCATCCAATACACCCCCCTGCCCATGACTTGATGCGGCGAACGAATGTGAGACCCGCGGTTCTGCACTCCGACGACATCTGTCACGCAGTGTGGACCCTCCACTTCCAAACACCGTTGCTGATGATTGAGAACACCCCTCGAGGGGGATGAAGTCCAACCCGTCGCGTCCAACGACAAGTGGAGGAGGAAATGGCTGCGCTGCAAATGACAAAAACTGCAAACGGCGAGGTTGCAATGGCGGTGACAGCATAGAAAAACACAACGCATCGAAATCCGACAAAGGGTGTATCGGAGTGTATGACGGGCGTGCTGGAGACGACAACAAGGGCGGCAACGAAGAATGCACAACTGCAACGCCGGGAGTGACGACGACCGCAGGCGAAAGAGACTGAACATGAGGCCTCTTTGTTGATCGCATGTCATTCGGGCTGCCGTAAGGGGATACTCCCAACAAACCATGTTGTCCGGCATGCGGTGACACCGGCGTGGCGTTCCCACGCGCAGGCCAAGTGGGTGGCCGGTCTGCTGACCTGCCCTCATCAGGCTTGCAACTGCTAGGTGCGTCATCCATGACAGATGGCCGACCCTCTCCCACGCCGTACGTGTAGTGGGCGCTGGACGGTGCAATGTTGGCAACACAATCTCGAAACGGATGAACTGCCAAATCGCAAAAGAACAACGTTGAGTCCTGTAATCAGCAAATAGTCATCGGCTGACAGACTCAGTGACTTGCATAGTCAACGATGCACTGGAAAACAGACTGATTTAGAGACAGACTCACCAACTTCATGACAGATTGACCTTCGAGCAGACCGCCTGACTTAGATCCAATGCAGCGACTGAGTGACCAACTTGATGACATGTCAAAAACCCCGCACGACAATTCAATTCATTGGATTGATTGAATGATTGATTGAATGATTGAATTTTTTTGTTTTTTTTTTATATATTTTTTGGGATATATATATATATATATATATAGAGAGAGAGAGAGAGAGAGAGCACACACCAACACACACAGTCACATAGACAGAGTCACACAGACACAGTCACACACACAATCACAGTCCGATCAATCAATCAATCAATCAATTTAATCATTGGAATGATTGATTGATTGAATGAATATTTTTGTTTTCATTTTTTTTTTTGAAAAGAGAGAGAGAGAGAGAGAGAGAGAGAGAGAGAGAGAGAGAGAGAGAGCACACACACACACAATCGGACACACAGAGTCACACAGCCACAGTCGCACACACACTCACAGTCCGATCAATCAATTAATCAATCAATCTTTCAATCAATCTATTCATTGGATAGATTGAATGATTCATTAATTGATTGATTAAATTTTGTATTTTTTTTTTTGGAGAGATAGAGATAGAGAGAGAGAGAGAGAGAGAGAGAGAGAGAGAGAGAGAGAGAGAGAGAGAGAGAGCATACACCAACACACACAGTCACATAGACAGAGTCACACAGACACAATCGCACACACAATCACAGTCCGATCAATCAATCAATCAATCAATCTAATCATTGGATTGATAGAATGATAGACTGATTGAAAGATTATTTTTGTTTTCATTTTTTTTTTAAGAGAGAGAGAGAGAGAGAGAGAGAGAGAGAGAGAGAGAGAGAGAGAGAGAGAGAGAGAGAGAGAGC
>BFEA01000468.1:663878-675968 GCA_003427395.1 Chara braunii | reverse complement strand
GTAATGGAAAACGAGAAACCCTGAATGTCACCCCCTGCTCCGAGCACAGCACGTCTCAAGGCGAAAAGAACTTCTGAAGCTTTTACATAAGCTCTTGTAAAATCTCCTCGCATCCAATTTTTCCCCCGAAGCTCATATATTCACATGTCCAAAATGTTGAGATCAATAAACCTCACCATGATGACAAACATTGTCCGTCCTCCCGCTACGATCCTGAAGATTCTCTCATATTGAAAAGGAAACGCTCTTCCCTTTGTGATGATCGTCAGTCGTTTAGGTACTTTTATTTCAATGTAGCCCAAAATCTCATCCATGTTTTCGAAGTACGTCAGAAGAGGAAAGTCTGCGCACTGCAGAATACAAAAGTCACAATAAAAGCGTCACATCAAAGTCAGGACCGAAAGCCCGAGGTCATGCTACGACAACCAAAACGCCCCCACGCCCAATGTCGAAACTTGATGAAGAACTCTTGTTGATATGAAGCCCGTAACCCAGAGAGCACAAATCATTAAGTGATGTATTCCATGGAGTCAAGCGTGGTGTGCACAGGCCAGCATGGCAATACGTTCTCCTCACGAAAAGATGACAACCATCACACTCTCGATGAGGTAGCCTCCTGCCCGCTCCCTTCTCCGGAAACGCTTTGTGTTTGAGCGCCAACGCCGTTTTCTAGGGCGGGAATTGCATTTTCTCTTACTTTCAGAGGAATCACAAAACCGGTGGTTAACTTTTTGGAGGACTCGCAGACATTTGTCCTCGTTTGTCTCATCCAAGAAAACGCAACGGTTGTGACATGTTGATACTCTTCCTCGTGCCCTAGAGCTTTTTTCCATTTTTTTTTCCAGGCGTCGGCATACAATTCTCTTAGTGTGCTCGCTTTTCCGATTGGAACCGAGTACTCCACCTTGAATTGGTTGTAAGTTGGCGAATCTTTGTTCTTGTCAACTTCACTGCGAACCTGGCCAACCCAAAAAGGCACTCCTTGATGCATGTCCTTGTCTGACGGTTGCATAATGACAAAACTGTCGACATGCACATCTTCGAAAGGATCAAAGTTGGCCTTAGGCTTGTCCCTCTGAAGACCCACGAATAGAGGTTCTCTCTGTAGTTCGGATGTATCCGAATCAGAGCAAGAACTCCTGTCTTCAACGACATGGGTGACCTTTAGCCAGAATTCGGTGATGGGTGCCGAAGGTACCCCGTTGTCCATAATGTCCCCCGCGTGTTTGACGTGATCTTCCCAAAACCGAAAAACCCTATCTATTTTAGTCACCTCTTCGTCTCGGAAAGTCATCCAAGTTTCTCTTTTTTTTTCATAGACTTCCAGAAACCTCTTCACACCCTCCAAACCGTTCTTGTAATCGTTGAGGAAGGCCGGTTGGACCGGCAGAGGATCGAAAGGTTGCTGCGGACCAGCGTAACCACCGTTGTCTGTTTGTTTGAACCAGTAAAGAGGACCATCCTCGTGCAACCACTTAGCGTCTGTGCAATACTCTTTATAGGACATGGCGGGATTATCACCTATCATGTAGAATTTCAGCAAATGAGGCTTCGAAATCCCTGTCATGCGCTTTGAAACATGCGGATAAATAAGACATCTCCAGTCTGCTATCCTTTCAAGAAAAATACACCGTGGAGGAGTCTTATGAGACCGCTCTAGCAAAAGGAACAACTCATGCATTGTGTAGGCATCATTGTCCTTGAGTTTCTTGGAGAAAACACTAAACGTGGCATCGACGTCTGTGTGCGTGTGTCCAACTATCATAAAACCAATTTCTATTTCCTTGAAAATCCCGAACTTCACAAGAAGTGCTGCCAACGCGCAGATGAATCTATTCTTATTTTCTTTGAAACAGTTGTCAGCTTGAATACGAAGAAACGGCGGTAGAGGTTTCCCACTGGATTGGTTCTTCATAAGAGTCCGCATTAAACACGTCGTCGTATTGCTGGGACCGTGTGTGTAGTAAGGAAAATATGTTTAAACATATATAGACGGATCCCGGCCATGGACCAAAACGGCCGTGAGACCAGTCTTCATCATCCTCTCGTGGTGCAAGTCCTTCGAGTAGTTAGCCTGTCCTATATGCGGTATGGTAGTTTTCTTTTGATCCATGCCGTCAATAATGATGCACATACACTCGGACTGCCGCAAGATGGAATCCATTTTGCAGCGGCTATAGTCTAGCCTGTGGTTGACTTGCAGCTCTTGATGTTTCCGCATCCTATCTTTGGATTTTTTACGGTCCCTCTTGTACTTCGACTTGGCAATGCACTGCTTGTAGAATATACATTTTGCGCACTTCGTGAATGCGTTGGACATAGCTAGACTCACGTGCCAGAAGTGCTTACTCCACATAGCGTAGAATGTCGACTCTGACACAACTTCCGAGTGGCACATTAAAAGATCAGAGCGCAATGTTTGTAAATTGCTCGTTTTGTGAATGCCGCCGGAATCCTACGGCGAGGGCGACTAACCCCGTTTTTCCAGACCATGTCATTTGGCATACTATCGGCGTGGTCGTCGATGAACCGTTTCAACAGTGCAAGCATCGTGACGACTTTTTCGGATGGTTTAGACAAACCTGAGTGCCTATGCTCCCTAACGACAACACCGTTATCATACATCCTTTTATAGACATAGAATGTGTTACGAGAAATGTCGAGAATGTTACAGTACGCTTGCACCCACATCTTCCGTTTGCAAGCTACAGGCCTGACCCGCTCAGCACCACCTTCCATAACCGTGAAGTCATGTATGGTTTGCAACCACCACTTCGTCCTTTCCGCGAAAATTTTCGAGTAGAATGCCTGCCGCACCGGCCTGACATCTTCGGCTGTCAGTTCAGTGCAACACATCCGCCTACAATAGAGCATCCCTCGCAGTGCCTGAAGTGACTGCATCCTGAGTTTGCCCATAGCTCGCCGATGCTGTGTCTTTTTGGCCGGTTCTCTGTTTGCCATAGAATAGGGTCTTCTTTCACCGGGCATAGGCGCCGACAAAATGTACCGTATGTGGCGGTCCTCTTCGGAGAGACAGCACAAGCTCTGACTGTCTCGTGAATAGCAATATTCAGTAATTTCATCCGTGGACGGTCCTTGACTCTCCTGTCACCGCGGAGGGGTAGACGAGGAAACCCTATCACCCCCATCGACAACTCCCTAGGAAGAACCAGCAGTAGTTCAATTGTTCGCACTATACACGTACTCCGTCCCACTATAACTACAGTCACCGAGATTCCCCTCGGGTATGGAGCTCGACATCCCAGCGTCGGTTATTTCAGAACATGTTGAAGAGACTCTGGATGTACAATCGACACTAAGAAATTGGCCCCCGCTTCCAGTGTTTTTGTGGTATTCGAGCACGTCACGACAGATGTACGAATGCTCGGTGGAGGTGGACAACTGTGTTCTCTTCCGTCGATGCTGAGTGTTTGAGTCACGTGACCGTTTTCCAGAGGAAGCACATGGCTCGAGTCGGGAAGTACTATCGGCACTGCTCGAAACTCCAATGCCCATAACCAATCCCTTCCCAGCCAATTCCTGCCGAAAACGTAACGGAAGGCAAGCTGGCGTGGGAGGGAAGTCTTGATCGACCGTCGTCGTATCACACCAGTGAAGCATTTCACTTTTCCCTGCGAGCAGAGCAACAGACGTTAACCCAAATCGCAGCCGAGACAGTTGTTGGACTTTGGCAATGATAAAGCGACAGAGATGCGTCTGCCAGTTGGGGAGCACTACAGCAGCGCAACGAAACAAAAAGACAATGCATAGTTAGCCTTGAACGGGACGACAAGCCTTCACCCTCACCGATTTCACATATATGGCATAGAAATGGCGTCCCGCAAGTATGTAACATACTTTAGATTGGGATGAATCCGACGCAACGACGCAGACAAATATCGGACTTGACATTAGAAGTGCACAACCAGCCTTGAACCGGACTACAAGCCTTGCCCGTCACCGACTAGACATGCTGTAGAAATTGCGGGTGCGCAAATATGTAACTGATTTTAGACTCGGATGAATCCGATACAATGATGCAGGTAAATATTGGCAAGTCCGCATCATCGCAGGTTCCTATATCGGATGCATCCGAGACACTTAAATCCAGATTTAGACAATTGCAGCATACACCACCAGTGCGTCAAGTATGCAATGCCGAGCACCATCAGCACGCATACAGACGACGGAAGTGATCACGAGTCTTCCGCGTCGTAAGAAATTGACAACCTTCCTGCAGTGCCAAACAGTCGGCGGTCTGTGATGTGGGGTGGCAAAAGCACTCTTAGGGAACCTCGCGGTCTTGTTCGGAACTTGTTGGCGTAGCACCAGATGCTCACCAAACAGTTTCGAACGCCGATGTAATGGACAGATCATATGATGCCTTAAGATCAAGCAGTGGTTGATAGCTGGCCCCCTTTACCGGTGTGGATCTTTGAGAGCAGAGTTTCGCACTCCACCGTGAGATCCATATCGGAGAAGGGGACCTGCTACCCTGCCGCTGTTAAGTTTAGTCATGATAAGGGAGTCTATGGCGCGGGAACCCAAAAATGAGCAATTGCGGAGGAATATCGCGGCCGCATGACGAACTTTTTGGCAAAGCACCAGATGCTCACCGACCAGTTTTGAATGTCGGTTGTATCGACACATCATATGATGTTTTACAAGCAAGCAGTGGTTGATAGCTGGCCCCCTTTCTTGGTCTGGATCTTTGAGAGCAGAGTTTCGCACTCCACCATGAGATCCATATCGGAGAAGGGTACCTGCTACTCTGGCGCTGTTAAGTGTAGTCATCATAAGGGAGTCTATGAAGCGAGAAACCAAAAATGAGCAATTACGGGGGAATATCGCGGCCGCATGATGAACTTTCCGGCGTAGCACCAGATGCTCACCGTCCAGTTCTGAATGTCGGTTGTGTCGACACATCATATAATATTTTACAAGCAAGCAGTGGTTGATAGTTAGCCCCCTTTCCCGGTGTGGATCTTTGAGAGCAGAGTTTCGCACTCCACCGTGAGATCCATATCGGAGAAGAGGACCTGCTACCCCGCCGCTGTTAACTGTAGTCATCATAAGGGAGTCTATGACGCGAGAACCCCAAAATGAGTAATCGCGGGGCAATATTGAGGCCGCCTGACGAACTTTTCGGCGTAGCACCAGATGCTCACCGACCAGTTCTGAATGTCGGTTGTATCGACACATCATATGATGTTTTACAAGCAAGCAGTGGTCGATTGCTGGCCCCCCTCTCCGGTGTAGATCTTTGAGAGCAGATTTGACGCAATCCACCGTTAGACCCACATCGGAGAGGCGAACCTGCCATCATGCCGCTGTTCACGGTAATCATCATGTGGGAGTCGACAACTCGATGACCCCGCGATGTTCCAATCGGGAAGTTTTTTTGTGTTCTGTGCAGGTGCTGAACGTTCGGTGATGAGAAGGAACAAGCTCCAGAGGGCCCAAACTTCGGATGGATCCGAGACACAAGATGACATGCCGGACAAGGTCGATTGCAGCATCGGCCAGCGTCGCTCAGTCACTTTCAACCTGGCAGCGGCTGTTGCACAGAGGGCTACGGACATGGCACCACATTTCATGGCATCCAATCCAAAAACCATCGTCGCCGTCGCCGGGGGTGATCACGAGCCTTCGTCGTCGCGAGAAAAAGACCCGACGATTTCGCAATCGGGACGTGCTATGCATTCTGCGCGGCTGCTTATCATCGGCCCATATGAAGCGTATTGACGCAAAGAGGAGTTTCTTTCAGCGGGTGTCCAGGGTAACAGACGACTTTTGTGGGGATGAGAATGAAAACGCTTGTGCAGCCGGGGACTTTGGATGAATCCGAGACAGAAGATGTTCTGGTGGACATGCATGATTACAGCCTCGGCCGTTGCCACTCACGTCATTTTCTGCCATGCAGCGACTATTGCACAGAGGGCCTCGGACACGGGCACCACATTTTATGGCAGCACCAGACGATCTAGAGGGCGGCGGACTGTTTGGAAGCGTCGTTTGCCTCGAAGGCGTGCAAGAACATAAACTCGATGGTCTGCAGTTATCGAGTCGCACATACAGAATTCGACAGGTTGTTGTTTGGCCGAGGATCTTCCTTGGGGAAGTCTATACGCATCGCCTTCAACGTTGGATGCATCCGCACGTATCAGATTGATGATTCGGATGAATCCGAAGCACTTATAGAACATCACCTTCACAAGTTCAAATGCAACAACGCAGGTGTCAACTTTAGTCGTCACGAGGGAGTCTCCTTTTCCCTTAAACACAAGGTCTGACCACACGTCCGTATCTTGTGACATACGGGGGTTCCCGTGGACGAGGTCGTGAACGGAAGCCATACATAGCATTCATAGATGATCCATACACATGGATCTGCGGCTCGTCGACTGTTGCCGTCTCCGAAAACACTGACATGTATTTCATCCTGACAAACCCTCCTCGTCGTGCTAAGGAATTCCCTATACAGTCACGTATTTCAGACACTTTCTTTTCCACGTCATCCCACAATGACAATAAAACTCTTACCTGACCTGCTCTCACCAAATCTGATCGCCCATCTACATCGGGGCGAGACATGACCGCCTTGAACCTGGATCCCCGAAGCACCATCTCATTGTGTGACACAAGCACGACTGCATCCACAAGTTTCCCGCTTTTGCTTGAAGAAGCCACACAAAGCACTCTGGCGAAAGGACATCCATCATCCGTCAAGCGCACACAACAGTACGACAGAGCTTGTGGAGAAGTCCCCGGGCAACGGGGTGGGTAGTGTTCCAAGAATGAACAATGACGACCGCAGTCCACCAACTCTTGCTTCTGCGAACTTCCCCAAGTTCGTGGCGAAGATGTGATATACTCGCAGTGGAGGCGACGTCTGAAGATGGTACGGAAGCGGACCGGTTTACCCTTATCGTCCAGGGTCTTTCGATGGAGGACACCAGCAGGCAGTGCAATGAGGCTCCCGAACTCCAACATGTTGGCAAACTTGTAATGGCTTGCCCATGGGCAGGAACGCTCCATCGCCTTCCAGTCATTTTCGTTCCATTCGTCGAGATGCCGGTTCATGTAAGGGGCGACGGTCGTCCATGGGTCATCCTCGAAGTCGTCCATGGGTCGTCCTCGAATTCGTCATCGGGTGCGTCGTCGATCCACGTTTGACCGTCATGATGCCGCAACGATCTCGCACAAGGTGGAAAGGGTTTCGCTAAGCGCATGTGCCTCTCGGGTGTCATGGTGATGCTTGTCGAAGGACTCGACGACATTAAACTCCCTACACAACACGAACACATGGATAGACATACGCAAGAGGCGACGGTCGTAAACAATATCGGTGAACGATAATTTCCCCGACGACGCCCACACCCAGCTGTAACGCCCTACACTTTTTTGTCGGCGAAGCCCTTACAGAAGGCCGTCAATCGGAAACGTCCAAAAAAAATATCTTTCCACGTCGCATTGCAAAGCCCTTACAGAAGGTCACCAATCAGAAGTTCACCAAGACAATTGAGTGTTTTCTAAAAGCTACGCAGGGACCCGTTCCAGAGCAGATGCGGGATTTCAAAAAATTATCAAAACCCACGCCGTAAAGCACGTTGACACGGACAGAACAGTGGGACGGCCCTCGTCGAACGGAACAGCACACCGACGCCGGACAGCCACATTACACCACCTTATCTACAGAAGACGTTTTCGCACAGTCGACATGACAGGTACTTTTCGCAGAGCCATGAAAACACACACTCTACCTACCACGGGCATTCTGAATACGAGCTGAACAGAAGTGCAAGACAGACGCTCATCCAAGCCAACCGCACCGCCCCGGATCCGAGGTTCGGACCAATCAGAGCCACCAGCCAACAGAAGTCCTAGACAGAAGCTCATCCATGCCCACCAATCCGTGGTTCGGATCAATCCGACCAACCGCCCAGGAAAGATAGACATTAAATGGGATGTCGTGCGACCATCCGTGGCTTGGATTAATCCGAGCCACCGCCCAGCGACCTCGCTTCACTCGGAGGGATGTGGCAGAAGGACGAGACACCCCAACACGTCGTTTGCGATGTTTGCCTTACTGCCCCATGTGCAAAAAGACAAAAGCCAAGAGTGGCAGATAAATCAGACTCAATCGTCGTCGAGCTATGAGGTTCGGATTAATTATTCGGACCACAGCAAACGGTTTCAGTCAGGCGGTACCCAGACGTCCTTCAAAATGTTCACATTTCGCCTCTCGGAAGGACAAATAAACAACGAATGCCATGAGTGCCCACCATAGATTATTGTATGTTGCATTCAGGATGCGTGGCGTGTGCCGCTGTTTTCCTTTCCCGATGAGACCTCCCGTCACTGGGCGTGATACTCACCTCGGGACTCCCGATGCGGTGAGGGATGTGGTTCGGATTGATCCGAACTATATCACACGTTTAGGAGTGACGCCGAACTTATAAGTCATGTGTGAGTATTGCACAACCCAATGCGGAATAAATAAACACTGACAAAAGCCACGACTGTCGTCCGTCAGTCGTCTGTGGTTGTGGTTCGGATTCATCTGAGCTACAAACGAAGGCAAAAGCAGATGGGGAGCTATCAGAGTCATGATTTCTGGAGATGTTTACTTCGAAGCGATCCCCTGTGCCGTCGTTGTCCCTTCCACTGAGACATCGGAGGGATGCGGTTCCCGTTGAGACTTCCCACGAGCCGAGGGTTGTGGTTCGGATTCATCCGAACTACATCACACGTTCCATGGTGAGGCGAAACAAAAAACGTCCAGTCCTGTGTGAGTATTGTACAGCCCAATGCGGAATAAACAAACACTGACAAAAGCCACGACTGTCGTCCGTCAGTCGTCTGTGGTGGTGGTTCAGATTCATCCGAGCTACAAACGAAGGCAAAAGCAGATGGGGAGCTATCGTACTCATGATTTCAGGAGATGTTTACTTCGAAAGTGATCCCCTGTGCCGTCATTGTCCCTTCCACTGAGACATCGGAGGGATGCGGTTCTCGTTGAGACTTCTCACGAGCCGAGGGTTGTGGTTCGGATTCATCCGAACTACATCACACGTTCTGTAGTGAGGTGAAACAAAAAACGTTCAGCCTGAGAATTGCATAACCCCTCGTGGGAGACAAAGAACATCGGCGGAAGTCATGAGTGGCGGGTTGTCATGGAAAGGGGGTCGCCTCAAAACTCTCGATGGGGGAATGTTGTGTGTAAACAATGGGTCGGATGTAAGGGGGGCATAGTCATCCAACCACTTGCATCGCAAATGACATCTACTTTTGCCTTCATCCCGAGATCGGATGAATCCGAACTCCTCCTGGAACAAGTGGCACGAACAACACTCTCTCACTCCCACTGCAATCCCGAGAACGCCTCCCTAAGCTGCTCTGGAAAACAAGGCTGCGATTAATTGGAATCGAAATGTGATCGGTGTGGATCGAGGGCTGATCGTTTCACGAGGTCATTATGCGTTCATTCAGCTCAGATTTCGAGACTTCAAACGACGGGAGGATTGTCCACGTCAGAGTTTGCCCAAAATGAATCGTGGCGAGGGGACGGGCTGCCGCACGGGCGGCGGTGCTGTGAAGTTTTCCTGTGGGCGCGATGAAATTTGTGAGCGCTGGTTCCATATCCAAAATGTTGCCGATGCGTGTCCGGCGTCTCGCACCCGATTGCGTGGCGGTTCCTCATTGCTAGCTGCGTGTGCGAGAGCGGGCGATGAGACAAGGAACATTCAAGACAACAAGAAAAAGATCCTGATGTCGTCCACAACCGCGATAGACATGTTCAATCACCGAGTCGATCGGAAACTCGAAGTTGGCACTTGGCGGTGGGATGTCGCGGGATCGGAGGTAATCTGGGATGTTTCGGATTCGCGATGGGTATCCTTTGTGCTGAACGTTGTGGATGGGTGGCTTGGCCACAGTTGGCTGTCAGTGCGACATGGGCGATTCCTGTTGGAGGTGCGCGTTTGTCGTGAGGCTTCCAGCTATCAGCGCTGTGATAACAGATTGTCCGATAGACGTCAACACCGGAGATGGATGGACGGGGTCTTAAAGTCGATGGACACGCGTTTTTCAGATGACGTCTCCGGTGTTGACGTCTATCGGGTGATGTGTTATCGCATCGGTGAATCCGGTGATCACATACCGCGATTTTGAGGACGCCAGGTAGCAACGACGATGAAACTTCGTCCACGCGTCAGATGCGGTCGTTGGAGGCGTCCGACGATCTAGACTGGGAAAGCCGCAGACCATTTCGAATTCCAGACGTCATGCACAAGATGGTGACGTCAACGTGTGTCAAAGAAAGGGAACTTTCGTGGTTGTGAGCTGCGGACATCGTGGACTGAAGATCGCGCGCATGTTGACTCGTGCGTGATAGACGGAGCAGGCGGTGATGTAGAAGAATACTCGCACGACCGACTGCATTGCGATATCCTAAGTAGACTGGGGGAGGACGACCCTCGAGCCAGGGTCCAAGAAAGTGTGCCAACAAGCGATGTCGAGGACGCCAAGACTCGAGGGCGATGCGACTTTCTCCACGCGTCAGATGTGGTCGACGGAGGGTGCCAAGACTAGAGGGCGATGTTGAGGACGCCAACAAGCGATGGTGAGGACGCCAACAAACGATGTTGAGGACGCAAACAAGCGATGTTGAGGACGCCAAGACTTGATGCCGATGTCTGTGAAAGCCGCAAGCCATTGCCCGTCACTGACGTAATGTGCAAGATGATGACGTCAGCGTGTGTCACTGCATGGGGTCTTCCGTGGTTGTGATCGGTGGGCGTCGTGCGGACAAGATCGTGCGCGCGTGATTGGCGGAGCAGGTGGTGGCATAGAACAACACCTGCACGGTCGAAGGAGAGGAAGGGCAATGGGAAGAGGTGGGGGCTCGAAATGGTGAAGGGGTCGAGCAGGGGGCGTCGGCTTCTTACTGACCTGCGAGTTGACAAAGGCCTCCAACCAACACAAGAACGCACAGCGCGAACGGGACGACGCGCAAGGTCTACAGTCGCGTGACATTTTCGTTAGCGCCCCCGGCTATCGATAATTGCTGGAAGAACGATGGCCTGGATGTGCAAGGGGCCTGCGATATGATGCAGGCGACTTCGAGCGATGGCGAACGCGTCGCAAAGGCAGCACACGGAAGACATGACACTAGCGAACGGGTGTGACAGCCACCCCCATTCGTTTGGTGCTCGACAGGAGAACAGAGAGTGCAGTGAGTGGGGCTTGAGGGGCCCTTCAGCTGCCCGCCGCAGGTACTGCCGCGTCGGGGGCTGTGACATCAGGCGGTCCCTTTTTTGACGGACCCTCCTCACGAAATCGCACGGTCCGAAACTGTTGCGGGAGGGCGGGCCGTGATTGCGAGAGGACTGGCCTTTTTTCACCGTGCTATCGACGGTCCCAACGCATCATCTGGCGTAAATTTTCCCGCCCACTTTTGAATATCGGGACCCGCGCGGATTTTACCGTGATATCGACGATACCAACGCGTCATCCGGCGTGGCTTTTCCCGCCCACTTTCGTTTCTTGGGCCCCGCTCGGATGTATCCGCCTTTCGAATGACGGTGGCGCCATTCCGGGAATTTGCAGGTGGGCATTGCAATCGTCCGAAGCAGCAGGCAATCGCAGGTGTCGCCAACCCTCACGGCCGAAAATGCCCGTCGCGCGCCCGGACCACCCGCCCTTCCCAGCGACACAGCCATCTCGTCTCCGAGGGACACAGCCATCTCGTGGCCGTCTCCCCCGCCAGTTGCTTCGCTTCTCTCTCTCGCCCTCGTCGCCATATCCCTCGCCTCGCCATCTCCTTCGCGTCGCAATCTCCCACGTCTCCATTCGCGGTTTTGCCCTTTCACACGTCGGCACCTCCCTTTTCGCGTGTCGCGACACACGTCGTCGTATTGCGGTTTGAGATCATCAACCAAATCGCTGGGGCCATTGTTTCCAACAACAGTTGTAAATCGAGGAAAGAAAAGGTGCGTTCTCTCTCTCATTCTATCTCCCTTTTTTATCTCTCTCTGTCTCACTTCCCGTCTCCCTCTCTCTATTGGCTCTGCCTCTCTTTCTCTCTCT
>BFEA01000468.1:649139-659983 GCA_003427395.1 Chara braunii | reverse complement strand
TTTACAATCCACTTGTCGACTTCGGATGACAACGTATTCGTCTTCGTCTGCCGTATCAGCGTTCTAGGGCCTTCTTGCGAGGTGTTGCTTTTCCCAGTGTAGGTGCCTATGCGACATCGGTTTTTCAACTGCACCTGCTTCGGATGAATCCAATCTATCCCACGGTCTTCGTTTTCGACCATTCATTTTCTTAAGGGCAGTATGATGAGGATGGCTCACGATGCCTCGGATTCATCCGCAACGTCCAGGCTTGTGGACCACTGTCGTCTAACTATGACTGAACTTCGTTCTTTTGGAGTCCGGGTGACCAATGACAGAATACATGCTGTGGGTCATGGTTGATGTTGGGACGTGCTGACTGTTCTGAGTGCATGTGGGTTCATTTCCTCCGTGTGTTTAAGGGAATGGCTACACACGGACGAAGCCGCTCCGCTCGTGGTTCCGCCCCGCACGGAGAGGAGCGTCGAGGGACGACATCGTCGCCAGCAAGGGAAATGAGTCGGGGAGTTGGAGGTGGGGAGGAAGAACGACGTGCTCAAAACTTGTGGTGCGACTACAGCAAACGTGTTTGGTATTTGGACTGGGCGAGCCAGAACGGCTCCCACCCGTTGCAACCACCGTGCGGGTCGCTCTTGTTCGTCGCCGTTCGCGCCGACAGAACGTGTCTTGCAGGGTCCATCGTCCAGTGGGTCGACGATGGCGAATTCAATTTCAAGTTTACGTTGAAGAAACATTACAGAAGTGATGGTTCTGTCGATGGCATCGCAAAGGGATGCAAGGTTGCCGGGAGGATGTTCGGCGGGTACGGACGTCGTGCGATGTCTTTGCCTCACTTTCTCCCGCTAGCGCCGGGGCACGACGAGGCCGTTCACGTCACAGACTTCCTCGAGGTCTGGGCGAAATCTGGTACCTCTGTCAGTGCCGTGGACGTCGGACCTGGAACATCGATCAGTGGTTCTGTTGGGTTCGCGGGAGGAGAGAGCTCTGAAAGGGAGATGGGAGGTTAGGGCGGCCTGCCAGCTACGCCTCCTGATCAAGAGGTGGGCATGTCAGACGACTCGGAGGGCGACCATCCGCGTGCTCCTTTGAAACCGGGCTTGCATGTATCTCGCCGCCACTGTTTGCTTGGGGAGTCGACGCCACATGGAGGCGGCGATGGCGAACGGTTGCGACAGGGCTCAGAATCGACGACTCCTCGTGGTCTGGTCGAAAGGATCGGTTTGTTCGTTCGTGGCATGCAGGTGGCCGAGGTTTCGCCTGGAGATCGAGCGGGTGGTCCGCAGGTTCGAAAGGTGCGTGGGTCAGATGAGACGACTCGCCGGGCCCGACCAGCGTCGGGGGAACGACAGACGGAGTTGAGCCAGGAACGAGAAGCGAGGGGGAACGTCGCCGGTGAGGAGGAGGTGTCCGAGCAGGGGCTGTTCGGTGAGAGATCGGTTGAAAAGACTCAGTCGGGAGGGAAGCGCAACTTGCTGGAGGAGGAAGAGCGAGAGGGACTAGGTGCTCTGAAAAGGCAGAGAAAGGTAGGAGGGAGTGCTCGGACGCCAACAACACGAGAGGGCAGTTCCGTTGAGAAGAGGAAAAGGGTTGGAGGTGGGGATGAAATGCCAAAAGACTCGTCGACACAGCGAAGAACCGGTGAGTCTTCCGGGAAAAGGGCGAAATCATCGAGGGGGAAGAACGCAAACGAGGGCGACAGCGGGGAGGGGGATGATGATGGGGAGATTAACCTCAACGCCTTTAACCTCGACAATGCGTTCTTCCTCGAGATGCAGACAGGGGTGTAGAAGGACGTCGTGTTGCACATCCATCCCGAAAGAATTTTAGCTATTCCAGACTGGGAAGACGCATACAACCACCGATCCTTGGACGAGTTCCTCGTTGATACCATCGTGTCGGCTATGATCGGTTGCTACGAACGTAAAGACATGAGATACACGAAGCCCATTTTTATTCTCGCTCCGATCGTCGCGCCTCCAGAGAACGGCGAGCCTGCTGTGCGCGTGCTGCCTGCTGACTTCGACAGCTCACACCCGGAGAGATACTGGTATTATCCTGTGTGTGGACAGCATAAAGCGAGGGCGGCGATGATGGTGAAAGACCATCCCGTGTTTGATTACTACAACTTCTGTAAATGGCCGTTCAGACCGATCTACTTCCCTGACGACGAGTTCGACGGCTACGCCCATGTCAGCTGCGAAGACAACATGAAAGACAAGAAGAATTCACCGTGCTTGCAGGTTTTGTCTATGCAGGACATTCGCAATATCTGGAAAATAAAGGGCAAACCGCGTGTGGTGCTCGGCAATGCCTCGAAGAAACAGAACAAGGTGCGAAAGTGGGTGAGGTTCATGGCGTTGGGCAATGAAGAAGACGCCGTACACGCCTATCTGGAACCTGTCAACGGAAGCAAAGAAAAGAAAGGAATGGGCTGAGAAACTTCGATACTACCTCTCGCTGGCCATGGCAGATGACTCCGTCTTCGCTTTGGGGTTGAAGTTCTATGAGAAGTGGTCGAAAGGGAAACTCCTTGCTTCCGACGACCGGCATTGGACTGAAAAGTCGCCCACCCATGAGGAGGTGGCCAAGCCAGACCTCTCCACTGTGACTGACAGCCAGGGGCTGAAGAAACACGTCTGGTACGTGAAGGTGGACGACCCGTCGTTGAAAAAGAGGAAGGGGAAGCCAAAGAAAGGCGCGGAGGAGAAAACTTTCTGCGTCCAAGTTCCGGAGCCGGATGTCCACTGCTGGATGGAATTGGTGGACTTGACGGACCGCGAGAAGAAAAGGTTGTTGAACGGCGTCTTGAACCTTAACGTCGTGTGGGTTCAAATGAGTAGCAAAAAGTTGGCCGAGCAGGGGAAGTTCAGTGTCAAGGAGATGGTCGACATAATAAAAATGGACCGGATTATGCTGAGGCTGTGGCACTACGTGGAGTTCGAGTATGAGGAAATGGATAAGCGGGAGTGGAATGCCAACTCCACGTTCTTCAGGTCCAAAAAGCAACTGTTCGAAGAGTTCAAGGACAGAGGTCTCGACGACAAGCTTTGGAACGAGAGCAGGAAATTTTTCACGGACACCACATACGTCAACAAGTGCCCTCAGTTTCTCGGGTGTCATCATGACAACAACATCAAGAGAACGGTGGCCCTCGTCAACGACCAGCATTTCCCGTCGGAGTGGAAGCGTGTCGTCCTTTCGGTGATCGTTGGAGATCGCGCCAAAGGCAAAAAAAGTCCTCGGGGCGTTGATGAATGCATCAACATTACGTGGACAAGGACAAGCGCCTTGACGACGCTGACCCAGTTTAACGTTGACCCATTGACTGCCATAGATCATAAGGCCGCGCTGGGGAAACTAGGGCATCAGCTACACTCCCACACTTGCATGCTCGACTTGTGCGGAACTGTTGACCGTGCGCAATGGGACTCTGGGGCATTCGCGTCTCAGAGTGAGTTGCTGGGCTTCGTTTCTCAGGACTACTGCACATTGCTGGTATTCGTCCCCTGCCTGTGGAACCTATCCTTCATGACATGTTTGTCTGCGCTTGAGGCTACCCGATGCTACACGGGGAAGTGGGTTCGGAAGACGACATCGAAGAAGACGCATCAGTTCGGAAACAGCGTCTGGGAGGAGCCGGATATGATGCACATCCTTTTCAAAGGCAAGGATCCTCGGCTACTGACTCACCCGGTGTACGAGGGAGTTGTTGCTGAAGACGACGACGCCGCTCTCCGGAGGAAACAGAAAGTGACATCCACGGATGTGGAGGAGAAGTCTTTCAAGTCTTTGACTTTCGCGGACATCGGAAACCTGACCCAGAGGGGGGCTCTGTACAAGGACGGCGAGCGGAATCCGAATCAGTTGTGCAATCAGCTTCTTTTCTTCTGTGGTGTGGCGGATGCCGTGCTGTTCTTGGGCAAGCCGCACGCGYAGGTGGTGTGGAGTYTGCTTCAGCAGGGAAGGCACGTCTTGGCCGTGGATGGGGACACAACGCAACTCGAATACACCGTGCAGTATGTCACCCATGAAGTGTCATCCAAGGCTTACCCATGTGATTTCCACCATGTCGTGGTCGAGCCCGTTTATGACCCGAACAAGGACATGTTCTTCAAGTTGACTCCGAAGAAAAGGCGCCAGGTCTACTCCTTCCTTTACGGCGAACAACCAAGGTTGAGATTTGACCCGCAGTACGTGGTGCGGAAGGAAGTCACCATTGCGGTCCTCCAGGGCTACCACGGAGCGAATCGGGCCGGCGCTGTGACCTTCATTAAGAGGCTGGAATATGTCTCTTTTAACGAGGATGTTGTCGATCCGGCCGACTTCACTTTGGATAAGTACAAGCTGGCATTCGGTGAGGAGGACGACTTCAATATCGAGACTAAGCAGGAGGAGAGCGTTGAGGACGACCTCTTCGATTTGGACGGAGAATTGACCATCTTCAACGCCCAAATTTCCGAGTCGCCATCAGTATGCAAACCAGGGACACCTCTCGCTACACCTACCTCAGGCGGTCCCACACCCGTGTCCTCCTCAACGCCTGTCAAGAGGGGTGGGTTGTCCCATCTGAGAAATTCGCCAAGGGAGCCTATTCGTCTCACGCCGCAGCCCGAACGTCTTTGACCCGGCCATCCAGTTCCTCCGGACCATCCGCATCTCAAGGCTCCTGCGACTCCCTTCCACATGGGCGACAAACACACCTTCTCCACAGCCGAAGATTGGGGCCATGATATCGTGTGGCACCCGGACCATTTCCAGCCAGTCCTTCTCGACGGCGAATGGGCAGTGGCTGTGAGGGACGTAAGTGGAGGKTGGATATATGAYGATCGTTGGGACCTCGAGACATTCAAATCTCRCGCCYACGAKGCGGTATTSGAGAGATTAAGTGAGGTCAATCGACGAAATAAGGACGACCCTGCTCTTCGCGAATACGGGGACACGCTGTTCGAGTTCTTGCAGTCAAATAAATGGCTGGAAGTGTCCTCCGCGTTCTACGCCCTTCCGTCAAGCCCGTCAATTAAGCAAGTGAGTTGGGAGTTGCCTGGGGTCACCCCGCCGGCAGGAGTTGTGAAGCGCAAGTCTCACGGAAAGGACGGCGACGGGGATGGTGAAGGCGGTGGGCAACGAGGTACCGGAGGTGGAAATGAACAGCGTTCGACGAAACAGCGGTCTCCGGGGCGCGCAGGCGGCGGAGAGGGGAAAAAGGGCAGCCAGGAGAAGAAGAAGCCTCGCAGCGGAGAGAAGACAAAGCATCACAGAGGAGACGGGCAGGGGGCCGATGTCGACCACGACGAGGACGGTGGGGTTCTAGCGGTAACAGGCAGCACCTCAATGGAGACGGGGAACGACTTGAGGCCTGGGTGTATTACGCGGCCTGGCGAGCAGGACCCTGTGATTAGCTCCACCAGCGAAACATAGTTTGTCGATGCGGTTGGCGGGTCGGGTGTCGCAAAGCATGGAACATGCTTCGCTCAGCTGCAAAAATGGTTGGCGGATTGTCTCGGATCAATCCGAACCTCGGAGACGACCTTGTCCGGAACTCAATGCCTTCCGGGAAGCGAGACGACAACAAACCACGGGTCCCACAGCGACAAGCTGGAACCGTGTTCCGTTTCGCCTCAAAAGGAATTTCGGATTAATCCGAACCGCGAAGGCTGTGCCATCGAGGGAGCACAACTGTCTACAGAACTCGAACGGTGGTCCGGGTTTCCGAAAACCCTGGCGACGGAATTCGGATTCATCCGAACCAGGAAGCCGTGTCAGCCATGACAGACGATCGGTGTCAGGATGCAGTAATGCTGTGCGTGGAAGCCCACAAGGAGCTGCGGGCGGACTGTCRGACTGAGGGTGAGTTGGCGACCAGTTCCAATGTCGAGCCCAACAGACTCGGAGCCGAGTTAGCAGTCGTAAGCGACTCCCGGGTGAAAGCGGTCATGTCGGCGTCATTGGGAGCTGCGGGGGCTCAGATGAATCCGAACCAGGGCCCTGTGAACATCTCCCTCCCTGATGCATCTTTGGAGATGACCGTGATTCGGATTCATCCGAGGCACACGGATGAAGGACTTCAACTGGCAGGCGTTGAGGGATGTCGACTACTGACGACTTTGGACAAGGACAATTCCGCCGACGACCGGATTGATCCGACACTCAAGAACGTCGGGATGGAGCTACCAGTTCAGCCGGGATACGACGATCCCTTATACTCCGCCCTTCACAACGAGGCGACGGGGGAGGACGATCTGAAGAAGGCCTCTGACGCTGTTGGAGATAGATTTCTCTATTTGAGTGACGACGACAAAGACACAGCGTACGGGGACAAGAAGTTAAGGGGGGGAGAGGTGTTGTTGGACATCCATGGGACATTGAGCCCAACACAATACGACACAGTGGCAATGGAGAAAACACAACCTGTCGATGTTGTGGACGTCGACGATCTTTGTCCGGAGACGAATATACCGTCTACGGTCATCGACGCCGACATCTCAAGCCTGTCAAGTTTCCCTGTTGGTTTGGAGCACGTCGTCGCCTCGTCGACGCGCGCAGGGGTGCCAATCGTGCTGGGACTGCCGTCGGTGGGCTCTGGTGAAGTGGTAGCTAGGCCTGGTAAGCACTGACTTTCTCTGCTTTCTTCCCGCTCGTCAGCCCGTTCGTGAAGTATTGTTCGCTTCATCGATTTCGGGGAGGTGTATAGGCGGCCGCCGACTGGATTGTGACGATGTGCTTCGTGAGGTGCTGTTTGCTTGGTTGCTCTTGCGAACTTGTGTTGTTGATCTCCTGCTGAACTGTCTGGGTGGCTATTTCTTGTACAGGTCGACGAACTCGTGGACAAACACCCATGTCGCAGGAGCCGCCTGCCCTCGCCAGGTTGTCATTCCTGGTTGTGGGAGGCACTGGTCGTCGCAATGTCACTGATGCGTTTCNAGGCACTGGTCGTCGCAATGTCACTGATGCGTTTCCTGGGGACACTAAGCCTCGAGGCCCTCCCAGAAGGGTAGTCGTGCCCGTATTGGGCTCCCTCGCAAGACTCGTTGCAGAGGCAGCGGGTGTTGCCGAAAAAGACTGCAAGGAATTCCTTCTCGAGGCTTGCAGGGATATAAAGGACAGTGCTAGTTTAGAATCAACTGTGTGTAGAAGGTCCAAAAGTAGGGGTGACGTTATGCGTGAACTTTTTGGACCACAGAGTAGCGGTTCCTCGGACCATGGCCGCTAGGACGGCATTTTCTCTTAGTGCCCTGTCCTTTGTGCTTGCTGTGTGCTGCGGGTGTTTGTTGAACAGGGTTTCCTCGAGATGGAAGAGCGGTCCTTGAAGACGTTATCTGCTCCCGGTTGCCGCTCACTATCATCGTCGCGCATTTGCCGTCGGACAATTTACAGGTATCCGTCAAGGACATCGTCGCACTCGTGGATAGATCCGGGGAGCTCAACGATGAGGTTGTCAATTTTTGCATGGCGATGCTACTGGACGACTGTGGCCAGACTGCCGCTACCATGAAGACATGCACCTTTAACTCCTTCTTCGCCTCTTCACTGCTTCTGCGAGGTCCGACAGTTGTTCTTAGATGGGCTAAAGATGTCGACCTCCTGTCTCATGACCTCGTCTTGGCACCGGTGCACAAGGACGGCGAACACTGGAGCCTTTTGGCCATTGACTTCTCTAGACGTGTTTTTGAAATCTATGATTCTTTCTCGTGTTCGTCATCCAAAGATTCCTTCTACTCCGCACTTCTGGATAAAACTGTTAAATTTTTGAACACGGTGGCACGTGCCGCCGGTGATGGTCGCACTTTCGACCACTTTACTCGCAAGGTCAGCGTGAAAGGTGTCCCTCGGCAGCACGACGGGGCTAGTTGTGGGGTGTTCATGTTGATGTTCGCTTCCTGTTTGGCGAGAGGTTTACGTCCACCTTTTGGTTTCTCCCATAGACACATCTCCTCTATCAGAGCTAGACTAGCTTTGGCGATTTGCGATGTTGGTAGGTAAGCGTCTATCTCTTTGTTGATCATGAAGTGTAGAAGGGTTGACGTAGAAGAACATTTCGTTCTTTTCCGGACGAAATTTGTTCCTTTTCATTTTTTCCGTGAGGGACTGATGGGTGTTCTCGGTTTGGTTCAGAGCAAAATTGGCTGTCACTGCCAGGAAATCTCCGGGTGAACTTGTCATGTCCCCGGCATGTTTGTCGTCGACAATATTGTTCTTTCTCATTGGATTTCAATTATCACGAACGTCCCCGTTGTTGGGGCGCCTGTTTCGTGATTGAATATCTCGCTTTCGTCATTTTGCGCCTTGTGTGGTGTGATGTTCTGCCCGCATACTCGGATGCATCCGGACTCGAACTAACTCTATGTTTTTCTGCCTCTCTCCCGAACCTCCCCCATCGTCTACACTCATCTATGCATTTTCACTTTGAATGTTGTGAGGCGTCACATAAAATAAAATACAACACACGGGCCTCTTTATACATTTGATGGCCCGTCTGGCCCTCCGCACTGTGTGCTTTGTGATTCCGATATTGAATGCTGTCAATTCTTTGGCCCGGCAAAGCTCCCCCTCTGCACAAGCATTCATGCATTCAGTTCCTATGCATTACCCAATACAATGAAAAATTAGAATGTGCCGAGAGGGAAAACCCAAAAGACGACGCCAATGGCTGCTCGAATGTGACGAGATTTGAATTAAGGTGGCGGGGCTGAAAATACAATTGCATGATTGGACAAAATTGGATGTGGTGACGGAAGGATAAATCACAACACGGGCTAAGGTCTTTGCTATAGAGGACTTGAGTTAGTCCGTCGCACACTCAAGGCCAATGAACGAAGTGGGCGCTCGAACTCCGAAACTGCTTGCTGGAGGCAGCACCCGCATTTGTACTCGAGCAGACCGGTCTCTAGGCGACTATACTAAGCGCCTGAAGTTGTTTCACATATAGTCTCTGAGGATCCTACACAGACATATGTTGGTTTCCTGCGGATTATGCCCATTGCATTTCAGTAAGGTGAACTCGTACATGTATTGAATTTGACACACAAAACAAAGGGCCGAAGGCCAGAGCTCCCCTGTCATCTCGGATGCATCCGAACTTGGCTTACTCTCGCCTAACGAAAACCTTGCAACTCTTGTACAACTACACTTGTGGTTTTCGCATGTTCCTCGAACATGCGTCTCATGTGCCACATGTCGACATGAAAAGAAAATTCAGTGCGATCATCCACACTCTCTTTGTCTCTCTCTGTGTCTCTGTCTTTGTCCCTGTCTCTGTCTCTGTCTCCCTCTCCATCTCTCTGCGCACTCTTTCTATCTTTGTCGACTCTGTCTAGATCGTAGCGAAGCGACTCACAGCCGAGACACTCCGGATGGATCAGAAATGTGGTGGATGATGGTATAATGTTTTTCTCTCTCTCTCTCTCTCTCTCTCTCTCTCTCTCTCTCTCTCTCTCTCTCTCTCTCAGTTTCGCAAAAGATACTTCTTGAACTGTGTCCCAAAAAGCACAGGGGAAGCTTCAAACTGAAGGGTCTATACTAGTTCGACACTTCGGATAAATCCGTAACACGAAATGTTGTGGGTGGCTATACGGTGCTTGTCTTTTCCATCTCTCAGCCCTCTGGCGTGCTAATATGCCATTCCTTGGGGACTTCCTCTCTGTCAATCTCCTATGATACCTCGGATATATCCGAACTTCGCTTATCTGGGAAAATCACATTGCCTTGCTGCTCTTCTGCAACGATCGTCTGAAATGCTTTTAAAAGCGAGGCTGATGATCTCCTCGTGTGCTCGACCCTGCGTCGTCCGTGCGGCGTCTCAAGAAAATTAAGTACAGTCTCTCTGAGACACTCTGTCTCTCGCTCTTTCTGTCTCTCTCTCTTTTTCTATATCTCTCGCTCTTCAAATGTACACGACCATTTCTTGCGGACTTCCTCTGTCTGTCTATCTCCTGTAATCTCGGATGCATCCGAGCTTCGCTGATCTTGGAAATTCACATTACCTTGCTGCTCTCTTACAACGATCGTCTGAAATGCTTAAAAAAACGAGGCTGATGGTCTACGCGTGTGCTCGACCCTGCGTCTCCTGAAAATTAAGTACAGTCTCTCTAAGACTCTCTATCTCTCGCTCTTTCTATCTCTCTCTCTCTCGCTCTTTTTGTCTCTCTCGCTCTTCCTATCACTCTCGCTCTATACATGTACACGATCATCGGTGCAGAACTCCAATTCATTCTGGTCCTCACAGTTCTAAATACAGGTCATCCTACTCCTCTAAGTCTGTGAAGAGCCACAACTCGTTTTACTCACAAACTCGAGTTTGTGTCATTATACTGTTCTGATTCGGATGAGTGGGATGCTCAACTCCAAGTGAAACTATGACACAGTGGTATATATTACTCTGTTCTTGTGTTCCATATCTGGACACAGGAGATATATGTACTGAGGCAGCTGTACATATAACACAATGGTAGCAGATATATGTACTGACTCAGAGGCGTATAACACAGTGTATACTCTGCTGTGGTGTTCCACATCTGGACACATCCGAACCACGAGAGGAGAGCAACTATATGTACTGACTGTGCTCCTCGCTTAAAGCTGCTTTACTCCTTGTTCGGATGTATCCGGATCTGGAATACTACAGCAGACTATAAATTCGTTTCAATACAGTACACACAATAATGTACTGTTTTAACAAATAACATGTTGAGAGAGAGAGAGAGAGAGTCCGCCATAGCGGACGGCGGCCGGTGCCGCCACGGTCGGAGAGAGAGAGAGAGAGAGAGAGAGAGAGAGAGAGAGAGAGAGAGTCCGCCATAGCGAACGGCGGCTGGAGCCGCCAAGGTCGGAGAGAGAGAGAGAGAGAG
>BFEA01000468.1:603253-638967 GCA_003427395.1 Chara braunii | reverse complement strand
CCACGAAACAAAGAAAGGTCTGTCACAGCCAAAAAATACACTCCAGACACGCCGCTGCCACTAGAGGCACAACATGGCCGCCTAGTAACGACGCCGACCACTGCCGCTCGACCTGACCGGAAAAAACCGTAGCAGGAAGCTAGCGAAGTCATAGTATATATCGTCACAAACAGAACTGCCCGATAAACCGTAGGCAGAGAGAGAGAAGAGGACAACAAACGAGGGGCTGTGATATATATATATATATATATATATATATATATATATACATATACATACACGTCACAGGAGCATGCATGAGTGCTGTGTAGATGTTTCCAACCTTTGACACCCCACACATGTATGCCCAGTAGATACCTTTAATCTCAACCCTCGCTATGTAATACTTGTTCTCAACAAAACTAAGAGTAAATAATTTAGGGTTGTGATGATTTCCCTGACTGTACACAGGGTTTGTGTGTACCTATACTGAATTGTCCGAGCCCACACTGGGCTGCCTGGGTCTGTTTTGCAGTTTGTCGAACTCTGGTTCAAATGAGTCAAAGTCTTTCTGAACTGAGGGCTACCGTTAGTTCACTGGGTATAGACGCAAGACTACAAGAGTTCCCCCTGCGAACAGCCCTCAATTCAGCTCCTCAATTTCGGGACATGGACTCGACACAGTTGGTCCTAATCCCTCAGATAGCAAGGCTTGGGATGCTCTTGACGGAGGACCACTCTGCCCCTCACGTATGACTGCACACACAGATTCCCTCTCTGAGGCGAATTACGAATTTAATCAGGGCATGTTCACCCCCTGATCTGGCTTTTGTTAAAGATGGACACTATTGTGATAGGCTCAGACAACACCACACAGTCCATTATGCACAGAGAGTGCGGGGGCAACATGAACAGAAACCTCCTTCACCCGAATAGTGCAACTACAATCTTCACTCAAGCCTCGCACAATACTTTTTGTTATTGATATGTGTGAGGCTCAAATCTGAATCTTGCCTAGTGCCAAACTAGTTACGAGACCATCCCAGATAACACACTTAAAGGATCTAAAAAAAAATAGGCCTCGCTCAGTCTGCCCTCGAGTACCGTAGCCCAGAGAAATTTAACAAAAATCCATGATTACTCACCGAACTTTCTCCACAGACATAGAGCCTTCTAACCTCGCATCCTCAAAAGGAAAGAAAATCTAACAATTATGGCCCCGTTCTGCCTAAAACATCACCACACATCACAACAACTTATACGATTTTGTCTTGTTCGTACTTATGATCTGCAATCTGACCCACAGGGGAGTTGGCATACCAGATCCCAGTTGAACATCCCTCTGAGTATTGCATAATGTGAACTGTATGTACTTTTCTCAAACCCACAAACGCACTCTGATTCCCGATCACTTACCCGCTGCCCATTATACACTTGAGCCAACTAAAATTAGAGTGCAAATCACTAATCCCCGTCGGGTAAATATTTAGTCAGTAGGTAAGCGACTTACCTCATCACTAGCTTTCTCTTGTTCATTAATCAAAGTTAGACCATCAGCAGATAAATAAAACAATACTGATGTCACGATGCACGCTCAATTCAGTCCGAGCGGTTATCGGAAGTAGCACAAAAGTCCTTCGGCGGCGTCGAGTGACTGGCCAAAAAAAAGAAAATATTTTTATTAATAGCAAAAACTTCGGAAGAGTTCAGGGCCAATAGTAAAACTAGCCCCTTGCAGTACAAAGTTATTTGGCCCTTCCAAGGCACTACCCGCTCACCTCCCTACTAAACGGCCTTGTCAAGATTTCGTGGGAACGCAACATCTAGAGTTTTATTAAAATTCTTTTGATTTGGATTGTTATTAGCCATTCCCTTAAGCGGCGTGACCTTTCGATACCCAAGTATACTTAGCTGTCAGTTTAGTCCTTTCGGTCTCACAGCCATTACTCCCGTCAAAGATGACTGGTCTTCGCTTGTAAAGTTCGAACTCACATCTTCAGTCTATCATATGTCAGATCTCGCTAGGCCTRCACTGATYGCTGAGCTCACTAACCAATAACCAATACTCATCACTATCATCCTTCATAACGAAACTTGACACGGCCCCATTCATAACGGTAAGTAGCSTGTAYGTTCCCTCGTAATTATTCRGACYTCAAKAAGYGAAGAACGGGTGGGTGTCRYRTTGAAGTCGAATCAAGACTCATGTCGTGAAAAGGTGCTRACGTCAACAGTGAGCTCACAAGTACGCTTTTTCAAGCAAGTTGTYTCYCTTTACTCATGCCCATCACGCACTCTCGTGCGAGCACATCCTCTCGCGTGTCTCCCTTCTCTCCATCCTGTATGCRGACGATGATTAGCACAYYGTTACRCCAATCAMGTTTYACCTTCRCARATTGCGCGCAGTGCCCTTGTYTTCTTTAATCARCAGGAGACTAGCGGTGGCAGAMAGAAGACMYTGYGATGAGAGCTCCAACCGGGGCACAGACARAAGTAGACAAGAAGAGGAGTTACCTCCAATGYTATCTACCTATACYGAGTRTAGCACCCTCGCACACAGAGAAAATCAGCTCACYCTCTCACCRCCATAGCTATACTGCAATGTGTYAGTTAGCAGCGATGACCTCCCCCTCTTTCTCACACGACCTCTGACCTTGCTACATACAGCCTGCAGCCTGTGCGAGCATGTAACWGCTTTCGGCTCGGTCACCACGCTCGCTCATTCTAACTCACARAAGGGGAAAAAAAGAACAGGTCCACTTCTCTGTAGCTCATCAARTACCGCAGTTCGGCCAAGGACAACATCTCCCTCCGWGTACGCTCAGCTAGTACTATGCACGCAAGCACGCTGATATTAGCCGCGCTGCGCAAACTCATACCCCGCTCATCTGTCAGGTCTCCCTCTCCGATGCTCCCCTTCTCACTCGGTTGCGCATCCTCTGCCTTACACACGCCTCTTCGGTGCTGTCTGTCTCAATATATCCCCGTTACTCGTTAGTGACACATCCAAGTTCAGTTGACATTAGCATCTTCGCACACGCGCTTAGTTTTGCCCCTCTCTCTTCACTGTTGACCTTTTTCTTTTTTCTTTCTCTCACACGTGTCCTTTTCCCTTGCTCCGCTTCTCACCCGTCCCGCGGCCTCCTGGCGTCGTCCGTCGCGAGCTGGCCTCGGGTCCCTCCTCCACCGGTTTTGCGGCCCGGTGATACCTCTGGACCTCACCTGGTCTATTCCAAGACTTGAGGTCCGTCTCTCGATCGCTCATCTCGCTCTTCCGACCTGAGTCCCTGTCCTGGTGGGCCTGCTCCAGGTCCGCCGTGTCCATCGAAGTTTCTGTCTCTTGGTAAGTCACCGTTATCCGTAGTCTCGCCGTCACACCGTCCCTCCTGCAGCGTCTCTCCGCTCGATCTCTTGCCTCTGTAATCGTGTCTTGAGTCTTTGGATTAATGCGCATATCTCCCTCTCTCGCTCCCTCCACGTTGATCTTCAGTAGCACTTCGTCTCCACCGTTGTAGTTGAGTATAATGGTGATCAAGGGCCCTTCCCCGGACACGGGCTTCCAACGGGCCTGGTGATACCAGTACCCTGGCCTATAGCCATGCAGCGCCATGGCTAGATCATACCCAATGGCCACAACGCAGTGCCAGGTCACTAACACAGTGACGCTCGCCTGAAAGCACACCACCCAGGCCAGTGCCTCCTTTTTCCCTCAATAGCCAGGGCCAACGCTCAGTTTGCATGTCCTGCACGCAGGGACGCCGGTCAGGCTAAGTTCGAATACCGTCGAGAATCAGCAACTCAGCGTATTACCGCTACTCACACTCGCGGAGCGGCAATGCCCTCTTCACCCATCCTTTTTAGAAGCCCAAGATCAGCCCCTGTCTTATAGAACTCAGAGGGGACCGAATCCCCGTGTCCTAGCTGGAAACAAGCAAAAATTTTTAAATCACTTCCCCTTTTCCTTTCCTTTAATTTTCATAATTAAAAAAAAAAAATAGGAATAATAACAAAAACAAAGCCAGTACCCCAATAGGCCCTGTCACCACAGACAAGACAACCGAGCTTAGCACGTTGGTCCCATAACGGGATACCATCTGGCAAACCCTCTGCTCTAAAAGGGGAACACCGGACTACAGTCACCGGGTGCCCATCTCTGATGGCAAGGAGGGGACTTATGACCCTCCATGAGGGGGGTGATAAGCCTCCTACCGATGCGGCCGCGGGTCGCCCCTCTTTTGGGGTTCCACCACGCGGCGCCTGGACGGACCTCCCAACCATCGGTGCAAGAACGACAGGCCTGATCAGTCTGGACCACAGACTACGACCGCATTCAAGATTTGAACCGTTTGATTTCCTGCGAAGCGACGAAAAGGGAAAAAAAAAGTCAAAAGGAAAACTCCGCACTCGTAAAAAAAAGAAAAATCCTAAATAATAATAATAACTATAATAGAAAGTGGGCAGCCGCCGCCAGATTACTCCAGACTAAGGCGACGACTCTGATCCACATGCCGATCAGACGTTCCGTCCTCTTTTGTTCTATTCTCATTTTTTCATTTCCCCTTTTACCCTTTTAACGTGGCTACTGGGGACCAATGCACAGCTAAAATATCCACACGAGTCCCTATCACGTCTGCACCTGCCCCGGTTCATGACCCTAAACCAGGCAGCCCCTTAACTCGAGCAAGCCAACCTATATGACAGTGACAGCGGCTAGAGAACTTAGACCGCCGGCCAGCCCCAAATTAAAGCAGGAACTTAGGGCTTCCCATAAGCTTGTCTGTTGGTTTTCTTTCCTTCTATTTTTCTTTTCCCATATTTTTTTCTTTTTTTATTCCCTTTTCTTTGCTCCTTTTTCAACAGCGGTATCTATCGCGCGCACCTAACCCATAACCTAGCTAGAAGGTGTTCGACGCGCAGTAAAAAAAACAGTGCCGACTTGTCTACTTCCGCGTCCCAGGGGGAGCCCAGCGGCTACCACGGCCACAAGTCGGTCGTGCTCTGCTGTACAGCAGGGCGCCGAGCCTGCGTGGACGAATGGAAAGTCCTGCGGCGCATCTTTTGCTGAGGCAGGCGCCAAGCAGGACCGGTCCACGTCATGGTACAGCCCAGGTACCAAGTGTCATAGTGTTTCGGGAGTAGCTACAGATCGCTGCACTAAAGCTAAGGGTGGTACCAAGTAGGAACTTAGTACACGGAGGAGGGCCGGGACACCTCGCCCTCCGACATAATACCAAACCCCCACGCAGCGTCCCCGCTGAGTCGGAACGCATGATCAGCCAGTATAAATCAGTGTAGACTAGCAGTAGATGCACTCACTCTTACCGCTTCTTGCAGCAACGTTCGCACAATATCCTTGCGATGTTCTGGCTTCCCACACATCCGCTTTGCTCACGCTCTCCTTCTTAAAATACACAGCAACCTTTTTCCAATCTGCACTTACCTCCTTCTCCCGTTTTCTTTTGTTGTTCGTCATTCTCGTTCTTGTTTCGTTCCTCCACAACACTCCTTCATTTCCTTCTTAGTAGCGTGCTCGTCTCCCATCTCTACACCATGCCTAAAGTACGCCGTGGGCAGGGTGGAGGAAGGGGAGGAAGAGCGGGGAAGGCTAAAGACGAACCGCCGGCTCGGGCACGGCGTGATTACAGTTCTGAGGAGGAGGATGAGCCACGAGGCTAAGGCCATCCAAGATCATACCCCCGTTATCCATTAGCAGGGTGGTATGAAAGGATTCCATCCCCTGACAGGATGGAGTTCCTCCGTAAGAGATTTGACGCGCGCTACGGCACGCCAAGCGCTTCTTCCCCTCCTTATATCCTCAGAGCTTCTTCCACTCCCGCCTTAAGCAAGGCCATAGTGCCTGCTCTTCCACCTTCTGTCCCATGCATAGCTTCTTCGCCCTCTTACCCCAATAATTGCGTTGTCTTTAGCATCTTTTTCCTCCTCTTTCTCTTCCAAATCGAGCTCATGTCCATCTTTTATGTCTTGTATAAACATGATTTTTTTTCATCTCTCTGAATCTGTTTTCTGCCCATAGTGTCCCAGGCCTGAGAGTTTGGCTTCCTTAAGGCCAGGGATGCAGGTTCCTCGTGAACCAGGCCGCTTGTCGGCCACCAAATAAAATTTTAAGAAGAATTTTATCTGCTTGTTTGACTTGCTCAGCTGCTGGTCTTTCGTATGAAGGTTACCTTAGCTCTTGATCATGCATTTATGCCAGGGATGTCCCCAGTAATGAGAGTACTCACTCTGTCTGGCATGCTGGAAATAGGGCATACCAAACCCTCTTTTCTGTTCTCTGGCCTGAGTGAGACGTCTTCTCAGCTTCTCAAGCACCTGATGGGGATACCAAACCTTTGTTTTCCTTCTCTGGTCTGAGTGAGGCGTCTCCTCAACTTCTCAGATAAAAGGGAGGGGATACCAAACCCTTTTCATTTTCTCTGGTCTAGGAACTTCAAATAAGTATTTGTATATCTGCAAAATCAGCAAGTCCCACGGACAACAACCATGCCCCAGCAAGCAGACCCTCTGACAACCAGCAGTCAAACATTAACAAATTAAAATAAAAACCATAAATAAAATAATAAATAACAAATAACAATTAATACATAACAGTTCTTCATACCCAAGATTTATTGATTGCCTTGGTTTCGGCCCATCACTGGCCAGGAATACCAGACGTCCCGTCAGTCTGATATACCTCATTCGGCCCGCCTCAGGCCAGGACTAGTCAGACCATTTGTCTTGACATCCCCTTTGACCTGCCTGCAGGTCAGGACCAGCATACCCACTACTCGAGTATGATAGCCCTTTAGCACTGTCGCCAGGACATCCAGACTATAGCGGGTCTGGTCACCCTATGACAGTAGACGTCCCGTCAGTCAAACTGTCCCGAACCCGGATTTGACCACTTCGGCCAGGGACCGGCTCACCTACCAGTTTTTGGCCAAGGGCGCTGGCTGCCCCGCCCAGATTTTTGAACGTGGGACCCGGTCTAACCACAGTTCCAGGCTTTGGCGAACCTCACTGGATTGCATTCTCTGACTGCGGTAGGGTTCCAACTGACCCCTTTCGACCTCATAGGCCAGACTCCCAAAGTCTTAGCCTCAGCCGACTACGGAATTTGACACTCGCGTCGGGGACCTGCTGACCCCACCAGATTGCAACCTACTGGGGTAAGGCTTTGGCTGGTTTCCGGCAATCAACGCATCCTTAGGTTAGAGAAGAAAACTCAAAGGCACTTGACAACCAGACAAGCATATCATGACCCACAAGCAGACTGCCCTCGCTCCATAACAAGACAAACGTTTCTCAAGAGACGTCCCGTCAGTCTCTAGAGACACTCATGGAACGACTGTAGCACTGCATCAAAAGACTTGACTTAGTCGTTTGCTGAAATACTAAATGAAAGGACTTGCTGAAAACTGAGATACTGAAACTGAGATGTTGAAACTTGAGACTGAAATTAAATTACCGAAACTGAAATGATGAAACTGAAGTTCTGAAACTGAAATGCTGAATTGACTATGCATGAATGATCACAGCCTCTTGAAAATTCAGTCTTGTTGTCTCATTGTCTCACTGTACCTTTTTTCTTAGTTTTCTGGAACTGTTCTCTTACTTAGATAACTGACCTCTCTTCCCTCTCCTTGAGGTTACTGTAGGAACCAGATCTGGGTCTCTGAATATAAACTTACGAAGTCTGGAACCTAATACCATGTCATGAACCCTGGATCCGTCCATTTATAAAATCTCACAAACCTTGCCTTCTGCCTCTCCTGTGATTCTGTAAGGACCAAGTCATCTGGGCTCCAGCCTTATTGTCCATTGTGTCTCAAGAGAACTGTCAAACAGAAGGACAACATTTTCAATCTTCAATTTCTCTTTTCTTATATACCTTTTCTTGTTCCATCTTTCTTAATCTGACAGCCTTCTGGATGTCATCTTTTCTGCAACATCCATCACTGCCTGATCAACTTCCGATATATGTCTCATTCTAACCTGGAGGAGCTCTGAGATGGAATAGTCTCTGTCGCTTTCTTGACTTGACCATATTTTGACAACACTTTCAATTGGCAATGTAGCATATCGGTCATACCACAGAGTAAATGGTGCATATCCAGTAGTTCTCTTGACTGTGATGTTGTCAGCATACACGGCAACTCTTAATACTCTTGGCCAGTTGTTGAGATTTCCTTCACACCACTTGGCCAATGAATCTTTCAAAGTTTTGTGTCCTCTTTCAACAGGTGCATTCGCTTGAGGATGGTAAGTAGTCACATACCGAATTCTGACACCCAACCCCCAACCTGAGTATAGTTCTTCTGACATTCTCATTTCTAAATTCCGATCCTCTGTCTGAGACAAATTCTTTGATAAAAGGATACCTTCGATAGACTTCTTCTATTCAGTCAGCCACTTGCTCGGCTATCTTCCTTTTCAGAGTTTTTGCCTCAACATACCCAGAGAAATTATCTTTCATGTTTAATATGTATCTCATCTCACCCTTGCCTGGTGGGATAGTAATGAGATCCAAATGAACTCTGCTACCTGACTCTACCAGGATTGTAGGAAAAAGAGACTCAATCATTCTTGTGGTAGACCTCTTCTGACATAACACACATTATTTACAGTATCTGTAAATTATGTCTCTCATGTCAGGCTATAAATAGAGCTTGACAGTCTTGGAGTAGGTTGCTTCAGCAGCCCTGTGGCCACCAGCTACCCCCTCATGTAGAGCAGCAATTATCTCTAACTGTCTCTCTTTACCACAGACCACTTTTAGTGGAGGTAGGCCTCCCTTACCATCCACAAAGTGATGCCCTCTTTTTAGCCTGAATTTCTTCCTTGAATTTTTACAATAATATTCCTTTAGCTGCTCCTCTTTCATCTTCTTGTCAATCTCTTGATAATTTTCATCATATTCTTCAAAGAATAAAAATATTTCTTCTTCCTTCTTTTCACTTTCTTCTTCTTCCTTTTGACCTGAGTTTTCTCCAATTTCATGAGCAGCCACTGCTGCTGCATTAAGTCTAGCATACCAATCGTTTGGTTCATCTTTTTCTTCTTTCCCGAGAATCGACTCATAAACATATGCATTAGGAATCTCTCTCCAACTATCTCTCTCTTCATGCCACAAACTCCACTTGTAAGAGCATGGCACTTCATAATCCTCATCATCTTTTTCATTAAGGAAATTATCAACATAGGCAGATTCTTCAATTGTTTCATTCATATCTTCTTCCTCTTCTTCTCGCCACTCAATCCGGCTTAAGCCATCCGCTCTGTTCTTCTCAGTAGCAATCTTTTCCAGCTTACAATCATCTGTCCAAATGAAGGCGATCCACCTGCTGACAGTTTGATCTACCTGCTGGTGTTTTTTTATAGCACCTATCACAGCAGATGCATCAATCCTCAGGATAAATCTTTTTCCTAGTACGTAGTGCCTAAAACACCTGAGGCTATGGATAATTGATAATGGTTCGTTCCTGAATTGAGTGTAGCCTCTTTCCATTGAATTGAGAGTCCTGCTCTCAAATCTTAGAGGTCTCTCTCTCTCATTTTCATCTTTCTAAATGAGCACTCCTCCCAGAGCAACTGGCCCTCCATCCGCCTCAATGATGAACGGTATTGCCTCCTCATCATCATAATATGGCACTCCCAGCACTACATCGTTATCCCTTAATTTTTCTTTCAATGTTTCTGCGGCAGCCTGTCTTTTATTATTCCATGCTAAGTTAGTCTCTTGCCTTACCATCTCCCTCAGAGGCTCTGCAAGAGTAGCAAAATGAGGAATAAAAATCCTTCGGAATCTGCAGACTCCCAAGAAGGTCCTGACGTCTGTCACTCTTTTGAGAGGCAGAGGCCAGTTTAAGATTTTATTTATCTTCTTGGGATCCGGACTTCTACCCTTTGAGAAACATCTGAAGCCCAAGATTATCACCTCTGGCTGAAAGAGAAGGGACTTTGGTCCACTGGCAGTCAGATTATATTTCTGAAGTCTTTCTAGGACCATCTTAATTCCTTCATCATGTTCCCAGATAAACTTTTTGACTCCCCCTGCGACCAAAGTCTCATCTCTTACCAAGGACCCTTTTACAAAATTATTATCAATGTAGCGGCTGGTTATTTCGGGAGAGATATCTTGCATGACCTTGATCATATCCCTTTGAACTACTGCCACACCGTTAGTCCAACCCTTAGGTACCACACACATCTGAACAAGTCCCCTTGGCGTGTGCATGGCAATCATTGACCGACTAGTGGGATCAATGGGAAACTGATCATGGCCAGAATACAGATCAACTAGAGAATAAATACATCGACCAGCAAAAGATTCAGAGAAGAGATCAACATTAGGAAGACTACCTGCGTCACGTACCATCACAGAATTGAGCTTCTGAAGATTCTGTATCCATCTTAGCCCGTCCCCTAGTTTCCAGAAACAAAACCAGTGGTTAGCATACGGTCCATCAGCAGGTTCAGCAACATTAGATGCAATCTTTTTGTCAAGGTACTTTACAACTTCTGCCTCTTCCTTCAGGGCATACTTGGTTAGCCTATCATTCCATGAAACATGATCAACTGTCCAAATCTTGGCCATCTTGATTATGTCCACGTCCAATCGCCCTCTCTCTTCATCATTAAAGGAGAAAGCACCAAAGAATTCATGACACATCCTGAAGATATATTATTTCTCTTTAGGCAGGATAAACTGATCCGAGTCTATCTTTATTGTCTCAAGCCTCTCTTTGGTGACCCTATTCTCGAGTTTTGCTGATTATCTCAATGCTTTTATAATCTTCCTCTCCTTTTTCAATGCTTCATCATAGTCTTTTTTTATTAGGACTATCACCGGGTTTTTCTTCACCCCCTTGGGCTTGTATTTTTTTTTTGTCCCAGTGACTATTTTCCTAAAAAAAATGTGTCGCTGCAAATTTAAATTCTATCTTTCCTCCCTTAGCAGTCTCTACAAACCTTTTAAATTCTTCAATTTGTTCATCTTCGTCCTCAAGATTACCAAGGGTTTTTATCATTTTCGAAATCTGATTGATACCTAGCAAAATCTCTTCCTTCACTTCTGGTTTTCCTTCTGCTTTTAGTCTCCTAATCTTTCCAGTAGACTCTTCTCTTCTGATTGAATTAGCAGAAAGTCGATGTTTGAAATCACTCTTCGTGCAGACCATAAATGTCTGTTCTTGAGCAGTCTCAGGATCTTGTAGGCCGATCCAGGATGACCCCTCATGATTGAAAAATTGGACTGCCTCCATCCTATGCAAGAATGGAGTTTCCAAGTTACAGTCATGGTCCAGGTCCGGCACTACAAAACCCAATAATTCCACAGACATTGTCCCAACTCTGATGGGTAAGTTATCAATAAATCCCGCCACGAACAACTCTCCTGCAATATTGCTGAATATATTTTTCGCAGGCCTATCAATAGTCAAATTACACGCCTCCATCGTTCTTCGTGAAATAAGTACTATCTTTGCCCTAAAGTCCACTAGGGCTAGAATCTTCACTTGATTAATGCGAATTGTAAGGTGCCCGCATCCCATGGTTGCGAATCTCATCTTGCAACCTGGCAGTGATCTGTTCACTTGGTTGGGAAAGACTGACTCCAAATAATTAACTTCCAATTTTTTCTTCTCAATTAACTTTTTCTTCTCTCAGTTTGGGTGCTAGTGTCATTGCGTCCTTGAAAGACGGTGTCACTTCCGTTTCTTCCAACATTTTTGTAATTACATCATAAATCACCGCTCCATCTTTCAAATCACTCTTCAGAATAAATTTTATTTTTCTCCCCTGTTCATTCTTTTTATGTGAAGGTTCTGACTCCGAGTCATCAAGGATATTAATCAGTGATTTTTCAGTCTTCCTCCTTTTCTTCTCTTCTATCATCTGAGGCGTCATACGGGCTTGGAGGTTTCTCAATTCACCAAGCCTGACGCTAGGCTCCATGACAAGTTCCGGGGGTAAATCACCATGGAACGACATCATATTAGCCAGAAAGTGAACCATTTCACTAGAAGGAGATTCTACTAATTTAGAAGAATTCTGAAAAGTAGAGTTCTCTTCTAATGAAGGCTCACTTGCAGTAGCCTCATCAGACTTATACTCTGTCAATGTTAAGGATTGCAGAGACAACTCAATCGTAGTATGAGGGTCACTAGTTCCCTGTACTAGTTCATTATGCAACTCTTCAATGAGAAAATGAACATTCACATTAACCTTTCTTTTCTTCTTTATCTTCATATTTTCATCATGCTTAAGAGCAAGAAGTCTCATACCTCCTGGATGCTTGGGGTCCAGCTTATTCCATGAACTATCACAGACATAGCCCATTGCATCTTGTTTTGCCACCCCACTCCTTACATCTTCCTTAAGGGGTTTGCAATAGGTAGTAGTGTGACCTTCTTCACCATAATAGTAGCAAACAAAACTCCTCTTAGGACGCTCATCATTTTTTTTTTTTTTCTCTTTTTTCTCCATCACCATTTTTTCCATTCTTCTTGGATCTGGAAGAATTCCCCTTCTTACTATAGCCTTCATCATCATCATCGTCATCATCATCCTTTTCACTTTCAACTTTCTTCTTTCCCTTGCCATCCACAACATGTGTTGCAGGTCTTGCAGGCATAAAGTTAGCCATCATTTTCTAAAGAATATTCTCAGCAGTCAGATTGTTTCCTCTACTCATTCCATTCTTAGTCTCCCAGTCCTTGGCCAAAGTACTGATCTGATCCAGTGACCATTTCTTATGGAAGACAGTAGGTAGAGTTCTTATGATTGCAACCATTTCATCCCATATGAGAGGATAGTGCTGAGCTTGATTAAGAACGGTTTGTCTTTCAGTGTCAGTAAAATTTGTCAAAAATATATGGCATCTCTGAGCTTCATCCAAATATAGAATTATTTTTGCTGTTCGGATAAAGGTCTGAAGAAAAACGTTGAAAGTGTCATATTTAGCTCTTCTGATGTTGAGTAAGTCCTTAGTTGTTGTTGGAACTGAATCTTTCTCAAACTCCTTTTTCAGTCTCTCCTTGACCTCTTCCCATGTAGTGGCGCCTTCCATTAGTTCCTGAACGGTCAACCTTGAGTCAGTATCACAATAAGATAGAAAGTGTTTAAGTCGTTGTTTATCTGTCCAGCCATAACTGAGTCCAAATAATTCATACTCGTCCAAGAAATCATTAACATGAGGCCCTCTGAAACATGAAATCCTCTCATCTGTCCTCTTTGCTATTGCAATATCTGACCCTCCTTTTATAGTGTCCACTCTCTCGACCAGTTCCCGTATAACCCCAACCAAGGCCTCTTCATTGGTCCCTGCTGATGAACTCGATCTTCCTCTTCCTGCCGTCATGACCATAGATTTTTCTCGGATATTCTCTTCTCTTTTTCTGTCACTCTTGCCCTCTTCTTCTTTGTCTTTCAATCTCTCACCCTTCTAGCAAGGGATACATACTTGTTTCTTTCTTCTCTTGTCTGCTCTACCTCTTGAGAGGTCTGTACATGTAGAGTATAAGCAATAATGGATTGGGTAGTGATCAAGGGCAGTGCAATTCCTCTCAACCTTCAAATGTACTATTCAATCAACTCTCTTTCATCATCTCTACTCAATCTTCTATCATACTCTTTTATAGTACCCCGAATCATAAAATATCGAGTCAGGTCTATAATCTCATAATCAAATTGCATCGTTTACAGCCCACTATTGATCCTTCTTGCAAGAGAGACCCGTTCCCGAGAAGTGTGATATGATACTCTCTCAGTAGTTCTCATTTTCACCACCTTTAACAGACAGTTTATCTCAGTCTGGTCAGTAACAATTCTTAGAGCAGAATCTCTCATGCGATCAAAGAAAGGCTGCAAAAATTTAAGTTCATCTAGGGTAGAAAGGTTCATGTCAGAGATCCGAAGAGTCCCTTCTACCTTGATTATCCTACCTTCCAACCTAACTCCTAGTGTCAGTTGTTCAGTCAAGTTGGGCATTGCTAAACATCATAAGCAATATCTGAAAGGTAGATCTCAGGTAGAACATAATCAGGGATTTCAAATCTGTATTCAAAGGTACTCAATAGTAGAGATTTTATCATTTCAGTAGAGTCATTTTTCCTTGCTCTACCAATCTCAGCAATAGCTTCCAGCAGAGGCACCCAATCTCTCCTGTCATCAAATCCCTTAGTAATTGAGAATTCAGGGAGCCTCTCAAATTGTCTTACTTTCTCCCCCCAGGTTACCTTTCTCTTTAATTTTTCAAGCCACTCATTGGTTCTTATGAGACTAATATAAGCACCCGTTTGACACTTGAAGTAATCGTCTTCCTTTTCTAGGCCTGCTGATACATAAATCCTTACGTCCAGACTGCCAGTATTTAGGAATTTGACCACTGGGATGTGAAATATTATGGGCTTTCGCACACAAGTCTCATATCTCAGGATCACAAAAGGATTATCACACCCTATCACCTCATAGAGTTTGTCCCTCACAGAAGTTATCCTGACTACTAAGAGTTTTCTTTTTGGGCTCCCTTCACTTTCCATGCAAACTTCATCATGGCATACCAATTGTCTCTTGGGAAAGTGAGCCGCTCAACAGGTGGAAACGGTATCTAAACAAAGGGTCTGACATAGGTGCTAAAAGAGAAGTTTATTCCCCATCGTTCTAATCTTTTTTTCTCATCGTACACCAGATCTGACGCCCGCTGCCAACACGCACCTCTTCTACACCTGTCTCTTATACACATCTAGATGTGTATAAGAGACAGCCGCTCAACAGGTGGAAACGGTATCTAAACAAAGGGTCTGACATAGGTGCTAAAAGAGAAGTTTATTCCCCATCGTTCTAATCTTTTTTTCTCATCGTACACCAGATCTGACGCCCGCTGCCAACACGCACCTCTTCTACACTCCTCAAATCTTTGTTTTGGCACGTAAATCCCAATATCATACTCATCAAGATCAATAAAGTAGCATGTAAGAACATACAGACCATCCTGTTCTCGTCCTGGTTTCTTTATTGCTTCATACCTTACAATTTCATAAGGAATCACGACTCTACCCGCTATAGAATTAAGGGAATTTAACAGCTTGTCTGACTCAGCCTTACTCAACCCTTCATGGCCTCTTATCAGTTTAGGCCTAGGTTTCTTTCTTAAGGGCACATAGCATCGACTCATCTGACTCTTTGGTCTCGTTTCCCTTTCAAGGCAAACTCAATCACTTCAGACTAATTATCTTTTGATAAATTTATATCAGGCAAGGGAGGAGCTGGAAATCCCTCAAAGACAGTAAATCGAGTAGATCCAGTGAAGTTCTTATTTTCCCTCTCAAATCTTTTTTTCTCTTTTAGTACTGCCTCTTCAGCAAATCCCCAGCATCTCTCATATATTGCATCAACACTTCTTTCTCTTGGAACATAGATTATCACATCATACACATCCAGATCCATGAAATAGAATGTCAGTATATACAATTGTTTCTGTTCTCATCCGCTCTCGACCATCTCATATCTGACAACCTCATATGGAAACACCTCTCTTTTGCTTAGGATATTCAGTGACTTTAGGAGACACTCAACTTTCTCTTGACTTGGGCTTGAACCTCTGCCAAATTTCAGCATCCTCTGTCCGATTTCTTCTGCTGAAACCTCTCTAGTTCTCATGACCACTAATATTTTCCTCCCATGTCAGTACCGTGTTGATAATTGGTAGTCAATTAGTCCCGTCACAATAGCTATCAGGAATAGGTGGGATTGGAACAATTTTTGACGTTACTGGCATCACACCCCATTCCACTTTCTTCTTTTGCTTGATCAGATCTGCCTTTTCGTCATAGAGAGACTGAATTGCAATTTCTCATAGCCAGTTGAAAGTCTCACCATCGTCACAGTCTCCCTTCTTGACATAGGGACGGATATCATAAATATCTCCCTCCAAGAAGCGAGTCATCACTACGCTGATGGCCGAATTGCCAGAACGGTAGACCCAATAATGCTAATACTGATAGGGGAATATTCCTTTGGTAGTTACTTTCGAGAGTTCTCTCAATGCATCAGAAGTTAGCATTCTTGAGGAAGTCCCCGAACTATTAATTCTTTTTTTCCCTCTTTAGTGTTCAAAGGACAACATAGGCTCATGAGGCATACCTGAATTCTATTCTAATCCTGTGCAGTCAATAATATCAATCTTCTTTCTCCGGTCCAGTGTGGTACCTCACACAAGGAAAGCATAAGACACAGTTAGCAGCTGTGATTCTCAAGAGAATCGAGACTCAATGAGAATAATAAAATAAATATGAAGATCATAAAATTGCTAACAGTTCTCATGCCCTAATGAAAACTCAAAGATGATAATGACCCAGGCTCGCTCCGGACACGAAAAATTTTCATGTCCCCAGCAACGGCGCCATTTTTGTCGCATTTTTTTCCAGTCGAACCGCTTCGGGCAACCGGAAAGCCAACAGGCTGTCACGCAGGGTTTTGTATTTGATTGCAATAAATAAAATAAAATAAGTTAATTAATGCAAATCCCTTCCTGTTGTGTGCGTCCGGCTTCGAGCGAGACCCTTCAATTACGATCTTCGTCGGACCCCGGTCTTAGGAATCTTTGATTGTGTATCGGAACAACATTAATAAAGCAAATAGTAATAATTAAAGTAAATATGTTGTGTATGTATCGAGATGCCAATTTAGGAATTTGAGAACTGTGACATGATCAGCAAAGGAGAACATAACCATCAAGCAGTGTCAAGGAGGAGATCAAGACCGACTGACTCAAGGCAAAAACAAGATGAATGAGGGAAGAATGAGAACTCATAATAATCTCAGAAAGTACACATAAGCAAGCATGGTCAGCACCTCTCAAGAGTCCTTACTCATCCCTCTGAGCAGTCTGTCTCAATCTCTTATTTCGTTGTTCATCTCTGGTGTTGTGACCCACGCCCACGTACAGTCTGAGATTGAGGCTTCGTGACAAAGAGCCACCTGAAGCCAGCAAGCTTTGAGCATGACCATCCGAGATACATGACACGGAAGTTAACCATGGAGCAAAACTCCTCCCACAATGTAGGCAACCCGTCCACTGAGAAGACTCCTCGCCTGAGGTATGGGTACTCGGTTGGCTCTGTCAGTGCCTCAATATCAATCATCGCTGGAGAGATATACCTCTTTGCCAAGCCGACCATATCATACCAACTCGCGCCATCCGTGAGAAGAGAAGGAACGGGGGACTTAGGGTAATCCGTATAAAGCTTGCGCCCAAAGATGCGAATCAGTTTGGTGCTACTCTCATTGATTTCTCTTTCCTTTTGCTCGAGATACCTCGTGGCAGAGACCCATACGGCATCAAAATGTTCATGGACCTCTTTGCCCTTCTTCACATAGGGCCTCAGATCGAGGATAGAGCCATCAGCAAAACTGGTCTGGACAACGAAGATTGACAGATCTCCTTGCCTGAAACCAATAACACTAGCATACTGATAACGGAATGCCTCTTTGTATGAAATCTGATTGAGATTGGCCAACACTGACTCGCTGACTCGAAAGGATTCGACCGCACTCATGGAAAATGACTTCTGTTGTTTGTTGATGGCTGCTGATCCGACTCTTGAGTTGATTGCTGATCTAACTGCGTTTCTTGATTACCTGCTGGTCTGATTGTTGATCTGAATACCTTCTTTAAACGCTGGTTAAGAATTGACTGTCGTTGAAGTTGTTGATTAAAAGCTGGTTATGTGTTGATTTGTTGCTGACTGTGAAAACTGAGTGTTGTTGAAATTTGCTGATAGAGAGCAAAATATTAAAAGTCGAGCTAACTGTCGCCTGCCAATGAATGTCTGTTATCTGATCGAGTTGACCGTTTGCTAAACAAATATGGATTAAATAGTGGTTGAACCACTTGTTGAAAACTGTCCCAATCTGAACACAGTTTTGAGTACAGTCCCAGGTGCTGCTCTGAAACCGTTCTAAAAGTCGGTTCTGAATATTATTTCTCCAAAATGTTGCCTTAAGGGTTGTTTTCTCTTTTTTTTTCTTTCTTTTTAGTCGCAGTTTATGGTTGCGGCTTTTACCCCTGATCTGTTTGCTGTTCTGGTTGCTGATCCAATCGCTGTCTGACCACCACTTGGTTATCGATTGACTGCTGCTGTTGAAATTGCCACTCAGAAGTATCATTTCTGACCACTAACTGGTTACTGAATGTCGATCAAATAAAGGACCGAATAGTGGCTAGTATAATTATCAAATAGTGACTGAGTACTGCTCCGAGTACTGTTATGAGCAAAGTCTTGAGTACAGTTCTGAGTACGATTCCGAGTATGGTTCGGAGTATGGTTTTGAGTATGATTATGAGTACGGCTCTGAGTACGGCTCTGAGTACCGTCTGGACGCCTTTCGAATACTTGCCCTGGATACCGTTCTCAAAAGTTGCCTCAGAAAAACAGTTCTCTGACTGCCATTTCCGTTTGCCGTTCAGATTACTGTTCTGATCTCAATGTCTAAATGTTAATCCCAACCTGGTCCCAGTTCTGGTTGTCTGAATATGCACTGAGTATTCGGATCGTGGACACCCGCATCTTCATGCCACGGAGAAGGCTGCAAACTGCCATGGTTTAAACGCTAGTAGAGTTCTGGAAATGGTGACCTGAACTCTGCTGGGATCACACGAGTTTTGCCTTGGCCTGCTCCACGCTTTCTAGCGAAGAACCGGTAGTATGCAGTTTGTCATTAGGCCCGTAGAAGTAGATCACGTATTCGATGTGCTTTCTCCCTCCTGCTGTTTCGACCGCAAACTCTCTTTGAGTTAGTCTATGTTTTTCCATATCCCTACTCGCCTCTTCCTCCCAGCCTTCTCTCTTATCCCTATACGATCTACCTTTCACCACCATAATTTCATTATTCTTCATGACTTTTTCACGGATAATATCACAGTTACCAGGCAGGTATATATATATATATATATATATATATATATATATATATATATATATATATATATATACATACACATGACGGAAGCATGCCTGAGCGCTGTGTAGATGTTTCCAACCTTTGACACCCCACACATGTATGCCCAGTAGATACCTCTAATCTCAACCCTCGCTATGTAACACTTGTTAATCTCAACCCTCGCTAGGTAATACTTGTTCTCAACAAAACTAAGAATAAATAATTTAGGGTTGAGCTGAGTTCCCTGACTGTACACAAGGTTTATCTATACCTATACTGAATCGTCCGAGCCCACACTGGGTTGTCTGGGTCTGTTTTGCAGTTTGTCTGAGTCTGGTTCAAATGAGTCAAAGTCTTTTTGAACTAGGGGCTACCGTTAGTTCACTGGGTATAGACGCAAGACTACAAGAGTTTCCCTTGCGAACAGCCCTCAATTTAGCTCCTCAATTTCGGGACATGGACTCAACAAAGTTGGTCCTAATCCCTCAGATAGCAAGGCTTGGGATGCTCTTGACGGAGGACCACTCTGCCCCTCACGTACGACTGCACAGACAGATTCCCTCTCTGAGGCGAATCATGAATTCAATCAGGGCATGTTCACCTCCTGATCTGGCTTTTGTTAAAGATGGGCACTCTTGCGATAGGCTCAGACGACACCACACGGTCCATTATGCACAGAGAATGCGGGGGCAACCTCAACAGAAGCCTCCTTCACCCGAATAGTGCAACTACAATCTCCACTCGAGCGTCGCACATTACTTTTTGTTATTGATATGTTTGAGGCTCAGATCTGAATCTTGCCTAGTGCCAAACTAGTCACGAGACGATCCCAGATAACACACTTAAAGGATCTAAAAAAAAATAGGCCTCGCTCTGTCTGCCCTCCAGTACCATAACCCAGAGAAATACAACAAAAACGCATGATTACTCACCAAACTCTCTCCACAGACATAGAGCCTTCTGCTCTCGCATCCTCAAAAGGAAAGAAAATCTAACAATTATGGTCCGGTTCTGCCTAAAACATCACCACACATCACAGCAACTTATACGATTTTGTCTTGTTCGTACTTATGATCTGCAATCTGACCCACAGGGGAGTTGGCATACCAGAACCAAGTTGAACGTCCCTTTGAGTATTGCATAATGTGAACTGTATGTACTTTTCTCAAACCCACAAACGCACTCCGATTCCCGATCACTTACCCGTTGCCCATTATTCACTTGAGCCAGCTAAAATTAGAGTGCAGATCACTAATCCCCGTCGAGTAAATATTTAGTCAGTAGGTAAACGACTTTTCTCAGCACTAGCTTTCTCTTGTTCATTAATCAAAGGTAGACCATCAGCAGATAAAGCAAACAATAGTGGTGTCACGATGCACGCTCAATTCAGTCCGAGAGGTTATGGGAAGTAGCACAAAAGTCCTTCGGCGGCGTCGAGTGACTGGCCAAAAAAAGAAAATATTTTTATTAAGAGCGAAAACTTCGGAAGAGTTCATGGCCAATAGTAAAACTAACCCCTTGCAGTACAAAGTTATTGGGCCCTTCCAAGGCACTACCCGCTCACCCTACTAAACGGCCTTGTCAAGATTTCGCGGGAACGCAACATCTAGAGTTTTATTAAAATTCTTTCGATTTAGATTATTATTAGCCATTCCCTTAAGCGGCGTGACCTTTCGATACCCAAGTATACTTAGCTGTCAGTTTAGTCCTTTCGGTCTCACAGCCATTACTCCCGTCAAAGATRACTGGTMTTCGCTTGTAAAGTTCGAACTCACATCTTCAGTCTATCATATGTCAGATCTCGCTAGGCCTRCACTGATYGCTGAGCTCACTAACCAATAACCAATACTCATCACTATCATCCTTCATAACGAAACTTGACACGGCCCCATTCATAACGGTAAGTAGCSTGTAYGTTCCCTCGTAATTATTCRGACYTCAAKAAGYGAAGAACGGGTGGGTGTCRYRTTGAAGTCGAATCAAGACTCATGTCGTGAAAAGGTGCTRACGTCAACAGTGAGCTCACAAGTACGCTTTTTCAAGCAAGTTGTYTCYCTTTACTCATGCCCATCACGCACTCTCGTGCGAGCACATCCTCTCGCGTGTCTCCCTTCTCTCCATCCTGTATGCRGACGATGATTAGCACAYYGTTACRCCAATCAMGTTTYACCTTCRCARATTGCGCGCAGTGCCCTTGTYTTCTTTAATCARCAGGAGACTAGCGGTGGCAGAMAGAAGACMYTGYGATGAGAGCTCCAACCGGGGCACAGACARAAGTAGACAAGAAGAGGAGTTACCTCCAATGYTATCTACCTATACYGAGTRTAGCACCCTCGCACACAGAGAAAATCAGCTCACYCTCTCACCRCCATAGCTATACTGCAATGTGTYAGTTAGCAGCGATGACCTCCCCCTCTTTCTCACACGACCTCTGACCTTGCTACATACAGCCTGCAGCCTGTGCGAGCATGTAACWGCTTTCGGCTCGGTCACCACGCTCGCTCATTCTAACTCACARAAGGGGAAAAAAAGAACAGGTCCACTTCTCTGTAGCTCATCAARTACCGCAGTTCGGCCAAGGACAACATCTCCCTCCGWGTACGCTCAGCTAGTACTATGCACGCAAGCACGCTGATATTAGCCGCGCTGCGCAAACTCATACCCCGCTCATCTGTCAGGTCTCCCTCTCCGATGCTCCCCTTCTCACTCGGTTGCGCATCCTCTGCCTTACACACGCCTCTTCGGTGCTGTCTGTCTCAATATATCCCCGTTACTCGTTAGTGACACATCCAAGTTCAGTTGACATTAGCATCTTCGCACACGCGCTTAGTTTTGCCCCTCTCTCTTCACTGTTGACCTTTTTCTTTTTTCTTTCTCTCACACGTGTCCTTTTCCCTTGCTCCGCTTCTCACCCGTCCCGCGGCCTCCTGGCGTCGTCCGTCGCGAGCTGGCCTCGGGTCCCTCCTCCACCGGTTTTGCGGCCCGGTGATACCTCTGGACCTCACCTGGTCTATTCCAAGACTTGAGGTCCGTCTCTCGATCGCTCATCTCGCTCTTCCGACCTGAGTCCCTGTCCTGGTGGGCCTGCTCCAGGTCCGCCGTGTCCATCGAAGTTTCTGTCTCTTGGTAAGTCACCGTTATCCGTAGTCTCGCCGTCACACCGTCCCTCCTGCAGCGTCTCTCCGCTCGATCTCTTGCCTCTGTAATCGTGTCTTGAGTCTTTGGATTAATGCGCATATCTCCCTCTCTCGCTCCCTCCACGTTGATCTTCAGTAGCACTTCGTCTCCACCGTTGTAGTTGAGTATAATGGTGATCAAGGGCCCTTCCCCGGACACGGGCTTCCAACGGGCCTGGTGATACCAGTACCCTGGCCTATAGCCATGCAGCGCCATGGCTAGATCATACCCAATGGCCACAACGCAGTGCCAGGTCACTAACACAGTGACGCTCGCCTGAAAGCACACCACCCAGGCCAGTGCCTCCTTTTTCCCTCAATAGCCAGGGCCAACGCTCAGTTTGCATGTCCTGCACGCAGGGACGCCGGTCAGGCTAAGTTCGAATACCGTCGAGAATCAGCAACTCAGCGTATTACCGCTACTCACACTCGCGGAGCGGCAATGCCCTCTTCACCCATCCTTTTTAGAAGCCCAAGATCAGCCCCTGTCTTATAGAACTCAGAGGGGACCGAATCCCCGTGTCCTAGTGGGAAACAAGCAAAATTTTTAGAATCACTTCCCCTTTTCCTTTCCTTTAATTTTCATAATTAAAAAAAAAAAAGGAATAATAACAAAAACAGAGCCAGTACCCCAATGGGCCCTGTCACCACAAACAAGACAACCGAGCTTAGCACGTTGGTCCCATAACGGGATATCATCTGGCAAACCCTCTGCTCTAAAATGGGAACACCGAACTACAGCTAACGGGTGCCCATGTCCGATGGCAAGGAGGGGACTTATGAACCTCCATGAGGGGGGTAATAAGCCTCCTACCGATGCGGCCGCGGGTCGCCCCTCTTTTGGGGTTCCACCACGCGGCGCCTGGACGGACCTCCCAACCATTGGTGCAAGAATGACAGGCCTGATCAGTCTAGACCATAGACTACGACCGCATTCAAGATTCGAACCGTTTGATTTCCTGCGAAGCGACGAAAAGGGAAAAAAAAATCGAAAGGAAAACTCCGCACTCGTAAAAAAAAGAAAAATCTTAAATAATAATAATAACTATAATAGGAAGTGGGCAGCCGCCGCCAGATTACTCCAGACTAAGGCGACGACTCTGATCCACATGCGGATCAGACGTTCCGTCCTCTTTTGTTCCATTCTCATTTTCTCATTTCCCCTTTTACCCTTTTAACGTGGCTACTGGGGACCAGTGCATAGCTAAAATATCCACACGAGTCCCTATCACGTCTGCACCTGCCCCGGTTCATGACCCTAAACTAGGCAGCCCCTTAACTCGAGCAAGCCAACCTATCTGACAATGACAGCGGCTAGAGAACTTAGACCGCCGGCCAGCCCCAAATTAAAGCAGGAACTTAGGGCTTCCCATAAGCTTGTCTGTTGGTTTTCTTTCCTTCTATTTTTCTTTTCCCATATTTTTCTCTTTTTTTATTCCCTTTTCTTTGTTTTTTTTTTCAACAGCGGTATCTATCGCGCACACCTAACCCATAACCTAGCTAGAAGGTGTTCGGCGCGCAGAAAAAAAACAGTGCCGACTCGTCTACTTCCGCGTCCCTGGGCGAGCCCGACGGCTACCACGGCCACAGGCCGGTAGTGCTCTGCTGTACAGCAGAGCGCCGAGCCTGCGTGGACCAATGGAAAGTCCTGCGGCGCACCTTTTGCTGAGGCAGGCGCCAAGCAGGAACGGTCCACGTCATGGTACAGCCCAGGTACCAAGTATCATAGTGTTTCGGGAGTAGCTACAGATCGCAGCACTAAAGCTAAGGGTGGTACCAAGTAGGAACTTGGTACACGGAGGAGGGCCAGGACACCGCGCCCTCCGACACCGCGCCCTCTGACACCGCGCCCACGAGGTAGATAAATAATTATGCTGTGTTTATGTTTTGTCGTGTTCCCTATACATAATTCCAAGAGTGTTGTGTGGGGGCGCGCTGTAGGTAGGGAAAATAGCGCACCGAATGCATTGCTTTGAAGAGACACGACCCAGGATTTCGTTTTGGTGCTTTCCCGGGTATTACTCCCTCGCCACCTTCGCCATCGTTGACGAAGAGTGAGAGAGTCATACACACTCACGCATCGTGAGTCCCAACATGTAGGTTGGCTGTGTGGAGTATCCCGTTAGCCCCCCCCGTACAAATCAAGTTTCGATAATATAGATGGTAGGAGCATGGGAATATTCCAGAAGGTTGATAGAGATAAAGTGAACCTAATCAGAAGACAGACGACTTGGAGAAGAAGCGTTGACCAAGATGTCAGCTCGGAGGGATCATCCACGTAGAGTCATGGGGATCTACGGAAGAGAGTCGACCTATGGCTGCACTTCAGAACTATGATGAAAGAGGAAGGGCACGATGAGCGAGATAGGCCTCCTCCCCCATAAAATTTATGGGTGATGGAGGATAGGGTGAGACACTCCATTGGGCAATGTCACGACGAAGGAGTATTCGACCTGGCCTCAAACCTAGGAGAAGTGGTGGAGGACGAAAGGGGTAGAAGATTCAAAGTCAATGAACCATTAGATGCGATAAAGGAAAAATGGTTGGAAGAAAGAACGGTGATCTTTATCTTCCAAGATGAGGCAAAACTGTTGTCCAGAAGTGTGAAGGAAGACATAGTGAGAGCCTATGAGGATAGATGGTTTGCGCGAAGGATGTTCAGCCCCGAGGTTCGGAGAGGGCGGATCAATTTGAGAGTCGAATGTTAACTCATACGTGGCAAAAGCTTCAGAGGTTGTAACGTGGTTAGTACAAAAGGCATCATCTATGCTGAAGTCGGGACCGAAGGAGTACCTAGTTCCATTTAAGCTCTGGATGTTGAAGGGAGAGTTGAAGGAGTTATGGCTTAGGGATGTGGAGACCAACTTCTAGATTGTTGCCCTCCAAGTTCCCTTGGAAGCGATGTACTATCTACCCAGTGCAGCCGAAGGCCTTATTGGAGGAGTCAAACATATGCACGCTCCGGAAGTGGACAGGTCACGACCGTCGTTGAGAAACATCAACTTGGACATGGACCCCCAGGCACGATTCAGGGTGGAAGACACGCTTACCACAGAGTCCCCAACGGGAGAATGGTGGAAACTACAGGTGGCGACCCTGTACTCGGATTGGTGTAGAAAGTGCAGATGGTACTTCTACACCAAAGAGAACTGCCCCCGACAGGCGGTGGATCGTCCCGGACAACAATGGGCTAACTCTCGGCTTCCGAGGCCGGAATCATTGCCGGTAGAATCTACCCAGCAGGGCCAGACAGCTCGACAACTTGAAGTATAACCTGGCGGTGGGGAGAACACTCAAGGCATCCATCCATTGGTGCACTCGAGAGGCGATGTTGTGCTCATTGGACACACTCCAATGGGAACAGACAGTTCCCCTTCTCAGAGAGGTCAGTCCACGGGAGGGCAACAACGAATTAACAGGGATGGTAATTGTGATGGAGGTAATCGTGTAGTGACCTCTCACCTTCACCCTGACTCCCACGTAGGGGCGATCCCAGGTCCCTCTCACACCCCTTTGTATGGCCCCCCTTATGGTTGATCCCCCTTTCCACAGCAGGAGCACTCCTTGGTGCCTCCCTGAGTGAACCCGATGTACTAGCCAGGAATTGGCAGGAAATACGTTGCCGTACCCGTTCCCCCCACCACCCGCCCAACTTCAAGGCTTCCAACCATACACGGCCCCCCAACAACACATGGGGGAAAGGTTGCAAGATGCTCATCTCCATCTAGCCCCACAGTATGGGGGCTACGAGTCGGCCCCAGATGGAACTCCTCGGCCACACCACAACTACAGTGGTTGCTAGAGTAGGGAGGGATGGGAGGGTCATGCTGGATCAAAGGCCTCAAGAGGAACTGGGAATATTTTTGGGACCATGCACCGGAGAAGTCGGCTCGGAGTTGATGACATGGGGAGATCGAAGAGGGAGGGAGAGGGTGGTACGAGACATTTGGAGCGGGTCCCGACACAATCAGTCTCCTGACAATCCGAGTCGAGAGTAGCTATGGGAAGTGAGTTGTTGGGAGATGAATTGGCAAGCGCAAGAAGGGGCTCGCTTAGGGAAGAATGTTCAGCGTCATCAACAAGGAGTTCAACAAGGTTACACAGGAAAAAGGGAGGTGAGTCGGACATGACGAATAAGAAGGATTATAGGAATAGACAGGGAGCAGAGCGTACCCTTTACGATGGCCAGATCCCATTGGTGAGGATCATTATTCCAATGGTCTGTACCTCTATCCAGGACATCATCTACTTCCTTAAAATGAATACTTCTGAAGGCAAACCGTATCTCCCTTCGGAAAGAGTGGAACGGACCCCTACGTCGATTGAAGTAATTAACGCAACTAAGAGGCTGTTTGGAGACGTCTTCCCGATAAGGCTAGCCCCAAGGTCAACGATGGTCAATGTTATAGCACCACTATCATACAAGGTTTATAAATTTTACTTTCCACTTATTGATGCGAAAATAGATACTGCCACAGCAGACCTGTTGTCACAAGCAGGGATTAGGTGGCTCCAGTTAGATGCAGTACGAGAAAGGAACAGTCAGGAATTGGAAGCAATTGTCCCGACGACAGAGGTGAACGCTCTTCTATTGCTGCAGCTAAATGAGAAGCTACCGGAAGCAGAGAAACTTCATTCCAAATTTCTGCTTACGGAATTAGTGGAGGTTTGGCGCTCACCATCATAGTCATGCTGTTAGGGTACGTCCAGGGACAACTCGATGGCCCAATCTCCTGGAGTGCTCCCGATAAGATGGGCAAATGAGTTGACAGGTGTCCCCCGCATCCAGTGTACAGCGGGTGAAGAGCCACCTCATGGTTAAGTTGCGAATAGCGTTGTGAAACGTGAGAGGGAGGGGCAACACCACTCCCCGCTTCAAGAAGAGAAGAATCAAGTCATGGATTCATGATGAGAAACTAGACTGCCTTTGCATCCAGGAGACCAAGTTATGAAAGAAAGTTAGTAGAGTTGGCTTTGTGGTGGGATGGTCTTCAAGTGTGGTCGCCTACACAGGGCACGCGAGGGGGCGTGTTGCCATTGCCATCATTGCTCGAAGTTGTGGTCGCCATCAGTATTCGAAGTCGCCATCGCTGTCACTTTTTAATTTGCCATCACCATAGTTTGAAGTCGTCTGCCATCGATGTTCAAAGTCACCATCACCATCACTGTTCGAAGTTGCCATCGTTGTCACTATTCCATAGGACAGTCCACCTTGCTATAGAGAGGAGGTGAATCGTTGGTTGCCAGGCTGTCGGTGGGCACATCGCATGTTGGCCACATGAAGTCGAAGTCGCCATCACCGTCAATTGTCCAAACTGTTGCCCTCAACGTCACTGCTCAAAGTCCTTCTTGTCGTCACTGTTGGAAATCAACAGCGCCGCCATCGTTCCAAGCTGCCATTACTGTCATTGTTTAGAGTCACCGTCGCCCACACTTCTCAACGGAGTATGTGTCTGCATCGGTTGACAAACAATCCTGATCCTAACTTTACTCGTTCGCCTCAGCGCGACCTTACCTTCAAGGAATGCCTCTCTCCATATGACTTCCCCACTTTTCTCTTCCCTCTGTATTCCCCTCGACATTCCTCGTATCTTCTAATCCTCCCACAATGCTGCTCTCCATATCGTCTTCAAGTTGAATCTTTACCCTTTAGAGAAACTGATCCAATTGTGTGGGATTGATTCCTCCATCAAGCAATGATGTGTCTCTTATTATGCTTGCTATACCTCACCTTTCACCACTTAGTATCTTCCTCCCCTCTTTCGCAATGGAGTTGTTGTGTATCCAAGCGTGCGAGGCATGAAGGGTCCTTGAGGGAGAGTTTTTGGTCTCGGCGGCCGGGAATTTACCGCAGGACACTTGCGAAAGTCGTCATCCGAGAAGTTACGGTTATCTTTCACTTCCCCTGGACCGCAAATACGTTGAACGGGGATTTGGATCATCGATATAAAAGTTGCAAACTCATTCTTTTGGTGTGTGTACTAACTCCTTCGTTGCAGTGACCATTCTTGGCAGAGGGCTACCCTCCGAACGTATTGTTTTCTTAGTACAAGCAACCACAATTACTGGACCATCACCCGTTGTCGAGCGCATCGGTCCCGCAAGGGGACCCTCTCGGTCGTGTCACACAGGGTTTTGTAGGACTTTCTTCGTAGTGGAGCGTTCGTCGCTCCGACCGAGTGTGCCAGCCGCACCTCTTGCGAACCCCTACGACAGGATAGGGGTCATGTGAGGCACAATTCACCTCTGCCCAAGGGGCTGTCACCACCCTTGGGCAGGCGTATCCCCATCGAGCTACTGAACCACGTGCGAAAGCTACTCAAATGCAATCGCAAAGGTGCCCCAGCCGAGGGCATTTCCTCGTACGCTGTAGCATAGGGGGTACATGCGGTCGAACGCCTTAATCGGACCCACAGTCGGGATCATTAGCAAAAAACGACGAGGGGGATAGCCTCGCTAGACCCTCAACCCCTCGTTTTCCTTCAAGATGCTCTGCCGCTGCCATATCGTCGCCCACTGGCCTTGTCCTTGCTTACCGACCGAACCTACGACCGCCGGTCCCTGACACTTGCCGCACGAGGGGTCGAGTGCCGCTCATGGTTGTCATACACAGCATTCCCCATGTCAAAGTCACGCCTTTACTGTTTCGGTGGCGAAAAGCTCAGACTTTGTCTACAATAACTCTGTCTACGCATGCCTTCACAGAGTGCTGCGATGAAATCCTACTGATGGATATACATTAGAAAAATATATCATTGCACTGTGCACTATGCAAACTCCAAATCTCCTTAAATAAAAAACAAAGGTAAAAACTTTAAGAACTCACGGCGCCGGCAGGTAGACCTAATGTTTGTCATAGCGATGCCGCCTAAAGGTAAATAACTCGGTCATAACTCAATCAAAAGTCAAAAGTTGGTCGGCCAGCTCTGTAACACCAATAGGAAAGATCACGCGCGCCTCAAATTTGTGTGTCCACACACTCCCTGTTTTTCTTTTGAACACACAGTCGGTCACCAGAATGAAACAGGTCGTTGCTCGCACAACGCTACCAACCTCCGTACCTCTCTGTCAATTCAAACCTTGTTTCTGATATTTGCAAAAACCAGGTTGGATACCTTTATAAGGATATCTGCACCAACACCGTTCTTTTGGCAAGCTTTCGAACTTCTCGACGACATCAACCAACCCCGTTCCCTAGGCCACGACAACGTTAAGCCGTCCTCACCTTCCTCCTTGTTTGAATCATCCTCACCTTCCTCCTAATTTTTTCCCCCTTCCTCCCTTATTCCAAGCGGAGGAACCTTTTCTTCCTTCTGCTTTTCCCGCTCCAATCTTTGTCCCTTATTCTTTCGCACCAGTACCTTCTGCAAATTCTTCATCTCCTCCTTCTCCATTTTCCTCTCCTTTTGTAGAAGAAGTTCCTTCTCCTCACGCTCCTACTCCTTCGCAGGGTGGTAAAACGTGCTCGACTCCTCCTCGCTTCCAACAGAAAAAATGCAGCTTCGGAACATGCATAATTTTTGTATGATTTGTACTACATTCAGCTGTTGAAAATCAGGTTCCTACACAATTTATGAGCGTATCTTGTTGAACACATGGGATCCCAATGAAATCTTCCTTTTGAATACACTGGTCATACGGGACAATATCATTCCAGTGATGGACCAACAGTTTGTAATCAGTTGAAGTTATGTTGAAAATGTGTATAAAAACAGCCTAATCAGTTGAAGTTATGTTGAAAATTTGTATAAAAACAGCCTCTCCTGTTTAAAAATTGTTGAAAGTCTGTTTACAAACGGTTTACCAATAGCATTCAAAATTTTTCTTAAAAAAAATATTCGTCCGCTACGAATAGTCATCACTCTTTATTACAACAAAACTGGTACAATATTGTACTGAGAAGACTCAGTTTTTGTTTCTGCTCACTTTCGAAAATTTAGCGGTGAAAAAAAAAGAATTACATTGTATTTTGTAGTCTACGTATGTTATGGCATGTGTGGGTTTCCCTGTGTCCAAAAAATAGGGATGATACAGGGGTGATGTCGTCGCCAAGTGTGTGCCAACATACTTTAAACAAAGAGATTGTCAAAGCAACATATGGTTCTCACTGATTCTGATAATAATGTTCCGCAACTACATAATTTTAACTATTTTTGTCTTCAATGCTACGTTGGTCGGCAGGTGCGTATTCATTTTCAATATGACTGCAATATTTTGTATGATATTACAACGCACCTGCCGACTACGACGTGTCAAAGGAGTATACATTGCGAACGGACATGCAGTGTCCGTAGAATATAAGATGATTACTCAGAATCCTTCGTACACTGTTTCACACTCCTTTAGTCATAAAATTGTATTTAAATCAAGAAATTAAGGTGTGATTGTTTTTCGGTGCATTTAATGAAAGGTTTTTGTCTTTTGCAATACATTGTAATTCACAGACACCTTTACCACAAAGAACAAGGAAGCGGTTGTGAGAGGGTCACATGAAGTGTCACATGTTACTTGTACGTGTTCAACGTGCAATGCCATATGTTGAAAAGAGTTGCAGACATCATATTCTCTCAATTTGTGTCATTTTTAAAGTTTATGTGTATCCAATGTTTTTGAGTATGTGTGTATATGAGTGTATGTGTGTGTGTGTATTTTTGTTGGAAACAGGCAAACCACGGGGAGAGAGAGAGAGAGAGAGAGAGAGAGAGAGAGAGAGAGAGAGAGAGAGAGAGAGAGAGAGAGAGCACTCGTTTGTAAAACGAACAATAAAATTCATCATCCATCAGTTGCAACGAAAAACATCATGATGTGTATATGAAACCAACACTATAAAGATGCACGAGTAGGAGCAAAGTACACTTACAATGTCGATTGTAATGTACAGTTTCATTATGATAACAAAATAAAGATATAATTGCACCACGATTATCGTTCTGGTGAGGGTGGTCTATTTCGAGCACTCCCTAGAACGGGCACTAGTCATAACATATTCTTTACGAAAAAAAAAAAAAAAAAAAATCGAAAATCGTTATTCAATATGTTATTGACAGAACGACAACAGTTTGTACAACTACATTCCTAAACAAAAGATTTAGCATGTTATCGTAGAGTTGTCTCCCTTCCTTGCTTGCACAACATCATTTTATGTATAATGTACATAAAGTATCTAAGAAGTGGAGGCACAAATGACAAAGCCTCAACAACTGAATGCAAAAGTAGACCAATGAAAGGGGTTTCAAACTATATTTCTCACTTTTTGCCTTGCATTTTTTTTTTTTTTTTTTTTTTTTTTTTTTTTTTTTTCTCTTTTTTTTTTTTTTTTTTTCTTTCTCTTTTTCTCTTTCTCTCTCTCTTTTTTTTTTTTTTTTTTTTTTTTTTTTTTTTTTTTTTTTTTTTTCTCTCTCTATCTCTCTATCTATCTATCTATCTATCTATCTATCTATCTATCTATCTATCTATCTATCTCTTTATTTATCTATCTCTCTGTCTCTGACTGTCTGTCTGTCTCTCTCTCTCTCTCTCTCTCTCTCTCTCTCTCTCTCTCTCTCTCTCTCTCTCTCTCTCTGCAAATTACGACTTTGTCTCTTGCAATTGTTGTCCTTTATTCACCATATAAGAGCATATTGAATCATGTGTTGTTTGTCGTCTTCATATGCTCTCCTTCACTGCTGATGAAGTTGCCTTGTGTTGAAACGTGTAGTCTTCATCAGTAAACAATGTGGCACGAACGTCATCGCGCTGTTCGGTCGACAACCCTGCTTGGAACAAGATGAGTGCTTTATCAGCCACAGTCGTTGACCGATCACGAATTGCCGATGTTGAAGTTCACACATGTGTCTCGTGCCTCGACGGATGCAATAATTTATCTTTTAATCTCTGTCAACTCCGAGATTTTTTCGTTCACTCGAGTTTTCTTCGCGCATTGCAATACCTCATTTTTTATTACCATCTTTGCAAATGCAAGTTGTTGCAATGACACACCAGTCCCTTGGCCTTTCCTCGTGTGAAAACCCACTCTCGCCAAACAGAGTTCGAACTCCGGATCACCCCATGACTCGTTTCCCTTCCGCCTCCATGTCTTCTTTTTCACACGTCTCCCTCTTTTTTCTCTCCTTTGGCTTGTTTTCTCCCTGCCTTGCGCGATTTCAACTATGTGTGGGTAGCCAATGATGTCATCGTTATTCTCACTCTTCCGACACAATCTTTTTGCTTTTCGTGGTGCGTTTGGCGTCACTGTTCCCTCCTCTGGCCGACTTATATTCCGTCTTGGCGTTCAAGACGTCCCGTCGATTTTTTTTTTGCCTTTGGTTGTCGACTCCTTCTCCCTGCGAGAAATAGACAATAGCCACCTGCGTGGCCTCAAATGGAAGACATCGACAACGATGTAATGGTATTTAGTGCACCTCCAGACTCAAAGATAGGACATGACACATCAAATCCAGACTGGCACACGATTATCATCACACATGCCACACAGCAAGAAGGGGACTCATACACAGAAGAAAGGTCTCCGCCAAACCTGGTACTTGAGGGTAAATGGGTCCACTTTCCTTAGAAGCTTACCCGGGTCGGCAGGTGCGTTGTCTTTTAACGTACAATTACAAGGTTGTACAAAAGAGAATGACGCACCTGCCGACCACCGTGTAAGGAAGGACTAGTCATTGCCAATAGCCGACCGGATGCAAGGCTATGCAGGTGGAGACAGGAGAGAAGGTGGGGAGGGGTAAGAAGGTATTGAGGGGAGAGAAGTACTAGTCTACTCCTCCAGCGCTGCTCTTTCGCAGTTGTCCACAAGAGGGCGCTGCTCTAGCAGCGTGACGCCGAAGTAACGCTCCAACCCTAAAGTCCGTGGCCTCAAGTGGACTGGTCTAGATGTACACCGTTGCGCCTGGAGGGGTAGTTGAGTGACTCCAGCGCAGCTCTTTCGCAGTTGTCCGCAAGAGGGCGTTGCTCTAGCAGCGTGACGCCAAAGTAACGCTCCAAACCTAAAGTCTGTGGCCTCAAGTAGACCGGTCTAGATGTACACCGTTGCGCCTGGGAGGGGTAGTTGAGTGACTGTTGAGCGAGTCTTGGAGGAAGAGGGCTGCAGTCGGAGGAGGGCGGAAAGGGCCTGGACAAGATGGTCGTCATGGGGAGAGGCGTCATCCTCCGTGGGGGACTGAGGGTCGGTTCCCTGATCTGGGTCACTCGCAGAATCATCTGAGGCAGTGTCATCATCAATGCTCGACGGGTCACGAAGCAGCGCATGCAAGCGATGAGAGAGGGATCGTCCAGAGCCTCTACGAGGGCCACGACGGTATGTGGAGGACTGTCGAGGCTGAGAGGGGCGAGGTGCTGCAGTAGTAGCGGAATGGGCAGCGGCGGACTGAGGGGAGGGGCCAACGAGTGGAGCATAAGTGAGATGAATGACCCTAGCAATGTTGAAAGCCTCTGGTAAGGTGGGGATCGAATACGCCAATATCTGCAGCTGGAATGGCTGGGGTAGGCCTGCCCGGAATCGCTGGATCATGGTGTCCTCGGATATGGCTGTGATGGGAATCTGAGCGCGTACACGGTGGAATGTTGTGATGTGTGACTCTAAGGCATTGTCGCCACCAAGCCATCCGATCTCAGCCACACAGCTAATCAGGTCGCGAGTGGGTGCAAAACGAGAAAAGTATTGCTGAAGGAAATCACGAAACTCGGGATTAGGCATGCCCTCATGTATGCCGCGCTGTGAGCGAAGGGCGAGAAAGTCGCGCCAGGTGGAGGCTGCACGACCTGTAAAGCGAGAGGATATCTCGACGGGCCACAGTTCCATGGCGACACCATGGTAGCGAAGCTGCTCCTCAGCAGTAGTGATCCATCCTTGGAGCTCGGAGGACCTGCCGTCAAACTGTGGGAGGCGATCCCGTCGAAACTGTGGAACATACATTGGTGGTTGATAATGGGTAGGGAGAGGGATAACCGATTGTGACAAGAGGACARAGGAAGTAGTGGCACCAGCAGAACCACTAGAAAGAGCGGGGAGCCGGGGCAAAGGTCCCTGACACATCGTGCTGGCTGGTGGTGGGAGTGAGAAATGCATCGCAGCGGCCTGTGTCTGATGCTGTCGATAGATGAAAGGGGCGACAGGCTGTGCCGCGAGGTGTGGAGGCAGGGGTTGAGCTCCTTGGAGTTGGCGGATGTGATCATGGGCCAGGGTGAGTTGGCGTTGGAGCTCGGCATTCTGTGTCCTAGGTGTAAGGGGGGGTGGAGCGGGGGGGCGAGGAAGCGGGGGGTGATGAGGGAGGTGCAGTAGAAACTATCGTCGAGGAGGTGGCGGGACAAGATGCCATGGATCCTAAGGAGGGAGGTGCAGGGGCAGAAACCTGGGAGGCAAAGATAGCTGCACAAGAAGGGTGGGACTGGGGTGAGGTCCTGCAGCCCGTGGAAGAGACAAGCGTGTAGATGACGCTAGCCGAGGAAGTTGGCATAGATGCAAATGAGGGGGGTGGGGAGGGAGATGCACTGGTACGGGGCTCCAACTGTGACACGCGGGCCGGCACGGATGAAAAGTCGGTATGGAGGGCCGAGATTTTGGCCTCGAGTGTGGCCTGCATGCGGAGGAGGAGGTGCATGAAGTAAGTTGAGAGAAATTTCAGGATTGTCTTAGATCAAATGAATAAAATTTCTTGACTTGTTTCAAGATTAAAATGAATTTCAAAGAAATTTAAAAGAAATTTCAAAAGGAATTGCAGAATTTCGTAATGTTACGGGAGAGGAGACAACGAAATTGATTTGACTTCAAAAGGATTAAATTTAATAAATTCCATAATTTATTTCACGAATTTCTGAAATGGAATTGAATTTTAAAATTAAATAACAAAAATAATCTAATAAACTAAATAAATTCGCATAACTTTTGAATAAAAATGCCGGAATTAATTATGTTCACGACGTTGGTGGAAAAGAAGATGGAGATTAATCCTATCAAATTAGATTGAGATTCTGAACGGAAGAATGGGCGGCATTGTCAAGCAAACACAAAGAAGGAAGATACGTGTCACACGTAGTAGAAATTTTGGATGATGCGACCAATTAGGTGGGAGGGTGGAGAAGAGAAGGGGGGTTGGAGAGGAGACAAAAAATGGGGAAAAAGATAAGATCTTTGAGAAAGACCGACGAGAGGAAGGGAGGGGGTTAGTAGGGGGGAGATAGATTGACAATACCACGCTCCCGGTCGGCCGGGAGCAATCAAGGTCCTTCCTCCTAGTCGAGGAAGGTCTTCAATGAATCCCTAAAGGGTCTTCTCGATCGTTCCCCCGGTGGAACAACGAGGTCGCTGGATTAAATGCCCGAGCTGATAATGACATCGACGACTGATGATGGCGTCGGCAATGGCGGCAATGACCAGGACGATGATGATGCTGATGATGATGATGCTGATGATGATGATGCTGATGGCGGCCATGAATCAGTTACCCGTGTGGTAACTTTCTGACACCTTTAGCTTGAAGTCCTGAACGCTAGAGGATGGGTAGGCCGCACTCTCAAAGTTTGTATTCGTACTGGAATCTAACATCAAATGAGCTTTTGCCCTTTTGCTCCACACGAGATAGCTGATCTTGTTGGGTTGCTCGTAGGACACGTACGGTACCT